>OZ025301.1:107918329-108518329 GCA_964019185.1 Maratus speculifer
AAATGATCCCAAATTTTTCCAAGTTTTTTCCTTATAATTTTCAGAGTTCTTAATATAAAATATTATTTTTTTCAGAAACTATGACAAACAACATTGCACACAGTACCCTGTAATCAGAATTAAAAAATAATGAAAATTGTATAAAAAATGAGTTGGTTTACTAAATAATTTTTTACGGCGCATGCGTCAACGATATCAAAATTTCATTTGCATATTATGTTAGCTAAATGTATAGAGCAACTTTTGTGAAAGTCACAAAATCATAACTTGAAAATTCTGACAATAATCGTCAATTGAATAAGTCGAAAATCCGTTATTCTCAAAATGAAGCAAAAACAAGAGGGGTTGTATCCATATGTTCATTGATTAGTGTCAATATAGAATACACAATATGGGATGTACTGCATTTGGATAAAATCCCTCATTTTTTTGCTTCATTTTGGAAACAACGGATTTTGTCCTTTTTCTACAGACGATTACTTTCAGAATTTTCAAGCTATGATTTTGAGACTTTTACAAAAGTTGCTCTATACCTTTAGCTAACATAATATGCAAATGAAATTTTGATATCTTTGACGCATGCGTAGTAAAAAATTATATTGTAAACCTACTAATTTTTCATACAATTTTTATTATTTTTTAATTCTGATTACAGGGTACTGTGTGCAATGTTGTTTGTCATATTTTCTGAAAAAAATATTATTTTATATTAAGAACTCTGAAAATTATAATGAAAAACTTCGACAAATTTGGGACCATTTTTATAAAAACCTTAATTACTCTGCGAGTGTCCATGCTATTTGCATAAAAATGAACACAGTATATTACAATAACGCATTCAATCATAATCTAGAGTTTGAGCGCTTTTGCTACATTAGTTTTGACAGGGTTATTCAAAAGATATTCATTCTTTTTTAATTTGTTGACGGTCCCCTATGGCGTTTCGGTAAAAAATCTTCACGGAGATGTATGACGTATACTATTATATTTATACACTAAGAGTTTCGAGATGATTCCTCGTGTATTTTTCTAGATATTTAGTAAAATGTCTAAAATCGCAAGTGTCCCATAATCAATGGCAATATAGTGTATATATATATATATATATATATATATATATATATACGATTTTTGTCATGCGATAACTATCGTATTTATGAACCGATTTGAATGAAACTTGGTATGTACATGGTACATACAAATGTCTCGACCGAGTTCGTTAGACAGCATCATCCGCCATCTTGTTTAAAAATGGCGGTCATTTAAAAATTTTAAAAATTTTAAATTAAATGCGAATAAATTAAAAGTTGGAAAATATTTTTCTTTTATGTGTTAGAAATTAAAACAACGATTCCAGAACACTTTTTATTTTGTTTATATCTTAAAAAATGATTGAGTTATAGCACTTTGAATTTTTCTTATGGCTGACATTTTGAAACAATCTGATTTTTGTCATGCTGTAACTAACGTATTTATAAACGGATTTGAATGAAACTTGGTATGTACATAGTACATACAAATGTCTCGACCGAGTTCGTTAGCCAGCATCATACGCCATCTTGTTTCAAAATGGCAGCCCTTTAAAATATTTTTAAAAATTTTAAATTTAAAATTAAATGCAAAGAAATTATAAGTTGAAAAATATTTTTCTTTTATGTGTTAGAACTTAAAACAACGTTTCCAGAACACTTTTTATTTTGTCTATATCTTACAAAATGATTGAGTTATAGCACTTTGAATTTTTCTTATAGCAGACATTTTGAAACGATCTGATTTTTGTCATGCTGTAACTAACGTATTTACGAACCGATTTGAATGAAACTTGGTATGTACATAGTACATACAAATGTCTCGACCGTGTTCGTTAGCCAGCATCATCCGCCATCTTGTTTCAAAATGGCGGCCATTTAATTTTTTTTAATTTAAAATTTAAAATTAAGTACAAAAAGTTGAGAAAACAAAAAACATTTTTCTTTTGTGTATTTGACCTTGATACAAAGATTCCAGGGCATATTTTGTTTCATCTATAACTTGAAAAATGGCTGAGTTATAGCACTTTCAATTTCCAGTGTGGTTGACATTTTGAAACGGTCTGAAATTTGTCACGCGATAATACGCATATTTATAAACTGATTTGGATATAACTCCGTGTGTACATAATACATATCAATGGCTTGACAGAGTTCACTAGCCAACTTCATCCGCCATCTTGTTTCAAAATGGCGGCTATTTAAGTTTGTCAAAAATCTTTTAAATATATAATGATGCACAAATAAAAAAAATAGAAATTGGAAAAAGATTCTTTCGAATGTATTTATCTGAATAATGAATTCCGGAGTATTTTTTGCTTTGTCTTTATCTGAAAAACGCCTGAAATATAGCAGTTTGAATTTCTAATGTGGATGACATTTTTTAAAAAATCAATTTGCCCATGACAGCACTCGTATATATTAATCGATTTCGATATGAGAGTGCATGTCCACATGAATTAAGATTTTGACCAAGCTCATTGGTTGTTTTATCCATCATGTTGCTTTAAAATGGCTTACACTTCATGATATCGTGGAATTTGGCGACTCTCTAAATCGCTGAAAATAAAACCAGGTTGAATAAAATACGGCTAATTTCTAAAAATTCCTATTAATAATCAGTATTGACAAAAACTAGCATTCAATCTTATAAAATCGGGTTTCACTAATTTGAGTTTCGTATGTTTAAATAATATAACTTAATTTAAAATAAATAATAGATAAATAAGTATATGAGAGCTACCTCTTCCTCCCGGCATTGCCGGAAGGACTTTTTATAATTATAACTTTTTTTTTTAGAATAACAATTTTGGAAATTTGCTTTGATTCGTGTGTAAACCGGAGACCCATTTTGAAGCTAAAAAAAATTGTCCAAAAAGTCTTGGCTTACACACGGAAATATACGGTATTTTCAATTGCAATTTGTTTAAAAGCTACATCGCACTTTGCTTGCAAACTGTATCGCAATTTATGCGATTTTTATTGTTTTTAAAATATCGTATATACTCGTGAGTAAGTCGAAAAATTTTAGAGAACATTTGGGAGTTGAAAATAAGGGGTCGAATTATATAAGAGTTAGTAAAAAAAATTAATGTTTCGCAGATAATCGGCAAATGGGCAAGTCTTTTAATCCCATTTGGGTCTAGGTTCAAGAGAGAGTTGAAAGGGGACAATAATCATTTTCCTGTGATTGAAAAAAAACAATAATGTTTCTGTAATTATTTTTCATCCATTTTCTCTTGTAATAGAATTACCGTATTTTCGGGTGTATAGCCCGCACACTGTGTATAATTCGCACCCCTAAATCGAGCAATGCAGCAAAAAAGTTCGTGTATAACCCGCGGAGATGCATCTGTGTATAGTCCGCGGGCTATACACCATTTACGAACGTATATTTCGACCAGGGTTCGAAATTAGAAGCCATTAGTCATAATTTTTAACACAAATTTACCAAATTTTTTCATGATGCATAATATCTACAGTAATTGGGCTAAAAAATTAAGATTATCAATACCGTAATTTTCGGAAGAAACGCCGCAGCTTTTTTTTTTTTTTTTTTTTTTTTTTTTTTTTTTTTTTTTTTTTAATTTTAAGCGATGCGACGTTTACGCGCAATTTTTTTCAAAGAAGCGTGATATTTAAAAAAAAATTCCGAAAATTAAAAAAAAACTGTGATAAATTCAAAATTTCGAGCATAAAATGTATACGTATCTTAGGTCATTGGTTCCCAAAAGGAACGAATCCTCGGAATCGATCCGAAACGCACCAACTCCGAAAAGGAACGATTTCTCGGACTCTATCTGAAATGAAACGACTCCGGAAAAGTTCGATTCCTAGAACTCGTTCCGAAATGAAACGACTCTGTAAAGGAACGATTCCTAGGAATCGTTTCGAAAAAGACTGACTGCTCTGAATCGTTCCGAAATGACATAAATCACGCACTTTTTTTTAATTCTTTGCAACAGGGTAAGGTACCAAATCCGAAAAGGGACGATTCCTCGGACTCTATCTGAAATGAAACGACTCCGGAAAAGATCGATTCCTTGAACTCCTTCCGAAATGAAACGACTCTGTAAAGGAACGATTCCTCGGAATCGTTTCGAAAAAGAACGACTGCTCTGAATCGTTCCGAAATGATATAAATCACGCACTTTTTTTTGTTCTTTGCAACAGGGTCGGTAGATTATTTTTTTGAAAAATAAACTAAAAATGATCTTAAATTCAGAATTGTCGAGATTGGAAGGGTTCCGGGGCTATTATACATCTATCAGCGTAATACTTGGCGATAGTTGCGACAGTTCTTCCATATCCAGAAATAACTGTATTTAAGCAGTAAAAAAAAGCCTTTACAAACATGGGAGAACTCTCTAAATTGCGAGGCATAATGAAAAAAATTTACAAATTTCGATGTTTTTTTTTAAATTTTTTGAGGTTTAAATGTTGTAGAAAAAATATCACGATTTCCAATTTAAAAAAAAACTCTTTGTATAACCCGCACCGTGTATAAGCCGCAGGGGCTTTTTAGGAGGTTTTTTTCTTGTATAAGCCGCGGACTATACACCCGAAAATACGGTACATTCACAACAAGGGAACCTTGCAAAATTTTTTTAAATCCCTTTTTAAAAAAAGTTCAACAAGAAAATATTAAATTTCATAATACAGTCGAGTCTCTCTATAACGAAACTCTATCCAGCGAATTTTTCTATTTAACGAATTTTTTGTAGGAACGGTCAATTTTTTTTCATGATTACATTAAAAATAATCTCCATATAGCGAAATATATATCTCCATTTAACGAATTTTTTCAAAAATGTTCTTTCATATGTTCAGAAAACGCTTCAAATTATTTGTAGAATAAATTTTTTTTCGTTGATTTCTGGTTTATATTTCATACCTACATTCCTCTACGTTATTCCTTAGGCATTGAACCTTCCTTCCCCCGCCTATTCACCCCCCCCCCAAAAAAAAAACTTTCTTTTTGCATGGTTACACTTGACTTTATTTTAGCCAAGATGAGCATGCGTTTTTGGAAAAGATTGAAACATTTTCTTACTACTGGAGCGATTTGCAATAATCACAAAGCATCCTAAAAGGTAAAACTATTCCATTGTCGTCTTGAAAATGCTATTTGTTTCTTGGTTTGGATAGTAAGGCAGTAATAAGGAAGGAATAAGGGGGCAATTGCAGAAAAGGTCGGTTTTTTTTCAGCAGGTCTTAGGTCTTATCTACCTAAAATAACTCTCATTATTACTTACTCATCATACGTAGTATAGGGTAAGTCTTGCAATCGTTTTGAAAATCGAAAATTTTTTTTGACGGATTTACACATTTCGGATACTGGAGATTCCGAAAAACATATTTTTGGAAAAAAAAAAATTGCCATCCGTCCGTCTGTGTGTCTGTCTGTCTGTAACCGCTTTATCTCCCGAACAAATTGAGATAGAGACTTGAAATTTTGTATGTGCTTAGTATGTAAGAATGGGACGAAGCCTATTTAATATCAGTAACCTCGATTATCCGGAACTATTTTTTTCGGACTCTCGAAAAATTCGTTCTGATGAAAGGTATATAAAAATTTTCGATTTTTTTTTATTTTAAGAAGTGGACGTAAAAGGCAATAAATTAACACAAATTTTGCATAAAAAAATAAAGTCGATCGAATTATTAGTTGTCGAGATATTTCTAATCCAGTTTTTCCACATTCTTTGATTTTTCATGACCCTGTATTTCATTCAAATTCCAATTCAAAGATATCTTTTAATTGCAAATGAGACACTTAATCCGATGCAAGAAACCGTTAGTGAATATGATAATTATTTTTATAGTTATAAGGATGTTTCTTTTTTGCAATTCAGTGCTACTTGAATAGTTTGGCGTTTCATACAATTTATCGAAATTGGTTCATCAGAAATTCATTAATAGAGCATAATGATGTGTAAAAAATACTTAAATATACGTTTATATTTTATTTTGTAATGCATTTTATAAACTGTTTACATATGTAATGTTTTCACATATTATGTTATGCATATCCATGATGGGTAAGTATTACGGTGGCCTCCAACGACTAGTTTTTAGAGTTTAGAGTGGATGTTAGTTGTTTGTGGCAACTCGGAGCATTTTTTGTTGTGAGAGATCATTTGGACGAAGAATTATTACAAAATGTCATTTATGCTGGTGTTATGAGATTCTGGAAAAATTCAATTAAATGTTTCAAAAACTTAATTAAACACCTCAGAAACAATTCTGTTTCAAAAGTTAAACATTAAATGAATTTTTTTTTTTGCCGTTCTCTATTCAACGAATTTTTCTGTATAACGAATTTTTTGACTGAGCAGTGGATTTCGTTATATAGAGACTCGGCCGTATTTTCAAATCGGAGAAAAAAGAATGGCTAATTCAATTTCAAAATCGAGGGAGGGCAATGGTTCAGCTACGCCTCTTCTCACAATGAAAAAAACTTTTGTTTTAAAAAGTTTTTTTTGTTTTAAAATACTCTAATCCAGTGGTGAATTTAGGCATATCATTTCGGAGGGGAATGATATATATTAAAAGTTTCTAAGAGGGAATTATAAGAAAGTTAACTTTTCCGCTTTAAACAGATTTTTATCATAGCAATTAATGCGTATATTATACAGAACCTGCTGAGATTGAATCACATAGGACTGCAAAAAATTTCGTTTTAAGCTGGTTTTCCTCTTAATTAATATCATTTTTATGGTGTGTAAAGAGAGACTGTGCATAAGGGAAATTTTTCTGAAATAGTTATTTTGTGGTATCTAAGAAATAATATCTTTTCAATGAAAACCTCCCTAAAACGGAATGTTATTGTGCTCCCTATAAATTCTATCTTATCTGATTTCATTACATTTTGATAATCTTTCGTCATTACATTTTATGTCTTTTACAAATTTCGGAGGGGGTTGCAGGCCTATCATCCCATCAGGGCCCGATTATGACTAATTGAGGCCCTGGGCAAAGATAAATTAGGGGGCCCCTTTCGAATCAATGCAAAATTATTCAAATAGAACTGATGGTCACTCACTGTGTATGTGTACTGCATAAACATATTGTCGCACCTTGGATATAAATAAAAGTTCTTAGCTCCGTCAAATCTAAATTAAATACCTTAATTATTACACTTTTTGTTCCCCTTGGTACAGAACAAAAATTTTTTTATATAAATCTAGTAATTTTTCTATTATTTTAAGATGATTTTAATAGCTTCAACCTTCAACAATTGGAAAAGAATGTAAATATTTTTTTTAATTTAATGTAGGGATTTCAGGGGCCCCTTAAAGTCCGGGGCCCATGAGCAAAGTCCCGAATTGCCCATACGGTAATAAGGGCCTGCATCCAACCTCCTGAATACGCCACTGGTGTAAACGAATAAATTTTAGTTTGTTTTTCAAAATCGAAGGAGAAGAATTCTAAATCTGCAGCAAACCTTTGGCTTCGATTTACTTTCGAGTTCCGAGAAGTCTTTGCTGTTCCAGGGTTCATAGACTTCGATTTAACCCCGAACTTGGAGGAGACGGGCGCGGGCTCCAGTTCGCCCACTGCTGTTAGCGTGTGCAGGGGCGGCGGTCATGCGTGTAAGAGTATGCGGAAGAGTGGGCTGGGTGCACGATAAATACATACACCGGAGTGAAACGATTTTATTTTACTATATTCACTCTGCTTTTTTGCTTTTATTATTTTTCTTGACTATTATCATTACTTTCTTTCTTTTTTTTTTTTTTTTTTTTCTTTTTTGACTGTGTAGGTAGGTTCGAACTGGAAGCGAAAATAACTATCCAGAAAAGTTTTAAACAGATAAACGTCAAGCAGTAAATTAACCCTTTGTGACTCAACAAATTCCGATTTGAAATATATTTACTCCGATGTTAAAATGCATCATTTTAAACGTGTAAAAGAATATATGAGGACCCCAGAAGCCAAGGGGTACAAGTGACAAAATTTCGATTTGGAGTAAATTGAGTTTAAAGTTAATTGATGTTAAATTGGAACATCAATAACAATTGAGTGGATTGAAATAGGAAATTTCTGCTTGTTGCATTCTGGTCTTTGAACTCATATTTCAAAAACTGTTAAAAAATAAAGTACAATTTTCTTTAAATGTATAATTAATCAATATTGTTTGTTTTTCGAAAAAAGTGGCTTGCCTCTATATAACTCAGCAAATAATAAGAAAATCACTTATATTTCTTTACCTGGAATGAAAAAAGCATATTTTTAGGTCGTCTGTGTATTTAGTTTATTTTTTTCAATTTTGTCACTTATACTCCTTGGCTTCTGGGGTCCTCATATATATAGTCGGCTCTTATTAATTCGAAATCGGATAAATTGAATCTTCGCTTAATTCGAACTAAACATGAAGTCCCTAAATTTTCAATAGCAGAATAACGTCAACAATTTTCGTTTATTCGATTTCATTTTCTGTTGACTTCGTTTAATTCGAACTAACGAGATTCCGGTTTTTCATTTTTTCTTACTTTCTCCCGGACTTCAGATTCTTGAAGTAACTTTCTTTTTTTCATTTTTGTCAGTATTTTTCTGAACAAGTATACATATATTTTCACGCATTTTATGTCCGCTTTTTTTTAGTGCCCCGTCTGTCCATCAATCACACCTCCACCCCATCTTCGTTTGTGCTTGTTCTTAGTCCCTTATTTAGTTTATGTACTTGTATCTTTTAACTTAATATTAAGTCATATTCTAATGATAAAAGCCGAAATATATTTAAAAAATACTATTACATTAATTTCTTTGTAATAGTACCCCTTTAACCATGTTTTCCTGACATACTTCCATAATTCGAACTCTGGATAATTCGAACATTTCTTGTGGTCCCGACCAGTTCGAATTAACGAGAGCCGACTGTATATGTATATATATACAATGAATAATTAACTAACATAAATTTATAAAAACATTAACTTTTTCCTTTTATATGCTATGAAACTGATGAAGTCAAGCTTCTGGTTGGTGGAAAGTGATAAAGCAAAGTAAATGTTTATTATAGAGCAAAGAGTTGAACTGAATTGCCACTGGTTTAAAGAAATATCATAAAAAGTTTTTGAAATTAAAAACAAAATATAAAAAGGGAAATAAATAATAATAATAATAATAATAATAATAATAAAATAGCTAGAATGGGCACAATTACAAATAAACAGCTTTTATTAAAAAATCATTAATAATTATTTAAAAAAGATTCAGTAGAAAATTCACGGCTGATAGCTAAAAAATAACCTGGTTTTTTAAACATATAGATATTTTAATTTCGCGATGATGAATCATTTGATATATCTTACTCTCAGGCAATTATTTTTGCTTTTGCAAGTACAAGGTAGAACCTGTCGAGTTTCGACGGAGAAAATATTTAAGAAGGGACTGTTTCATTCATTTGTATAAACTTACAATAAATAATGTACCTTACATTGGTAAGTCTAATTCTTAAATAAATGATATTTAAGTTAACAAAATACTATTTCTATAAAACTCAGTTGTAGAAATTTTTAAAAGGAGACTTTAATCATACATGTAAGCAGTAAAAAATGTTAAAAGATTTGTTATTATTATAAAGTTACAATTAAGGCTCATATGCTGGTATTTCAAAATGAAAAAAAGCAAAATTTATTCCACTTTGACTTATTGTAGAACTTTTCCCCTGTGACACCTAAACTCGACATCATTTTCACTATATCAAAATTTTAATTTGTACCTTTCATATCTGTATTCATTTTTTTTTTAATTGGTATTTTAATTTGATCATTTTTAAATCATTTTAATTCAAAACTTGAAGTCAGGATGTTATTAGTTGAAACAGATACTAAACTCTTTATATTCTTTTAAGTATAAATGAAACCAAAATACACCGGGTTTTATAATAGACGTATTCATGACACAGCACGTGCTTCAATTATTTTTTTTTTTACTTTTAAAGAAAAAATGGCAACATAAAGATATAGTAAAATGGTTTTTTTCCCTGTGCTTTTAATAGAAATGGAGTATTTCTGTTGCCACAATTAGATAAACGGTATTAAAAACTACAAAAACAAATTGACATTCAGCTTTGAAACAAATTGCATTTAAAAGTACATTTTTCCCCTATACGACAGGGTAATAATGGAAAATGTGCGATGTTTAGAAGTTTAAAAATTTATAGTAACATAAATTGCAAAACCAAAATTGCATTTCAAATTTCAAATTATTGCCATTCGCAAAGTGACGTATGCGTTACACACAGATACGTTTGGCCTTTATAATGTAGATAGATAGTAGCCCGCAAGCAGCCAGCACCATTCTGAAGGGAAGGGACTTATAAATCGAGACGGTATTTTGTGCAGTCCGGGTTAAATAGATAATTTCCAGGATTTTACACTGAATGATTAAATTTTACCCCTTTGTTTTACTGATGATCAGGGGCGGCGATATATTTATTATTATTATTTTCTTTTATCGACAATTTAATATGACATGATCAGATACTGACAGGAAGTGCGACACATCCTGTGGAGAAGAACAATTACTTTTCAACTGAAATAACTTCGCACACAGGTTGCGCTCAAGGTTGATTATCGATGAAGTTTTATCGTAAATATATAGAGACCTCTTCGGAATACGGACAACTTATTTTTTTATAGCAATTTCAAACTTTTGTTGGCTATTTTATGTACGTTAAAGTGATCGCCCCCCTCTCCAAAAAAAAAAAAAAAAAAAAAAAAAGTCTCCTGCTCAACAAAACAACGCGAAACTATCCGAAAGTAATTAACGAACCCGAAAATGAAGTTAAAATTAACTGTTAATAATGAAAAATTTCAAATTTTGTACAAAAATATAGACGAACCCTCAAATAAAAATTAAGTATGACATTAACATTAACGCACGTTATTACTATTCGACTAGCACCAGTGACATTTTTTCATAAGATGATTTGTACCAAAGCTATTAGGGGGTGGTGCATTATTATTTTTTTTCTTTTTCATACCGATACAATTTAAGAGTTATTTTATTATTATTATTATTATTATTATTATTATTATTATTATTATTATTTTTTTTTTTTTTTGTATAATTTTTCTGGAAATTACTCTATGTTAGATTTTTGTGCTACTTTTTTTAAACTTTTCATTGAATGAATATATTTATTTATTCTTATAATATTTCACATAAAACTTATGCTCATAAAAATTCTTGAGGCCGTTCTAAAAAAAAAAAAAGTTTTACCCAGTTCGAAACCGCGAAACTTTTGAACATATTTACGGACTCGTTTTTAGACATAAAAACATGATACACGCAAGCATGACTTTCGAAGTGATTTGGAATTGAATAGGTTTTAAAATTTTTCAATAAGTGATTCTGGCTTCCAAAAGTTAAGGTAGAACCGGTTTTTTGCCTCTAATTTCAAATGAAGGAACATAGGAACAACAAATTTGCAAGAAATGTGCGCTAAACTGTTATTTATTAAATGCGATATAAAAATTTACTTAAGTTAAACGTATAAATGAAATCACAACAAAAAATGGTGGCACTCATGGTGGAAAATTCCATTCTTGGAGAAATCAGTACATCGCAGTATTATGCAGTAAAATATGACACAAACATTAAAAAACTGGTTCTAATACAGAATATGTCTATCCCGGACTTGGATGCATTGGCGGCATCGACGTTCCATGCTTTCAATTAAATTGTCGGACGCCGAAATAGGTAGCGCTGATCAGACATGAAGTAAGCCTTCTTTCAGTTCATGAAGGAGGCCTTGAAGGAGGACTTAAAACCGCAATCTGTCTTCCAAGATCCAAAGGGGGATAATCAATGACAAGAGTTTCACTTTATTTTTGTTCGGAATCAGGTGAAATTGGCGGATGTTGTTATTCGGAAACAGTGTGATAAAAAACATCTCCTGTCTACCAGTTTCGAGAACTCTCGGTCACTGGTGGTGCTTGGAGATTTAAGGAGATTTCTAGAAAGTTATTCCCTTTTTGTTTTCTTTTGTATAAAAATAATGATCGACAACGCTATTTTTTATCCCCAAATATATTAAATAAATACTTTAAATTTATTTACTTAAATTTAAAGTCATTTCTTAAGGGTGTTCTTAACCGATCTGCTCAACAAGCGAAAAACGTTTCGACACATTTACAAATTCATTTTTTAACAGAAAGATATGAAATTGGAATGCCTGACTATGAAAGCGATTTCGAATTGAACCTATTTTTCCATTTTATGATAATTAAATTACTTATCGAATTATAAGCTATTTCGATGACGCAATCACCCGTTTTTCTCCTCTTTTTCGATCGGTTTTTCTGCTTTCGTCGGGAAATATGCTCAAAGGTGTCAACTTTGAAGGCTTGTTATGAAAAATCTATTGTGTTTTTAAAAAACAAAATAATGAGTGCAATTAGACAGTTTCTGAAAAACAACACCTATTAGTTTCATGCATTTCTGAACAAAAATAAATTAATGCATGTGTCACAAATTTGCCCTTTTTGATTTAAGAACACCCTTAAACGTCTCAGTATTTTCATGTTTTTGCGCCATTATTTTTTTCTTTTACAATACAATATTTGTCATATTTTAATAAAAATTTATTTTATATAAAATAGCCCAGTCATTTTAGCAAAAATAGTTGAAAAAATTAGAACAAAGCTGGACTTTTGTATAGGTGCTAGTTAGGTTATGTAGTTAAACATACTAAAAGTCCTCATCGATCCTATGTGAGCTTTCGCCACCAGGGGTCGCTAAGAGCTTGAAAATCAGTTTTTTGTGAATATCTCACGAACAATGGCATTTAGAGAAAACAGTTGAATTACAAAGTTGTAGATAATTTAATTTCCTATAAAAAGTGTTATTAACATTTGTTTGTCACATTAACCCTTCCCTGTCAAAAATGTAAAAAAGTGAACATATTTGAAAGTAAAATTATAAAAATACAAAAAATCGGCTGCTACGTTTAACAAAAATTATGTAAACAGATGTATAATTCTCACCTTTGAATTGGGAAAGTGAATATATAATATACATTTATGCTTATTTCCATACCACCCTTGAGGTAAATCATTTAGTGCGTTTTTTTTTTTATTATTATGGTTTCTCCCGTAGGCATATTCCAGTTATACTTACTGGCTTAATCCAATTTCAGTCGTTTAACTGCTTTAGTAATTCTTTGCACAGCTTCAATTTCTACACTCGATTCAGATTCGTCATTATCTGTATTTATTTCTTTCGTTGTTGTGCTGCTTTCAGTATTTTTTGTTTGCCTTTCGATATCATCACTGAATTCAGAAACAGCGCTTCCCTCCTCCCTTGCAGTGGGCAGGATACTGTCAATATTTCCCTCGTCTTCAAATTCAATTTTACTTGTATTATGAAATGAAACTCAGCAGCAATTTATGCAAATATCAGAGCATTTCAATCCAATTTTTCGGCATCCACATGCTTTTCCATATCCTTTGGAGCAAGTGCAAAAAATAGATTCAATAATCTTTTTTGGTTCGGGCGGTAAGGTAGCAGGAATTGGAACCAAATTAGGTGCATTTTGCCAGCCCCTGTTCTCAGGAAGTAAGTTTATTGATCAATCAGTATTGTACTTGATGATAAATACGTAAACTGTACAATCTATCTGCATCTTTGGTAAGCGGCAACAATAAAAGGCTTTTTTTTACCAACAGCAAATTTTTTCTTGAAACATACATAACGGTACTTGTTCAGAGAAATTTCTGCTTTACTACCGTATAAAGCTAGAAAAAAAGTTTTTTGCTGCCTTCAAATTAAGATACTTGACCACTTTTTAAAATGCTGGCAGCTTGTATGTTATGATCGTATATATTTTGCTAACGATATTTTATCTTTCCCAAACATTGCTGATGTTGAGTTACAACCTGAAAAAGTGTGGAAGAACAATACATGAGCTTTCAGAACAGCATTATTGTTAAGAATGTGCGATGAATACAGGGTGGTTACAATTCGTCCTCTTCCAGGCTTAATAAAAAATATCTCTATCTCTGGAGGTGCTAAAGCAGTCAACAATACGAGCAAGTCAACACATCGCCAACAACAGCAGTAAGCGCACCAGACTTTGCTACTTCAATAGTGTTAACAATTAGTGTGTCTGCATCCTCTTTTGCTTGTTTCGCTTCGAAACCATTCTCCATAAATTTCTCCATAAGCATAGATATGAGACATGTTTTATGTTAATGATTAAATTAAAAAAAGCGATACTTTAGAGCTTTCTTTTTACCTTCTGTAAAAAATCTTCGTTTAATGTATCAGAATATAACAAACATTTTATCTTAAATTCAAACAACGGACTGTCATTTCTCAATTTTTCCTTCAATGGATGATTAATTTGTGCGGACGTTGATCTTTTTTTCTGCAATAGATTTACTGTATGATTTAATAGAATCCTTTCGTGAATAATTTTTCTTACTCTTTGAATGAACTGTAAATTCATTATTGTTTTAACCATTTCTTCAAATATTTTTCACTTATGGTCATCTCTTTCCGAACTTGCTGTCACAATGGACTTCAGTCGCTTTTTTTTCTATTTTTACATAATCTTTCGAAACGCAGTCCTCATCTCATGCAAGATGAACTATTTTATCAATCTCCATTTTTCGCTCAGAATCAGCAATTAAGAAAGAGTCCTTTTAAACTGTCATAACTAATTTAAAACTTTCTACAACATGCGTTGAAAATAAAATTATTCCCTTCCTAAAATCTCACAAAGAATAAATACTTCGTTCAATAAATTAGGGTGATTTCATACTAGCGAAATGATCACCAAATGAAAATAAAACATTGGTAAGTACTTGTACGTGGTACATTTCGACAAATGCAGAGAGATAGCGTATTGGGCAATGACTATTCGTCACCTGAGAATATTACAGCTCTATCTGTGTTTTTGAAAATATTGACTTATCTATATAGAAAGGCTCTATTTGTATCTATGAAGGCATTTTTGCATCAAAATGATGTTACATATAATTTACATATAACCTTACAATTATATTACGGCATTATTTTAATCGAGAGATACAAATAGATACAAATAGAACATTTCTATATCGATAAGTCGATTTTTTTCAAAAACACAGATAGAACCTTATTTTTTCAGATGACGTATTGCACAAGCGCGCGAAAACGCTATACTACAGACAATGGGGGAGAAATGGGGGGGGGGGGATCGAAAGTTGTTTAGTATTTGTTCTGCCTCTTCGCCGCGTTAGGATTGTAGTTGCACATTTTTTCAATAATGTTTACTTTATCTTAATTTTTGGCAGGGAAGGGTTGGTGTGACAAAAAAATGTTAATGACACTTTTTGTAGGAAATTAAATTATCTACATCTTTGTAATTGAACTTTTTTGTCTAGATGTCATTGTTCGTGATATATTCACATAAAACCGATTTTCAAGCTATTTAGCGCCCCGTGGAGGCGGAAGCTCACATCGGATCGATGGGGACTTTTAGTATGTTAAACTACATACCTTAACTAGCACCTATGCAAAAATCCAGCTTTGTTCTAATTTTTTCCGCTATTTGCAAAAAAAAAAAGGTGCTAAAATGACTGGACTAAAAGGTGAATCTTTTAAAATCTGGTGATTTAAAAAATCTATTGGATTTAATAAACTTTTTATCATTTGTCATATTGTTGGAAAAATTAACGATTAATAATTTGATTGGATATTATAGTTTCAAAAATTTCTTTAAAATATTGATGCAAATGAATGATTTTTTTCAATGCAAAATATTGCCAATTTTTTTAAACATGTGATCAATCATCCATCAAAACATTAAATAGAATGAAAAAACTACTTTATGTGTTTTGGAAGAAATATAAGTAATTGTTAGTGAGTATTTTTCAAAATATGCTTTTTTAATATACTACGCATAACACAAGAAAAACCTTACATAAAATACAACTTTAAAAAATTTCCACTTATTGAAACATTAAACATAGACTAGAATCTTTTAAATTATTTATTTTAATTTAAAAATTACTCAAGAATAATTGGAACAGATATAGTATTCGCCCGGAATCCGCCATCATGTTTCTTTGGTTGTCACTTATGCCCACTTTATACTTAATTTTTGAACGATTCAGAAATTAAACATAAACAACAGCAAATTTTTAAACTGAAAATCAGCACTCCAAACATTATTTATTAAAAAAAAAAGAAACAAAAAAAGGGGGGGGGGGAAGGGGAGTAGGAATTCATAATTAGCAAACGGTAAATACATAAATTTTAAAACAGTTTGACAAAGCAAATGTTAATTTAAAAAAATATATATTTCGAAATCACAGTCAAAAATGTTTTAGAGATTATACATAAAAAAAAAACAATAACAAAAATAAATGAATAAATCGAAATACAGAAATTTAAAATCGGCAAAAAAATGGCCGCCCTCTCCTGGCGAATTCTACGTGATAGCCGAATATTTATACAGAAACAAAGTACCCATAACCTTTTCACAAATTTATCGTTATTTTTTTTCTTTTCTTTATACTCTATATTCATTTACATCCAAAAAATCGAATTTAAAAATATTAGGGGGAGAGAAAAGAGAGTAATTATCCTGTAATTTATTTACAACAGATGGCAGCAGTATCACATCGTTCATTAATTCATTCCCCGCGATAGTAAAGAAAAATCTATCAGGCCATTTAATTTTCCTCAAAATTATTATCAGATGAATCTGAAAAATCTTCCAGACATTAAAAGTTCCTGCAAATCATTGGTTAATTCTAACATTCATTTAAATTGTAGAAATTTTTAGATGTCGTTTTATTATGAATGTGAATAATTGTAACTGTTTGACAATGGAACGTTTTGCAGTTTTCTTGTTCTTTATATCATGTTTTGCAATTTCATTACTTAATTTTTTTTTTATCACTTTTAAAATATTTTTCGCATTTTTTAAATCCTTGTGAAAATCGGTAAGTTTTCATGACATTTTGTTGTTTTCTTTTCGATGCATTAAAGAACTCAACATTTTTTATAAAAATAAAATTAATAATTATAAATGGTAAACTAGTCGTTGAGAGGACCAACCCTAATACTTAACCATCATGGATATGCATAATAAAAAATATGAAAATAACACATGCATAAACTATTTATAAAATGCTTCGCAATTCAAAAATAAAATTTAAATGTATATTGAAATATTTTAGCACGTAGTCACACGTTCTATTAATGAATTGCTGATGAACCAATTTCGACAAATTATATAAAACACCAAATAACGGAAGCAGTACCGAATTGCATAAAGAAACATCGTTATGACTCCAAAAATAATAATATTAACTAACAGCTTACTGCGGCGGATTAAACGTCTTATTTCCAATTAAAGTATATCTTTGATTTGAAATTTGAATGAAATATAAATCATGAAAAATCGAAGAATGTGGAAAACAGAATTACAAATATCTCGGCAACTAATAATCCGATTGACTTCGTCTTTATGCAAAATTTGTGTTATTTTATTACCTTTTACGTCTACTTCATAAAATAAAAATTTTCGAAAATTCGTACGTATCTTTCATCAGAACGAATTTTTCGAGAGTCTGAAAAAAAAATAATTCCAGATAATCGAGGTTACTGATATTAAATAGGCTTTGTCCCATTCTTACATACTAAGAACATACAAAATTTCAAGTCTCTATCTCAATTTATTCGGGAGATAGAGCGTTTACAGACAGACAGACACACATACGGATGGACGGCATTTTTTCCCCTAAAAATGTTTATCGGAATCTCCAGTACCTAAAACGTGTAAATCCGTCAAAAAAATCGATTTTTAAAACGATTGCAAGACTTACCCTATACTACGTATGATGGGTAAGTAAAAGAGAGGAAAAGAGAGTTGATGCCTTTTAAAACTCTTATTATTTACTAGCTGTGCCGCCCGGCGTTGCACGGACCCATAATAATATTCTTAAATAAATCTGAAATTTGTACTGCAAAATCTCATTAAAAAAAAAAAAAACAATCTCGAAACGAATTCCCGTTGCCTACAATACCGTTTAGTAGAAGTGTGCAAACCCTTCTACTAAAGGGGCGACCCCTTTTCTTAACAAAACTGTAAACTTAAAGAGATATTTGATGAAATTATTATTCGGAAGTAGGGGTAAGTACACTTTTAAAATTTCATATTAAATAAATATTATTTATCCCAGGGCTCTGAAAAATCCCCATCTAAAACGGTATGGTTTTAAATATTTGATCACGCCCTCCCTAAAATTATTATTGCCCCCCCCCCCTGCACATAATTTCACGTCCCCTACTCTTTGAAATCTATATTATGTGTTTTAAATTATCTGCAAGTTTTATATTTAATAAGCAATATTTATCCCAGGGCTTAGTGAAATGTCTGCATTTGTAATGGTAGAAAACGGTACAATTTTAAATATTTATCCGCTTCCACTAAATAATCCTCCACTAAATATTTGGTGTTCACCACTCTTTAAAATATTTACTATATGTTATAATTTATCTGAAAGCTCCAAAACGATCGTTTGGTGAGGTTTTTTTTTTTTTTAATTTTAATTAATTAGTGAATCATCATTTCTTTTCCTTTTTTAAAAATCGACTTTTTTACTTAAAAAAAAAAAAAAAAAAAACTTGGATTCTTATAAATTTAGATATTATTAAACAGCGTTAAAAGATATTGCTCGATGCATAATTTTAAAATCTCTAAATGGTGCAGTTTTAAAAATTTGGCAGCGTGCTAAAGAATCCGAATATAAGAATCATTTGTGGTTTGGACCTTGGACAATCTTCACAAAAAATTTGAACCTCGTACGTGTCGTAGTTTTCGCTAACCATTGCAGACACACACAGAGACAGAGCGATTTGTTATTTTATTAGTATAGATTTCCCTTTGTTTAATTTAGTCCGGGCCTATATACCTCGAGTAGATAATGGGCCGACACAAAATAAACCAAACCAAAAAACCCTTGTTTAATTTACAAGTTTTGCGTTCGATAATAGATGGCGACACATTGATTGTCCAGCGGACTTGACTTTTAAAAAAAGCTACTCAAATGTAAACTTATACCTTTTATGGACTTTAGAAATTTTTAAAGAGGAATGCTTCAAAATACCTCTTCTAAAAGTAAACAAGAAAGAAAAGAAAACACGCGTGAAACATAAATTATAAAACATTTTTCAGCACATTATTCGGAATAGTGTAACAAAATTTCACCGTTTAAAAGTTAAAATAGGATGTCTAATTTAATAACTTAAAAAGGTATAACACATTTGAAGAATTAATTTCAGCAGCCCTGTATATGATATAGAGATTTCTATCTATGAAATACATGTTTGAAAAAAATTAGTTCCCCCCCACTTACGAATATATACCAACCAAATCACAGTTGAAATTTCCGAAAATAAGGAGATTAATGCGTGAATTCTTTTGTACAGCTCTGTATACGAAGTACAGAGTTTATACACAACGCGTAATCTGAAAAAAGAAGAAAAAAAAATGTTAAATTTAAAAGAGCATACTAAAATTGAAAACCATAAGGATGGATACATCCCTCCATTTAGAGGCGGGAAGGGGGGGGGGGAACTCATAGCTCCTTTTTTTCGGGGTGAGGGGCGAGAATCATTATTCATTAAAAAGTGCCCTAACTTTGTATTTTTTAAATAGCAATACTCGATTTTGACTGCATAAATGGACTCTGCTCTTCAAGTAGCCTAAAAACAAAATTTCAAGCAATTCGTACGACAAGTTTCAGAGAAATTAATTATTTTAAAATGAGCTTATTTTAGGGATTTTATTCAAATTGAAGTTCCGTGTTCAGGATTTTTAATTTTGAGTGATAATTGTGAAAATATGCTAATTAATGCAAAACTCACTCATACAAGAACTTCATTTTCTTGCTTAATTTTTTTTTGTGAAATTCTTAATTAATATTTTAAAAATCCTGAAGACAATTTAAAATGACGCATTTTTTTTACACAAAAGTGTAAAAATTTTGTAAATCGAGTAAGTACTTTCAGAGTTATATCAAAAATTAACTGTGTTTAAATTTAAATAAAAAAAATATTTGAAGTTTTTAAGATTTTTTTTACATTTAATATGTTTATTATATTTAAATATATTAATAAAAAAATCTCTAAAAAAAAAAAAAAAAAGAATTTTGAGCCCCGGAAACCCTTAACAAGCTCATATATTGCGATGTTAAATTTCTGATATCGTCCAGCTCTAATCGTCTTAAATAAAAAAAAAAAAAAAAAAAAAACACCACGTGCCGGACGCATTGAAAATCTAATGTTATTGAAAATACATAGTGTATTCCGACCTTTCTCAGCAGTTGCCTCGCTGTGTGCATCAAGTTCCTTCGCATTGCCCCTGCCAGTATTGCCAATGGGCTACATTTTTAAACCTTTTATTACCGATGATACTTATTAGTACCATAAAAAGCACTTATTATAAAATTCTTTTAATACATCAGTTAGATGTAATACTATTTAGAATGAGTTACAGATACATTACTTTATGGATAAGGATAGAGAGCCAACGAATATAAATGCACAAATAAAGTATGAGAAGGTAGCAAATAGCTATTTCGAATCTACTAACGAGATTCTTCATCAGTGCAAAACTCAGCGAGTTAAAAGTAGCAAAACTGAGCGAAGAGACAGAGAGACGCAGGCTTATATACCCGCTATGGGAACAATCCCGCCTAAAGGAAAGCAACCAATGAGAAGAAAGCAGCCAAAACTAAATGAGTGGACAAGTAGCGACATCTATCGGAGAACAAGCAAAACAAAAACTAAAAAGCGAGTGAAAAAAAAAAAAGTATTAAATTAACGATTTCCAAATACTTGGAAAATAAGGAGTACTAGATAAGTCATTGACTAAGGAGTGAGAATTTTTTATGATGTGGTAAGCTTCCCAAAAATCAAGATCAAGAATAGAAGGACATTTAATGGATGATGGTGGCTGAAGAAAAGTTAAACTTATGTTGAGAAGACCAACAATGTTAAGCAATAGAGGAACGTTTAAGCTCCTGATTTTTGACATACCTTTTATGTTCCATTAAACGAAATCTGAGAGCACGTTTAGTCTGACCAATATAAGAAAGACCATATTGGCAAGAAATTTGGTAAATACCCCAGTTATCTAAGTGATCAATGGGGTGCTTAAGATTTGAAAAAGAAATTTTATTAACAGGAGAAAAAATAACATTGAAATCGAACCTTTTTAAAATTTTAGCAACTTGCTGACTGATTTTGGGGAAAAAAGGCAAAACAACCAAAGCATTGGAGTTCGAATTAAAGTTCTTACTTTCAGATTGTGTAGATTTTGTCAATTTTCTATGAATAGAATCTATAATATTAGGAGAATAACCACGATCAACAGCAATAGCCTTTTTCCCCCAAAATCAGTCAGCAAGTTGCTAAAATTTTAAAAAGGCTCGATTTCAATATTATTTTTTCTCCTGTTAATAAAATTGCTTTTTCAAATCTTAAGCACCCCATTGATCACTTAGATAACTGGGGTATTTACCAAATTTCTTGCCAATGTGGTCTTTCTTATATTGGTCAGACTAAACGTGCTCTCAGATTTCGTTTAATGGAACATAAAAGGTATGTCAAAAATCAGGAGCTTAAACGTTCCTCTATTGCTCAACATTGTTGGTCTTCTCAACATAAGTTTAACGTTTCTTCAGCCACCATCATCCATTAAATGTCCTTTTATTCTTGATCTTGATTTTTGGGAAGCTTACCACATCATAAAAAATTCTCACTACTTAGTCAATGACTTTAGTACTCCTTATTTTCCAAGTGTTTGGAAATCGTTAATTTAATACTTTTTTTTTCACTCGCTTTTTAGTTTTTGTTTTGCTTGTTCTCCGATAGATGTCGCTACTTGTCCACTCAGTTGGTTTTGGCTGCTTTCTTCTCATTGGTTGCTTTCCTTTAGGCGGGATTGTTCCCATAGCGGGTATATAAGCCTGCGTCTCTCTGTTCTTCGCTCAGTTTTGCTACTTTTAGCTCGCTGAGTTTTGCACTGATGAAGAATCTCGTTAGTAGATTCGAAATAGCTATTTGCTACCTTCTCATACTTTATTTGTGCATTTATATTCGTTGGCTCTCTATCCTTAAACATTTGTGCACAAAGGCTTTATTTGCTTTTTTTACATTACTTTATCTTGTTCCAAAAGCATCATTGGTTATACAAAACAATAATATTTCTAAAAGGATGATTTCTTTTGTCTTTGGATCTTTTCAGCTTTCTTGGCGCTGAGGGAGGGGGAGGGGGATTTTCCAATTCTTAAATATTTCTATATTTATATTGTAACAACATCATATTTGTACATTTTATAATTCCTTAAAATACTAAGAAAATAATATAAAATAAAATATTGAGTGGTGTTATAAATATTGCACATAATCCCTGTAAATTCAAATTTAATTAATCCTTCCATCCTTCTAAAATCCTTCAAAAATTTATTAAAAGATTATGTAAATCTTTTAATTTAGTTTAAGCAATTTACATAAAATGCTTTAGAATGTAAAAATTTCAGGCATTCATAATGCGGCAGATAAAAGGTGAAAATTCAGATTCCTTGATTGGCGCCACTTTTTTGGAATTGTGAAATCCCCTTTCTTTTCGCCGCAATAAATATGTTATTACAAAAGACTAATTTCGCCATTTCTCAAGAAATATGAATTTAAAATAAAAGTAGCCCACTGGAAACACTGGTCTCAGCATTACCCGGTCATTTTTTCGGTTCTATGAATAATAAACATCTATTCTCATCCAGTTCTGGTCGCTCTTCTCTTGTATTTTGTGTCGTTACTACCGCGTCAGTAAAACATTTCTGACCATGCATGGAATTTTTCATCATTTAGGTATACTCTATCTCGTCTGAAACTTTGTAACCAGTGCGCTGAAACATCCTGTATAATTTTTACATGAAAACTATGCATGAGTATTTTCCGTCCACTTGCATCTAAATTTATTCCTTATTAAACTGGAAGAGAAAAAGCCTTTAATTAACAACATAAAACAAACGGGTAAGTGTGATCGCAAATCGCACAGAGGGTTTCGTTTAGTATCTCTTTTAAAACACTTTATCTTTAAATTAATAAATCAAAATTGCTAATTTATAATTATTAAAATTTTACACAAATAGCAGCAAAAAAAAAAAAAAAAAAAAAAAAAAAAAAAAAAATGTTAGAAATATTTTATTTTGAAATATTACGTTTAATTATTCCAAAATAACATTAAAAATTTTTATTTCGTTAGTAATCTATAATAATAAAGAGAGAAGGATGTTTGTCTGTCAGCGCTGTTCTGAAGAGACTGCTGCACGTAGAGTTACAAAATTTGGAGGGAAGGTACTTTTTTACATGTAGTTTTGCACCTCGAAGCCCGATTTTCGATTTTTTATTTAGATTTTTTTAATAATTTTTTTAGGCGATTTTTAGCGTTATTTTTGCGGTTTTATCCCATTAGTGAAAGGAATACAGTTTCATTCTTTTAACCCAAAATAGCAATTTTTTTTTCTCTTTTCAACAAAGTTTATTCGGAATTTGTACAGCGATTTTTAAATTTTTAACGAATTTTTAATGCGATTTTTAGTGTTTTTTCTCATTTTGCGGCTATTTTTTGAGATAAATAAAACGAAAATCGTTTTAAATTTTTAGCCTAATGCCCTAAATTTTGTGTTTGTTACGATTTTTAGATTTTAACGATTTTTAATGCGATTTTCAATGCGATTTTTAACGTTTTTTAAAGACTTTTGCGTTTAGCATCTAATTTTTTTCATAGTTGTTCTATCAAAAACTTGAGCTGTTGAGAATGCAATAAGTAGTATTTTTTTGTGAAATCTATCTAAAATGTCAAAAATTTAGATACCACTATTTTCGAATAGCAATTTCATAAACTATCTTAAATTCTTGCTTAAGACCGCTACCCCCTCGAGTTATATATCACCTGATAGGTTATTTAACAGAGTATGGTTTTGATAAAGTTTTTGAAGAATAGAGTGCTCTACCTGGTGGTGGAAAATGGAACTAAAAGAACGCTATATTTTAAAATCTATAATAATAAAGAGACAAGTTTGTGTGTGTGTCAACGCTGTTCTGAAGAGTCTGCTGTACGTAGAGTTACAAAATGTGGAGGGAAGGTATTTTTATACATGTAGTTTTGCACCTCGAAGCCCGATTTTCAACTTTTTGATTAGATTTTTTTGATAATTTTTTAAGCGATTTTTAACGTTTTTTTTTTTTTTTTTTTTTTTTTTTTTTTTTTTTTTTTTTGCAGTTTTATCTCATTAGTGAAAGAAATACGGTTTCATTCTTTTAACCCAATATAGCAATTTTTTTCTCTTTTCAGCAAAGTTTATTCGGAATTTGTACAGCGATTTTTGATTTTTTAACGAACTTTTAATGCGTTTCTTAGTGTTTTTTCTAATTTTCATTTTTTTTTTTTTTTTTTTGAGATTGATAAAAAGAAAACCTTTTCAAACTTTTAGCCCTAAATGATTTTTAATGCGATTTTCAATGTGAATTTTAACGCTTCTTCAAGATTTTTTGCGTTTAGCATCTATTTTTTTCATAGTTGTTCTATCATAATCTTGAGCTGTTGAGAATGCAATAAGTAGTAATTTTTTTTGCGAAATTTACCTAAAATGTCAAAAAATTAGTTACCACTATTTTCGAATAGCAATTTCATAAAATATATTAAATTCTTGCTTAAGACCGCTACCCCCTCGAGTAAGGTATCACCTGATAGGTTGTTTAACAAAGTATCGTTTTGATAAATTTTTTGAAGAATAGAGTGCGCTAGCTGGTGGTGAAAAATGCTAACTAACTAACAGAACGCGATTTTGTTAAAATTTGGAAATATAACAATGTGATTTATTTTAAATTTTAAAATGGTTTACAATACATGATAAAAAATGTAAACAAAGAATGGTGTGACACATTTCAGGGTGCGTGAAAAGAGGGGCGCGAACAAAATTAGGAAATGTAATAAGGAGATCTGTTTTACACTTTAAGGTAGTTTATAACGCATGTTAAAATTTTTAAAGTACTGCGATGCTCTAGAGAGACCGCTGCACGAAGTTATGTATGAAATTTTACACCTTGAAGGCCGATTTTCAGTTTTTTAAATTTAATTCATATGCGAATTTTAGTGGGTTTCGAGGCGATTTTTCGACATTAGCGAAAAGGAAAGCGGTTTCATTCTTTCGACCTAAATTAGTGAATTTTGTTCTCTTTTCAATATAATTTATTTGGATTTCGTGCAACGATGTTTGGATTTTTAATGAATTATTTAATGTAAATTTTGCCGCTATTATTCGACATTAGTAAAAGGAATTTTGCTTAAAACTTTCAGGCTAATGTATTAAATTTAAGCTGTTAAGATTTATGAATTTCAGCTAATTTTAATGCGATTTTTCGAGATTTTTTGCGTTTGATGTCGGATTTTTGTAATTCATGAGATATTTCCAATTAGAACGTTTTACCCTATTAGCAGGGCCGTAGCAAGGTGTTTTGAGGCCCCCCCCAAAAAATATAACTTTGGGCCCCCCTCCCCCCCACTTTCAACTGAACTTTTTAAAAAATATTTATATTGAAGTTTCCAATGAGTTTCAAAATATATTAATGTAATAAACAAATTTAATAATTATCATAAGTATTTTAAATCATTATTAAAATTGTTATAACATTCATAACTCTGCACAAATACGAAATAAATATGCATTGCGTAAAGAACCCGTGGCAAAATGCGCGCGACACTGTGACGGGCGTCGCAGACTTTTAAAGACATCTGCAGACTCAGCAATGCCACGGACGCGCTATTGCGCTTAAATTATGCAAAAAATCGGTCATGGGGCACAAAAAATAGCTCTTTCCTGTGCGACGCGTAATTTCGTCGCAAAATAAGAGCGATTTCATCCAAAGATCGCGAGAATAAACGCAAATATTATCAAAGCATCGCGAAAAAACGGCAAATTTTGTCAGAAAACCCCTCTAAAGCAGATTTCATCAAAAACTTGCAGAAAAAAGGGCGAATTTTGTTTAAAAAAATACCCCAAAAACGACAAATTTCATCAAAAAATCTTGAAAAAAAAGACAGATAACGTCAAAAAATCGCGAAAAAACGGCAAATTTTGTCAAAAAAATCTCGAAAATAAAGACGGATTTCGTCAAAAGATCGCGAAGAAAACGAAAATTTCGTCAAAGGCACAAGGGAAAAAAAGAAAGATTTTGCTGGAAGTGGATTTTTCTGTTTTATTATTATTATTATTTTGTAAGTGATGGAAATAATTTGCACATACACATGCATGTTACCATAATTAATTAGCACTACAATAGCAGAAAAAATATATTTATGTAATAAGTTGCATTTTGCAGACTATTTTTGAAAATATTATTAGCGTTGCAGATATCTGAAGATAGTTCTGCCACCGGGCTTAAAGATAAATTAACAATGTTAAAATAAAATTTGTCTAAAACATTTTACAAATAAGCACATGATGCTAAGATTTTATTATAAAGTATAGAAAATAAATAAATTATATAAACACATAATTTTAACAGTTCGCTATTTAAGAGGCTATTTCAGTTACGCGAAAAGACCCATTCTCTAATGCATGGAAGAATGGAATGGAATACTATGAAAGAAATTTATATCTCAGTTGCATTTCAATATTTTTAAATGATTTTTTTTTCACTGGATAGCTGAGATCAATCTGTATGCAGATTTTTTTCATCTTTTTTTATTTTGTTTGCAAAGTTTTTTTTTTTTTTTAAGAGGGTGCTTTAATTTTCGAAACCGGTTTTAAAAATGAAAGTGACCTCATTAAAATTATCTGTAAACAAAATTGAAAAAGCAAAAAACAGTACGTATACAGATCGATCTCAGCTATCCTCAAAGAGCACCGATTAACAAATTCATTGCATAACCAAGTTCTGAATGACAAAGAATTTACAGAAGTAACAATTTATATACATTTTTCCCCCTTTTAAAATATGAAATGCTAGTAACTACAGGTTTCAAGACAATTAACTCTAGTTCATGCCGACTTTTTCTTAAAATAAATAAACAAAAATATTTTTAAAATAAGAACTTAAATGATAAAGTGAAAGCAAAATTGTTATTATTTTGAAAAGAGGCAAAAGATTTCGAATTGTGCGTAAAGACATAAGCCCGCAACACTTTAACAGGCTCGAGGACTGTGCCATTTCTTGTCAGTTTCAGAGCCCATTAAGAATTAGAAGTAGAGAAAGCCCGACATCACACAGGGGGGGGGGGAGGGGTCCCTATTATCCTATCAGTTGTTTTTTCATTTACTAAATCCATTTTTCGTATGTTTAAATTATTCGAAATTTTACCATGTAAATTTCAATTAAATAACGTTTTTACTATTAAATTAAAACTGACTATCTACATATTATACACATTAAAAACTATTTTATTAAATACATAATTATACGTAACCAATTAATTTTGTAAAAGACATATATGGAATTACAGTTGAGAATATTTGAACTTCAAAATATTTCTTATGTTTTACAAATTGCAGCATAGTAAGAAAAAATATCCTTCTATAGTAAAAAAAAACTAGCCTTAAAAGGAATGACTCCTGGAATGATGCTGATGTGGAAGATTTCCAGAACTAACGAATCCGGGTTGTCCACTCCTTCCATGAGTCGAATAGACCAATCAGGAAAGGGCTCCGTCTATGCATCGCCGTATGGGTTACCATAAAGAGAGGAAAGGTTACCATCGCCAACAATCGCCAAGTTTGTCGCCAACTTGGCGATATATCGCCAAATTTGGCGACCAAAATTAGTTGTCAAAAGTGACGCCAACTTGGCGATAACTGTAATATTTCGCCAAATTTTTAATTTCTTTACAACACCAGTCGTTTAATACATCATTTGAGAGGTTTGCAACTGCTTATTCATATAATGGATCTCTTGTGTGTTATCCCCCATTCTGCTCCCCAGGGGGGACACATTTTTAATTTCTTTACAACACCAGTCGTGTTACACAAGATTTGAAAGGTCTGCAACTGCTTATTCATATTATGGATGTCTTGTGTGTAACCCCCCCCCTCTGCCCTCAGAGGGGGCGCATTTTGTAATTTCTTTACAACACCAATTGTGTGACACATCATTTGAAAGGTCTGCAACTGTTTATTCATTTTATGGATGTCTTGTGTGTCACCCCCACTCTGCCCCCCAGGGGGGCACATTTTTAATTTATTTACAACACCAGTCATCTGACATATTTGAGAGATCTGCAGCTACTTATTCATATTATGGATGTCTTTTGTGTTTCCTCCCACTCTACCCCCAGGGGGGCACATTTTTAGTTTCTTTACAACACCAGTCATGTGACACATCATTTGAAAGGTCTGCAACTGCTTATTCATACCATGGGGTATTAGCGAGCGCAGCAAGCAGGGGTAACCAATAATTTGGAATCGCGAAGCGATTACGCGGGGGGTTGACGAGCATAGCGAGCAGGGGGGCGGGGCCCCCCTAGTTTCATAATAAAAAAACTATATATGTTTTACTCTGATTGAATTTATTGAATTGAAAATTAGCTTTGAAAAGTAAATTTGCGGGGACCCTTTGTATTTTAGTTGGTAAGAATGAGCTTTATGGGCCTGTGAGATTATTTAGCATCACGGAAAAAAAGAAAGAAAGAACGAAAGATCATAGAAAAATTTAAAATAGCACAATTTCTTATTGTGACATGAATTTAGAACTCTAGATTTCCAAGGAAATAAGAGTATAAATTAAATGAGAATTTACTTAATACTTGTAACAAACGAAATAGTAGTTTAACATATGAATGCAATGGAATCGGAAGTTGACGCAGGGATTTTTTTTTGGATCCCATTTTGTGAAAAATAAAGTTATTTTTATGAAATTTATTGTATTTTGTAATGAAATTTGAATTCCAGTTATTGAAATTCGCATCAAACATTTATTAACAATAACTTATTTAAGTCTATATGCTAAATTTCTCATTTCAGGTGAACTTGTTTCCTTTGCAAAACACGTATTTTAAAACCTAACAGTATAAAATTAATTAGAGTATATTTTTATGGAATAGAATTTTGTGAATGGTGTGATTTATTAAAAAGAATTTTGTGAAGGAGCCCTAATAAAACGCTTAGATGAAAAACATGTAACTGAGAAATGTGTGTTATTAAAATGTGCTCTATTAGTATACATATATTTTTCCAAGCTGTGCAAAATTTTCTAATACTTAAAATTTTTAATAACTGCTATATAAATTACATAAAGTAATAAATATGACTTACCAGATTAGTATAGGAGTAGATCTTTTTTTCCTCCAGATATACACTTAATTTTATAAATACTATACTATGCGTAATACTAAAATAAATCAGAAAAAAACATACGAAAATCCACATCTGAAGTGCTGTGTTGTCTACAAACATATACATGTATGCATTAGCGGGCTGCTAAAGTACTTGAATAGGCCAGTACTCCCTTCAAGGTCAAGGAATCCGATTATTACTAAGTAACTAAGCTGTTAACTTTTAAGGGGATTCGCTAGATGTTATTTGTGTCACCCACGTCGTGAAATCGGTGTGAAAAATGACCTATCTTCTAAGAACATAATATTCTGGTATTTCAAAAGAAAGCACCCTTTTGTCGCTAGCAGCTTTATACAAGAACCCGGCTTTCTTCAGAGTCAATCCGATGACCGGTACTCTTTCCTTAACTTTCTTAGTTCCATGCAAAAACCCATGGTCAAAAAGCGAGGGGGAAAAACGAGTAAAAAAATAAGGATTTTCAGTTTCTTGGTTTCTGCGTTTTTGAAATCTAAACAAGGTTTTTGATAAAAACAGGGCCCCGTTAAGGCTATTGGGGGCCCCGGAACAAACATCATTCTTGACACCCCCCCCCTCTATCTATCTGTAAATTTTTTTCTTTTTTCTTTTTTTTTAAATAATGTAGAAGTGGCAAACACTAAAAATAAAAAACATATTGCACACATGCATAAATTTTGTACTCACATCTATATACAAGATATCCCAAAAATTGATCACAACTTTATTTAAAAATATTAATTTGATAATTATAGAAAAAATGATAGATTGATTAAGATAAGTACTTCTTTGCAAATTTTTACTTTGCTTACATTGCGTACATTACAAGATGTCTAAAAAAGAAGGCTCAAAATTAGACATAACAGTTTTAACTTATCACGTTACGAGGAAACATTAATAAAAAATTTCTTTTAAAAGCTATAGGATACTATGTTGTTGTAATCAGGGCCTAGCTAAGTCACGGGCATGCAGGTCAACTGCATCTGACGTGGGGCCCCCTCAATCGGGGGCCCTCAAGGGCAAATATAATTTTTTTTGTTAAGGCTAATAAAAAATGGCAAAAATTCCTTCTTTCTTTCTTTATTTATTTTTAGCTTTATTGGGGCTCTTTTCTCATCTCTCCTCTGTTTTGGAACCCCATGCCCCTTCCCCTGGATCTAACAGTTACATCACAGTTGTATTTACATTTTAATGGCTCACATTTAGTCTTATATTTCTATAACAGAAGAAAAAAATGTATTCGATAATTTCTTAAAGTTATCTTTTTTGTGCTATTCTGCATACAAATGCGAATAGACAACTAGTATAAAGGTTAGTTTTAGACACTTTAGCATAATTCAAGAAAAAATCCAAAAGTTAGAAAGGGGCCCCCCACAATCTAAGTCGGGCCCTGGTTGTAATAAAATTTTAATAATTTGTTTTCTAATGATATAGTTTGTTTTCTGCGTATATGGAGGGAACACTGGAAGAAGAGAGGAAAAGGAGAACAACATTCCCTTCCTAAATGTTTGAAGACGTATGAATTTCGGTCACTTTTGGCACATTTTAAGCATTTGGCACCCTTTAATGAAAATCCTCATTATTGGGGGGGGGGGGGGGCTTTAAAAAGGTGCACCTGGGGAAATGGCCTCGCGGGCCCCTGAATAAGAAAAGGAGAATTTGAAAAAATAAAAACATTAAAAGAAGTGTTTTCTTACATTTTCAAAACAAATAAACTTCGGTAAAAAGGTCGATAGAATCGATTAGGGGGCCCCCTGACTTCGTCGGCCCCCCCCAAATAGGGGGTATGGGGGGCGGTCGCTACGGAGTAAATTTTGACCCCTGTGATTTTTTAATATTGATTTTTAATGCACTTTTCAATGCAATTTTTAGAAATTTTTCGAGTTTTATGGTGGTTTTTTGATATTTGGAAGTAAAAATTGATTTCAAACTTTTAATCTAATATAATTTTAGAGATTTTTAACGCGATTTTTCAAGAATTGTTGTGTTTCGTGTCGATTTTTTATTATCTATAAAGGATTTCCTTTTACTACGTGATTATCCTGTCGACCAATTTTGCCAAATTATTTCAATCGTGAAACAAGCCAAATTATGCAAATAAATGTAATTTTTATGTTAAATAATGAATGAAGGGATAATTTAGAAAAACATTAATACAAATACATATAAAAATAAGAAGTAAAAACCACTTGATGACGTAACAAACATATGTAACAAGTTTAATGTCGAGTGAATATGGAATTTACGATCCGCCATTATTGTAGTTTAATCTTATGGTTTGACCCAGATAGTTTCTTGGTCAACCGGATAATCAAATAGTTCAGATTTCCGATTAGAATGTTTTATCCGTTTGATGAAATTCTGATTACTGCGATTTAAAAAATAACTAGCGATATTTAGTGCATTTTTCAATGCGTTTTTAATGAACTTTTTAATGCGATTTACTATTTTTTCGATCCCCACCACAGTGGTGTTTTAACAATAAAAAAATTATTTTGGTTTCAAACTTTTAGCATAATATAGTAAATTTCACCATTTACCTTTTTTTAATTTTGTCGATTTTCAATGTGATTTTTGATATATTTTGTGTTCTGCGTCGATTTTTTTGTAATTCATGTAAAAAAGAATGGTTGCTACGTTTTACATGACTAGAATATTTTTTTATTCACTGGATGTATTTACATTTAGCGATTTTTAATGAATTTTTCAATGATTTTGTATTGGTTTTTTTAATCTCACGGCTATTTTTTGAAATTTCGAAAAGGAAATTAATTTCAAACATTTACACTTCATTTACGAATTTTGAAATTTAGTGATTTTTTAATGCAATTTTTAGCAATGTTTTCATTATTTCTCACGCTTTGCGCCGATTTTTTCACTCGTATTTAAGAAATAATTCAGATTACACTATTTTACTCTATTAATGTAAATGTTGTCCCCCCGCTATTTTTAAATTTGAAACGATTTGTAATGATTTTTTGAATACAATTTTTAGATGTTTTCGAGTCCACGGCGATTTTTTCACAATTGGAAAAGAAATTTTTAAATAATTTGTAGCTTAATGTAGTAAATTTTGACATCAATGATTCAGATTTTTTGTGTATATTCATAAAATGTTTAGTATGTTTTGTGTCGGTATTTTTTAACTAATGAAAGAGTTCAGATTTCAATGTTTTGTCCCATTATGGTAAATTATGTCCGCAGGAATTTAATATAAATGTTTATCTTACTATGGCAAATTTTGTCCGCATTTTTTAATTTTACTGATTTTTAATCTGTTTTATAGTGATTTTTCAAGTTCTGTGACAGTTGTTGACATCGGTAAAAGAATTTCGGTTTCTAACTTTTAGCATAAATAGTATAATTTGTTCTCCACGCTTTTATGAAGTTTGCCAATTTCTAATGCGATATTCAATGTAATTTTTAGTTAGTTTGGGGGATTTTAGGTGTTCCGTGTTGACTTTTCCTTATTCATGAACGATTTCCGATTACAATATTTTCGACTGAATATTAAATTTTTACAGCCATGACTTTTAAATATTCAGCGTTTTTTAATATAGTTTTCGATACGATTTTTAGCTATTTTTTTAAGTTCCTTGGCGATTTTCTGCCATTCAGAAAACAATTTTTATATCAAACATTTTGTTTAATGTAATTATGTTTCGAATGCAATGTTTTATCTCTTAATATGATTTTGGCGTTTCATGCCTACATTTTGTAATTTATGAATGATTTCGATCATAACCCCCCCCCCCCCCCCTTCGCCCTGCTTTAATATTATTTTTTTAAGCATTGACTTCCAAATATTTAGCTATTTTTAATGCAATTTTCAATGTCATTTTTAGCCATTATTCAAGTTCCGTGGCGATTTTTTTACATTCGGAAATCGATTTCGATTTCAAACTTTTTGGTTAATATGGTTAATTTCTTGATTACAATATTTTATATTATAACAGTGAATTTTTACCCTGGGGATTTTTAAATGTTTTACGACTTTCATTACAATTTTCAATGCAACTTTTGGGCTTTCTCAGTCTTTTTTTAATTTTAACATTTTTCAAAGGAATTCGATTTTAAATTTCTAGACTAATAAGAGTTTGGTTTCAAACTTTTATCCTTTACGGTAATTGTTTTGCTCTCTTATTTTGATCTACAGTAATTTTTAATGCAGTATGCTTTTTTTTTTTTTGAGTCTACGGCGATTTTTTTCAGATATGGAAAAGGAATTCGGTTTTTAATTTCTTTGCTAATATGATAAATTTTCTCCTGTGCGATTAAAGATTTTTATTGTAATTTTTTAGCAGTTTTTTTCTTATTTCAATGCTTTTTACATCATCAAATTAATTAGATTCAAAACATTTCTCCAAGTAGAGTAAATTTTGAGTTCCGTGATTTTTGAAAATTTTGCCATTTTTAAAGCGATGTTTACGTTTCTTCGCGACCCGCTTCGATTTTTTAGAGGTTGAATTTTTGGCCGAATTTATTAAATTCTGATCTCTTTTCTTCAAAGATTATTCGATTTTCGAAACACAATTTTTGAATTTTGTTTTATATTTTTATGAGATTTTTAATGTTTTTGGAGATTTGTAAGATTTTTCCACATTAGTAAAAATAATCCAACTTCAATTTTCTAGCCCATCTCTTTTCAACGAAGTTTAGACGAAATTCGTGCAGCATTTTTTTAATTTTTCGAGGTTTTTACTATGATTTTTAAAGTTTTTTCGCAATTCATGCTATTTTTTGATGAACCCGGGCAACGCCGGGCAGAACAGCTAGTTATAAATATTTTTAATTATTTAAGCTATTTGAGAAACGTACTCTCTTAAAATGTCAGCCACTAAATAATTCAAGTTGAGCCGAAATTCGCTCATCTCACATTTTGAAAGGCAGCTTCTCAAAAAGAGTTGAAACAACTCAAGCAATGAGTTATTTTTAAACAATTTAAATCAAGATGAGTTATTTAAATAAGCAATCTAAATCAAGATGAGTAAAGCATTTAAAAGACAACTCATTCGCGATTCAGTAAAGAACAGCTCTTTCCTGAGAAAACAAATCCACTTTTTCGTTTCAAGAGTGTAAATTTGAGAAATTTATTTAAAAAACTAAAATGTATTTTATTGATATTTTTTTAAAAATTTCTTGTATTATAATTTAAAATCCAGAATAATGTATTTATTTATAATTTTTGTAAAATAAGTTAAATGTTTATAAAGTTGATGGTTATAAAATCATTACATGTAAATAAGTACAAAAGTAAAAATAATTTAACTAATAATGAAAGTAATATAAAGCTTTAAATTAGCAAAAAAATAAATAAATAAACAAATAAATAAAAATAAAAAATAAAAAAATAAATAAAAATACGAAATTTCTTTTAACTAAATTCATCTTAATATGAAATTTTCAACTCCAGCATCGAATTTTGAAAGGAAGAATCTTCTGTTCTAGTCTTCTGTCCAAAACGATAGTCACGGCAGGAAAAATCGACATTTCAAGGACAAATGCTTTCGTTTCATTTTCCTTTCATTGTCATGGTATTAGAGGGCGCAGATCCCTCGTCCCGTTTTTTTTCCACGGCACTTCGGCAAAACAAATTTACCCATGCAAGAGTATGAATTACAGCGTTACTCGATCAACTGGATCTCTCAAACGGTGTGGAAAAAAGAAGTGCGGTCAGTCGGTCACGTGGTTGTTACCATAGTTACTAATCTAAGATAGGAACCGAGGAGTGACCAACAAAAGGGGAACATTCGTCCTTGAAAAGACAATTTTTCCTGCCGTGACTACAGTGAGATGCTTTACCGCTAAGCTATGATGATGACACGGAAAACGTTAAGATTAAAGTTCTCTTTCGAAATTTAAATCACAAAAATGAACGGATGACATTAAAAAAATAATTAAAATAATATACTTTTCAAAATTTTATTATTTGTTGTGCGACAAGAGGTATTCAGCTGTAAGTACACAAAATTTGAAGTCTCTGACTTATGCAGGTTTTCTGTGCGGATTCTGTGACAGACAGACAAAGGAATGAGACGAATAGGGTTTCCTCAGATGAGCGAAATCCTAAAAATTAAGGCCATTTATTTTTTGTCTGTTTCTAGTTAGTGCTATGAGGCTAGGCTCTCTGTCACAAAAAAACGGAATAGAAGCTAACGAGAAATAATGAAAAATAATAATAAACAATAATAATGTATCAAAATTGTAACTTAACAAATTACAACGACTATTTGGAAAATGATATTTTCAAATAAATTTTATATTTAAATTAAAAATAATAATAAACGTCATTTTTAGGATGATTATAACGAATCATGTATTACGTACGCCGTGCATTAAATATTAATATTCTTTGACCAATGATAAAAAAAAAAACCCAATAATTTATAAATAGTCAAATTTAAGTGTTTAAAATTTGTATTTTTATTTGATGGAATTAATCAGACTGACTTCTGAACGCATAATATTACGTACGGCATGGATTAAACATTAATATCCCTGGATCCATCACAAACAAATTTTAAATAAAATTACAGTTTTACAATTTTTGGAACTGAAAATATTTAAACTTCTAAACATCGTACATGTTAAATTTTTACACCGTTGCATAGAAAAAAAAATCACTTTTTAATGAGATTTGTCTGAAATGTCTATCACGATTTGTTTTTAAATTATTATTATTCTTTTAAGTTTTTATTATTCTTTTTGTCATCGTGGCAACAAATATTCCATTTTTGGACATTAAACTTGGACCAATCAGAAAACGAATAAACTAAAAAACAGAAGTATTCCGTTCTCGGACATTAAACATGTACCAATCAGGAAACGAATAAAATAAAATAAGTTGCGGAATTCAACCAATAAAAAATTCAGATATACTTCAGATTTCCCAATTCTCGACCTAGAACAACAACATCTATTTTTCAAATAGTAAAAAAAAAAAAAAAAAAAAAAAAAAAAAAAAAAAAAAAAATGTAAAAAAAGAGAAAGGAAAAGAAAAAAACGCATTTAAATTTTAAAACAAAGATTGGTTCCTAATAAAATGTTTAAATACTTTTTAAAAAACTGCATGCGAAAAAATAACTCCTTTCTGTAGCTTAAACTTCCGATTCGATTTATTTTTTGCCGTTTCCACTTCCTTTTTTGTACTATTTAAATGTCCGTCAGCTATTTAAAACAATGCTTTTTCTAACATGCCGATAAGGAGTAAGGAGTTCTTTCATAACTTTAGCCTTCACAACTCCAGACTTTTTATCGTCCCGGCGAGGCCGTTAAAAAAAAAGTCTGTATTCTGAGCTCGGACTGGGCCAGAGTCAGGAACTTACTTTTTTCTGAAGAATAGGCCAAGCTTAACATATTTTTTCATTTCGAGCTGGGACTGGCTCCCTTCTTCCTAGGTCTGCACGGGGCTAAATTTTCAGTTCCGGTCTCGACACAATCCGTATTAAAATCATTGTCTCTAACTGACCTAATCCGGACTAAGCCCAATTGTTTTTTTTTTTTTTTTTTTTTTTTTTTTTTTTTTCTAATACAAAAAATGCATACATTTTTAAATCGCCAGTATTTTATAGTATAATCACCAATATTCCTTCTTTTTTTTTTCTTTTTTTTTTTTTTAATACAAAAAATGCATACATTTTTAAATCGCCAGTATTTTATAGTATAATCACCAATATTCCTTCTTTTTTTTCTTTTCTTTTTTTTTTTTTTTTTTTTTAAGGATAGTAGATTTAAAGGAAGAAAATAAATACAGTAAAACCAGTGAAAAAGAATCTGACAATGACGAAATCTTGTCTTGAACGGAAAAGATGCCTGAAAAGTTGATCCGTGCAAAATAAATTTAATAATACTTGATTAAAAATAGACTACTTTTATATCTCCTAAGAAGGGAACTTGTCTATAGCGCATTTTTTCTCGTATAATATTCTCTCTTAAAAGGTTTTACTGTATAGCATACATCACAGTCTCTAACACATGGAATATGGATTAATAATATTAAAAGGAAAGGGAAACATTTATACATAAATGGAGATTCATTAATAAAACAAATATAACACAGCCTTTGGCGGCTCTTTAAAAATAAAAATCATAAACATGAAAAAGAAAAAACAGTTGAATTGAATCATACAACACAATTTTTAACAATATCGATATAAAAAAAAAACTATATAGAAATTCAGTTAGGCCGGGCCGGCTATGATCTTAACTTTCTTCAGGCCGGGCCGAACTTTTTTTTCAATGGTTCGATTCAGAACCGGATCTAGATACTTCCACCCGGCACATCTCTAGTGCAGACCACTATAGCTTATTTTCAAAGCAGGTTTAACATAAAATCTATACGCTGCTATTTTATGTCCAAATGAGAGGCACTGTCTTAAATCAACATTTAATAACGGTTAATTTCTGGATGATCCTTATCTCGCATTCTAAATGAATCAAAAAGTGATCGCTCAGAAGCATGGTTAAGTGGTGTAGTCACGAATTTTGGAGAATTTTTGATTTTAATATTTCTGAGAGACTTGTAGATATCGAGATGATTTTTTTGTTTAATTAATTCAAGAATGGATAAGGGAAAATTTCCTAATTGGAAAATTTATCCTACGAGGATGATATAAAAATTTAATTCTTATATTTTCTCAAATAACACCCCATGGAGCTGTAATTTCTCATCAAATTTTGCGCCTTTTTTTAATGCAACTTTGTAATTGGAAGCATATGCTTAGCGGCAATATTTAAGGCGATAGCCTATTGTTTCGATATCTATAAATTACTCTATGTATTGTAAACTAATTGATCTGTCTTGCGTTGTACAACCCTATCAAAAAATTGAAAAAAAAAAAAAAAAAAAACTTTTCGAATTTGGGGAGTGTTTAAAATTTACTCTACGAATTTTAAAAATGAATTTTATTAAAAAGAGAAAAAATATATAGTACATCCGGTAAAAAAAAATAAAAATCGAAGTCCTTCTAATATGGAAAAATGGCGGCAAATTGCGAAAAAATACTAAAAATCTTTAAAATTGAAATACAGTTACAGATGATATCATTTAAGTGGCTGTGCAAATAACGTTATCATTTTAGGAGAGAGAGGGGGGGATCTGGCATATGATATCATAAAATATCTTTGGGTAGAGTGGGGGTTTGTCTTTTGATATCTATATCATTTTTGATCAAATCAATTTTTTTTTTTTTTTTGTAACATGATATTTGGTTTAATAGCAAGTTATTTTTTAGTCGGTTATCTATTTTTAAGAAAATACAAAGTTATTATTAAAATCACTAAATTATTACAAAATATTGCATTCTAAAATATAGAATACCATCAATGTTTGACATTCCTTTTCTTCTTCATATATGTATGAATCAATAATCACGGTTCGAGAAACTGAAATGTGAAGCATATATAATGCTTGTGTTTTATAATAAATGAAACAAAAAGGGAAAAAAAGTGTTTCAAGCGTGTTTTGTTGATAAGAATTTCTATATGCGCCCGATAAGTGTAACAAGACTTTATTACTGTTGAATCCATTACGTTACAAAAAACTATTTTTAAAATACTTTTAAATTGTAACTATTTGTTTTAAGTATTATTTGATATACATTGATATTTTATTTACTTCTCTTAATTAGAATCAATAAAGTGTGTGGAAAACAAATGTAACCAGTTTTGTACATTCCTCGAAACAAAATAAATTAATTGTAAAAATCATTTTTACACTTTGATAATGATATCATTAACAGGGGGGTGGGTGTTCAAGGGATGATAACGTTCGGAAAGGGGGGAGGGGGGGTCCAAAATTTCGAAAAACTTAATAACGTTACATTTGCACAGTCCCTAACAGAGTGAGCGATATTATAACAGATTTTTTTTGTTTGTTTTTGTAAATGACAAAAAAAAAAAATAGTGCAGAGCTGGAAAAAACGCTAAAATTCCTATGGAAAATCTTTAAAGTCAAAGATTGCGGAATATACTACATTGCAAAACAATGGTAAAATTTGCATTGAAAATCTAATTAAAAATCGAGAAGCTTAAAAAATTGCAGAGTACAAAATTTACTTTATTAGGCTGAAACCTAATTTTTATTACGAATTGCAAAAAATCGGAGCGAAATGCGGAAAAATACTAAAATTCTCGTTTGAAATTGCTAAAAATAAAAAATAGCTCAGGTCAAAATTTATTAAGTTAAAAGATTGAAACCAAATTCCTTTTATGCATGTCAAAATATCGTTGGCGCAAAGCGGAAAAACGCTAAAATTCGCATTAAAAAATCACATTAAAAATTGATAAAAATTCAAAAATTGCAGAGAACAAAGTTTATTACATTAGGTTAATAGCTTGAAACATAATTTCTTTTATGAATGTGAAAAAATCCCCGCGAAGTTCAAAATCATTCTAAAAATCGCATTAGCTCTTTCTATCCCAAATAATGAATTCATGAAAATTTAACCTATTAAAGCCTTTTTAACCGACTTCAAGGAGTAGTAGGTTATGTTTTCGACCTGTATGTATTTCTTGTTCATTCATAAATTCTTTAAATATGAATCGATTTTGATAATTCTTTTTTTGTTTGAAAGTATAAGATACCCATGTGGTCCCATTTTAATTTCATTAAATTATGATGAATAGAAATTTTTTTTAGATAAAAAAAAGTAAATTTGATAAAAAAAAATAATGATTTGGTACAAATAATCTTTCATTGTTGCAATCGTTTTCAAATCATAAGCACATTAAAAGTATGCACTGATATGCGTTAGCGCCAAGTTGTCGCTAAGCATGTTTTTTTTTTTTTTTTTTTTTTTTTTTTTTTTTTTTTTTTTTTTTTGAAGTCGATTAGTATTTTTTTAAAAAAAAGCATATTTTATTCGTGAATTAACAAAAAAATTAGAAGATTTACACAATCATTTTGTAAATTTTTAAAGGATTTTGACAATTAAAATTAATTAATTGAATTTATATTTATAGGGATTTTGTGCAGTATTTAAAATTGTATTTAAATCTTTTATTTAAAAATATTTTTTTTAGTATTTTATAGAATTAAGAAATGTATAAATATAAAGCTCTTACAGTAAAAATATTTTCTAAACTTTTCCCCACATTTTTTTTTAGTATTTTATAGAATTAAGAAAAACACAAATATGATGCTCTTACAATAGAAATTTAGAAATATTTCTTAACTCAGAAACTTTTCCCTCAAATTTTTTGAACTTTAAAAAAGCTGAATAGATGCAAATAAAAAAGAAATAATCCATAAATATATATAGGACAGTTGCACCATAAACTTTAACTAATAATAACACATTGCTCAGTGGTGCACAAAACAGGAATTTTAATATACATTAGTACATATTAAAATAAAATAAAATTTTCAACGTTTCGCGCCGTCTTCTGCGGGCGTCTTCAGGAAAATATGAAATGGCATAACATCATAAAACCTTAAAATTTTTATTTCCTTGCAATATTTTAATTTTTACTCACGTGTAATTGGCAACATTTTTAAATTTTAATTCATTTAATTTTTAATTTAGTAGAAATATCTCTCGAACAAGATGCAAACGTAGTCCTTCCATTTCATATTTTCCTGAAGACGCCCGCAGAAGACGGCGCGAAACGTTGAAAATTTTATTTTATTTTAATATGTACTAATGTATATTAAAATTCCTGTTTTGTGCACCACTGAGCAATGTGTTATTATTAGTTAAGAAATAATCCTTTTAAACATATCTTTGTCTAGTACAATCAACAATGCTTTTGGAATAAAATAAAGTAAAGTATCTACAACTCCTTCTAAACTGCATTACTGCTAATCGATGCTTGAAATTAATTTTGTAACAAGTTATTTTAGTGGTTCTTTAAACTACCGTCGGGGCGTGAAAGGTTAAAAATTGCTAAATATTTAAAAAATACATATGACAAAAATTTAACTCGTTATGGGCGATGTCTAAAAGTTTTGAATGTTTAATTTGACAAATAAACATAAAACTTTCTAGAAAGATTTTAAATCATGATTTATTTGGAATACCCCAATTTCTAGGAGATTGTTGATATTCGAAACTATAACTTAGGTATCGCAGTAACTTATAAGACGTAAATGCTCGTTTACAACGAAGTCTAAAAAAAAGATCCCCAACTCTTCAGGACCGGGTCCACAGCACTAACTTCTTGTGGTCAGGCGTCGCTATTTTTGATCTTTCATGTTGGCGCTTTAGTGTAAAATTGCTTTTTGAGTAAACTGAATCTGCACTTCAGAGCACACACTAGTCACGCGGTAAAAGCCGAACGCTAATGATAAGTCTATGGGCGCAATCTTTTCAAATATCTCGCTGAAATATTAATATTTTTGCATGATTTTTTTGCACAAGATAGCTGAGGACGATCCACAACCGGCCTAGTTTTTACTTTTTCGATTTTGGTTATATATTTTTTATATTACGATTGTTTCAATTTCAGAACCGGTTTAAATCGGTTTCGAAAGTTAAAGTAATTTTTTAAGAAATTCTGAAACCAAAACTGAAAAAGTAAAAACTAGGCCGGTTGTGGATCGTCCTCAGCTATTTTGTGCAAAAAAACATGCAAAAATATTAAAATTTCAGCGAGATATTTGAAAAGATTGCGCCCATAGACTTATCATTAGCGTTCGGCTTTTGCCGGTGACTAGTGTGTGCTCTTAAAGAGAGAAATCGAACTCGAAATCAGTCGACAGCTTTACGACTGACGATGGGGGAGATGAACTTTCCCTTCCTTTGTCAATTCGATAGGGTTCTTTTTTCAAAACTCATTTAAAGAGATTCGAAAATTAGCATCCTTTTGTTCTCCTCCCACCGATAGTCGGAAACTGCATCTTCAAAGATAGATTTATTGCTCTTTTAGTGTAACTGAAAGTAGTGCTGTTTTCCCGTAGCCTTATCGTTGCGTAAATACGGGTTAGGTTCCCTTAGAAAGACCCTCACGGAGGTCTTCCCACCCATTAGGGCCTATATCCCAAGCGTAGATAATCGGCCGGCATAAACCAAACCAAACCCAACCCAACACTTATCGACCTCAACGTCAACCTCATCGCATCTGTGCTGTGGAAAACAGATATTCAACACTATAAACTATTAGGAGGGCTCTCACACCGTATAATGTATAATTTAAACAATTCTCTTCAAACATAATATTTTTTTATTATTTAGAGTTACTCAAATTGATGCTCAGCGTCTGTTTATGCTCTTGGCATCTCATTTCAAAGATTTAAAATTCCAATATAAGATAATTAAGTGTTTAATTTTCTCTATTATTTTGAACGTACTGCGTACTTTTTTCATTTTTATACCCATGTAATGGTTTGATTTTCTTTTTTTTTTTAAACAGTGTATACGAATACGAATTTATGTTTGGGATTTTGTAATTCTGTTATTCAATTCGCTCATTTTTATCATTTCAATTTATCGCAGTATATGGCCAATTAAAGGTAGCATCTTATTTTCTTTACTTATTACAAGTTACTGACTCTTTTTTCTCTGCAATATCGATCAGACTAATCCCTCTGAGTAAGTTCTAGTTTAAAATTTACAAGTAAGAAAAATCATGCGTTAAGCATAGATTATGAAACACTTTCCAACGCTTCCTGAAATATTTAACAAAACTTTGCTATTTAGGGAAATAAGATGCTACTGTCCATAGCCAAATATGTATTGAAATACTTTTGAACAACCCTATATTTGATCCGTCGGTTGATATATAAATATACAATATAATGGGAAAATTTAGTTTAGCAAGAAAATGCCTAACTGGCTGAAATTTCTCTTGCAGCACTTTATTCTAATAGATGGAAAATACTTCAGTACTTTTGTTCAGCCGTGTAATTTATCCAGTATCTTTACTACACGCCAGTATTTTGTTAAAATTTAGTTCAAACAAACACATTCTTATAGCTACTTAAATCACATTTCCAGAAATTATCACATATGGGTGACCATGTAGCTAATTCTTTGCGTGACCCTGTATATCATTTTATCTATATTCTACAAATATTTCTTAGTAATCTGAAAGCAGTTCAACGTAAAAATGCATAACTACCACCTTTAAGTTATTTACTCTCATATTCAGTAACCTTTATGTGCTCTTTTGTGTAACCCTGTATATCAACTATAACATGTATATACACCATATAATTTGCAGACATTTTGTAAAACTTAAAAGCGCATATCATAATTGAAAATGCATTTCAACCATCCGTCAGCTATCATCGATAATACACAGTATTTCGGATAAAAATATAAGGTTTGAAATATTTTGTGTGCCCCTGTAAAAGCTATGCACTTCATATTATGCTTTAAATATTAAGTCTCAGTAGTGTATATCAATTTTATGATACTTGAAACCGTTTAACATTATTAAAATATGTTGCAAGCAATTCCCTCTTTATTATTGTGTAATGGAGTTCTTTTGAGTGGCCCTGTAAATGAATAACAACTATTATTTTGACAGCATATTTTACAGAATGCGTATTTTAGTGCACTTTGCGAATCCATGTAAATTTGAATAAGTTTAACAGGGTGTAACACCTTTAAAATTCATTTGAAGCGATTTTTTCCCATTGGCCGTAATGTATCGGAAACCTTTTTGACTATCCTTGTAAATAAAATAATCATAGTAGAAACTTCATTTTCAATAGGGTTCGTGCTAGGATAAACATCAATAACATATAAAAATTTCAGAGCAATCCGAGTATATTTACGGGAGTTAGAGCGCGGACAGACGGCCATCCGGCCAGACAAACCGAATGCATAAACCCTTTTCAACTTTGTTGGAAAGTGCTAATATTAATAATTATTAATACTGAATTACGTAATCTCCTTGTCAAATATTGATTCATTTAAAATCTTGTAAACGGAATTGAACTAAATAAATAAATAAATAAATAAATGCATCAAAATCAAAATCCAATTTATACGGGATCCTTATGCCATATCATCCTTAAATTCTTCTATCCCTTTAAGACCCAACCCGCACGATCGTGTAGTTTGCACATTCTTTTAAATTGTTGTTTTTGAGTTGTATGTAATAAAACCCCAAATCGAATGACCATTCTGGTTTGCAGAAAGAGCAAAATATCATTTTGTATCAACAGATAGTGATTGTAGTACTTGATTTATTTTTAGCCAGCATGACAAGTTTTGTTTACAATTTCATCGGGTCTTAAAGGGCTATACTTTGGCATAATCCAGACAAGATTATTTTACCAATACCATGTTAAATATAGACGTGAGAAAAATCGACACACAAAATTTTTATTTGTCATCCGGGGCACATGCCACCCCCCACCTACCTGTTTTGTCACTGGTTTTCTTCAAAGAAAGTATAATTGCATAATATTTTTGGATGGCTGGACCATGATATATTTTTTTTTTTCATTTTTAGCAGGATTCCGTTATAGTTTGGTTTTATTCTGTTAGAATTCTTTTTTTTTTTTTTTTTTTTTTTTGAATAATATATATTTTTAAAAATCGATGTAGTATTTGTTTACAATTTTATAATTGTCTTTTTACAATATTACTATTTATGATGCAAATGTAGCACTTTTCATCCAATGATTTTAAATAAAAATTTAAAAAATTGAAAATGTAATTAAATAACAATTTAATTAATCAATTAATCTTGAATAAAAAAAATTAAAGTATAAAAAAAATAAAATGCGAAACCTTAACCTGTGATTTTATCCAACTTTTTATTTGATTCCTGTTTGCGTTTTAAAATCAGCAGTTTATTATCGTCGTTTTAAAAACAGAGTTGTCATTTCGAAACTTTCTTTATATCAATTGAACTTTCGTATAATTAATCCAATCACAAGATTAAATTCTAATAAATACTGTTTTTTGAATCTTATTATTTTTTAGTTAATTTAAAATTTTGATGTAAACAAGCACAAGTCTATTTCTTCATTTATTTTTATTTTTATTTTTTTGAACCAGGACCGAGGCTGGGCTTTTCAGAAAAGTTGGACCCTGGTAATTTGTAGCGGCTCTACCTCTCTGTATTCGTACGTTCCTGCTTGTAAGAGAAGTTAATGTATTGATTATTTCTCAGAATTTTCAGAATTTATAACTCGCTCGTTGATTAACAGATGGCGCCACTAGAGATCCACCAAAACAAACCTTGCAATGTATCCTTTTGCTTTCGGCGGGATATCACAGACGCGAGTCCGCTTCTGACGCATCTGAACTTCGCTTGGCAGTTGTGCTGTTTAGTACTTGTGTTGCTCTCAAGAATGATCGAGTGAGTGACAGACAGCTATGATGGAGGATCGGACAGTCTCCAAGAGTGACCATCCGGTGAAACCGGACTCAAACCCGGTCCGATGGTGCCTGGACAAGGCGAGATCGGGTTCGACCCTTCTTTGGTTCCTGTGTGCTATTTCGTGGTTCGTGTGCGGTGTTTGTTGGCTCAGGGTTTATCACGTGGAGGACAGGCTGGAAAGTTTGGAATCCCAGTTCGAACAATTTAGAGTGCTCGTAGATGTCCCAGCATCCCACAATGATGCGAAGATCACGTCAGTCGGAAAGCAGGTAAGAGAAATGTTAGTGCGTATCTTACATGACAGCTGTCAAATGCGGAGACCGCTTCTCAAAGGAGCAGGATATATTTAAAGGGCGTTCCAAGGGGGGATTTTAATCCCCCCACAGACAGTGTTGAATTCAGTGGGTGGCCTGGGGGGATCCCCCCCCCGGAGCAATAAAATGTCTCCACCGGAAATTTAGAGATTTTGCGTTTTCAGTGGCCAAAAGGTACAATTCCCCCCTCCCGCCCGGAACTCTGTAATGTCCCCCTCCCAGAGCCACTGAAGTCCCTCCCGGAGAAAAGTGTCTGAATTCAACACTGCCCCCAGGGCCGACAATAAGTTGGAGGAAGGGGGTGGGGGATACACTAGACCTAGACTCCTGATTTATTAGTGTATCCTACGAAGCTGAAAAAAAAAAAAAAAAAAAAAAAAAAAAAAAAAAAACAGAAAGGAAGAAAAAACCCTATGGATGAAAAATAATTTGTAACACTATTTATAGGAGCACCCGAATGGAACCTTTTTTTTTTTTAAATCTTTTTTTGAAAATATCTAGCGGTAAAAAAATGTTGCTTGAAATCGGAGTACTTTTAAGCAAAATATTGACCAATATATCCTAGTCGGTGTTTTTTTTAACCCTCTCCATGTTGAGTGTCCTTTAACGGCGTAAACGCCTTTTTTAATACCAGAAATTCCGCGTAGTATATTTCGCGTTATTTAATATAATATTTCTATAATTAGACTTTTATTTTATATTTTATTGTACATTTGTACTTTTTAAATTTTGGTTACAGTTTTTTTTTTTTTTTTTTTTTTTTTTTTTTTTTTTTTATGCAGACATTTTAAATTTCAGAATCAGCTCTGAAAGTGAAACTATCAGCAAGAAAATTTTAAAGTTTTTCGCTTTGGTTTAACACTAGCATTCGAATTTCTCTGCATGATTCGTGTAGGCTGTTAACAAGTAGTATACATATACGAGTGTAAAACTTTATTTGTTTATTTTTGAACCGGGATTGAAAAAAGTTGCTCTTTAGTCTCATTTACATTTAGGTAGATTTCGTAAGAAATACTACCTATTGCAGTCATTACCAGAATACTACTTATGAAAAATTTTTTCATAACTTTTCATTATAGGACCCCTGGAACCCAAAACCATCCCCATCTAAAAAGTTTATATGTACAGTTGAGTTTCTATATAACGAAATCCATTGTTCCAGTAAAAAATTCGTTATATAGAGAAATTCGTTGAATAGAGAAAGTTAAAATTTCTGTTTAATGTGCAAATTTTGAACAAGTATTATTTTTTACACGTTTAATTAAAAATTTGAACTGTTTAACTATAAATATTAACGTAATATCCTATTTCTTAATTATTTGAACATTTTTGAAAAAGAGAATAGACATTTATTTAAAAGCTTATTAAAAATCACACAAGAAAAACGTACATTAATTTTTTTGCACAATATCTCAAATTCTCATTGCTCCGGGAGTGAATGTCCCCCCAAGCCACTCTCTGAAATCAACACTGACTTCAGTTACCACATTGATCCATGTTTTATATGTGCAACAATTAAATTAACACTGTTTCTCGAAGGATGTTAAAAGATGTGTTGGAGGGGGGCTGGTGGAAATGAATTCGTTGGACTTAAAGATCAAGGAGATTCAAGGTAGAGAAGCAATATAAAAAACTCAGCCTTGAACGATAAATCAAAAATAAGTGATGGAAATTTGATTCCAAGTGATTTTGAAGCTTTTTTAAAACTGAATAAATAAAGAACATTTTATGAAAATATTCGTTATATGGAGATAGATATTTCGCTGTATAGAGACTGTTTTTAATGTAATCATGAAAAAGGGGGACCGTTCCTGCTAAAAATTCGTTACATGGAGAAATTCGATGTATGGAGTTTCGTTATAGAGAGACTCGACTGTATGTATGTACTAAATTTTGTCCGCTCCATAAAAGTGCAATTATGCACGAATCGTATTCAAATTCGCCAAATACATTGAGATGGTTAATATCTCGGCGGAGATTGCAAATGGACAAAATCGGTCGAAAAGGGTGAAAATGGGGTAGGTTAAAAAATTTGAATACCGCCCTTAACATGGCTATCACAAAACCTGCTTTTACAAAACAAAAATAACAGGAAAAAGTAAACATTTTTCGTTATAGCAGTCGCCAACAATTAAAAAACGAAAAAAAAAAAAAAAAAAAAAAAAAAAACCAATAAAATTATTACTACAACAATTACTTTACTAATGCAAGATTTGCATGTGTAAAATGAAAAAAAAAAAAAAAAAAAAAATAGTTAGACGAATTTATCATGACTTTTCTAGCAAGATTTCCAGATGAAAACGGAAAAAGAAATACATAGCTTGATGAATTTTTTTTTTTAAAAGCAAATATTAAGGGGTCTAGTACCTTTTAAACTCGTTGCAAATCAGTAAAAACATTGAAAGTTTGAATTAGTGTAACTCCTTTATTTTTTTACGAATAGACATAAAATTTTGGATTTTGATTAAACAGATTATGCTTTCTAATATAATATCACTAGATACTGAATAGACTATTACAAAATTTGTGTAATGTTGAAATTAAAAAATCTCTTTTTTTCACTCTGTAAGTCATTGCGCGCACGATAACTTGAGAACGTATGTACGGATTATTATGAAACTTAATGTATGTAATATGCATATAGTATGTATTTTTGAAATGAACTACTCTTAGATCAAAATTATGTCATATTATTATATCATATTAGAATTTTTACAAAAGTGTTAAGACCCTAGAGCTCATTCTTAGTCATGAAACTTGTTTATCTTTAATCTCGATTAGTTTTTGTTGGTAACATTCGTATCTCGAAATCTCTCCGTCTGTAGGCCGAGTCGCCGGGGATTTTTTATTTTATGTGCGAACTTTGATGCCAGTGTTGAATTCATGCCTTTTCCTCTGAGGGAAGATTTTTCATCCCGGTGGGTACATAATGAAATTTTAGGGGATATGACGAGATTTCTCTTCTGGTCCATTAGTATAATAAGAATTTTGAAGCTTTTCCGAAAAGCGCATTTGCATTCTTCCAAAGAGAAAAGACTCTCCTATGGTGAACTTTTTACAAAGAAATGTATTTTGGTAAATTTGATATAAAATGTTGCATATTAATCAAACTTACCGGTTATTATTAATAATTACCGATGAAATTCGATTAATATGATTAATTAAGCTTAGTAACGAATATATACTTTACAAAAATATGTACTATCGTAACTGTTTGAATCTAATAACAAAAATAATTGTTAACAGACAAAAATACTCAATCAAAAGAAGTGTTATGTCAATAGACTAAGCAGTTTAAAATAATTATTTTTATAATTACCGAATGAATTAGATAAAAATTTTAAACATTGAAGTACTTAAAGAATAAACTATACAGCTTTGAAATACATACTTTTAGCCATGAATATTTAGAAAAAAAGTATACAAAATAAAAATCTCAAGCAAAACGAATTGAAATTTATTATATTTAGCGACCTTAATTGGTAATTATTAATAATAACCGGTTAATTTGATAAATTCTCATAAATTTATTATTTTATTGGTTTAATTAGATATCATTTGGTTTTTATTAGTAATAACTGGTTACTATATTAATAATAACCGATTAATCAAATTGACCGTAACATATATTTAAATATTATGTATTATTTATGCACCAAAGAATCAACCAACGTTTTTCCTTTTCCTAAAAATGAAGTACACCCAGGATCCGACTTAGATTATCTAGGATCTCGGGTCAAGCATTATTCGGGCAAGTTTATTTTTTTCAGTTTATCCGTATAAAGTTTTTATAATGTAGGGGCCTCTGCCACCTACGAGCTACGCTCACCAACTCCCGTTCAGACATCCCAGATTCTAAACGTACGATAATTAAATCGACTTTTAAAAGATTGGACTATAATTTAAAAGAACAGCAGCGATCTCTCTGTAAACAGGTTTCCTATCATATTAATTTCATTAGAGATTTTTAAGGCCAAATCAATCGCTGTTTAGAGATGCAATGACTGTATTAATCTTTGATTTAGAAACAAAAAAAGGCTTTTTACAATAAGCTAATGTGAAATGAATTAAATAAACATAGTCTTTGCCTCTTGGTATTTTTTAACAACGATATAAGAAAGTTCTGAAGACATTTTAAATGTATCGTTTTAAATCTGACTTAATTTTCATCAAAGTTTTCTTTCTCTTTTTAATATTCACATTAAATAATTTTGCTGTTAGAAAGGAAATATTGTTTACGTTGTCTTAGAATTCACAACAACAGTTAAAAAAATTATCTCAAAATATGAAATGAATGTCTCGCGCAAATATATTTTTAAATTTAAATTGTTTTGTAGTGTCTGTAGTTGTTTGGTCATTTCAAATATGACGTAATTTCTCTTATTTACTGCTTTTAACGTATATTAATGAATTTATTCTTTTAAAGTTTTATTTCTCTTTGTAATATTTATGTGACTTTTGTTTATGTGAATTATGTACTTTTGTTGGTAATGTTTTTATTTGTGCTACTATAGGATTGGTAACAATAGTTTAAAGTTAGATTTTTTTTCCGTTATATATTTTTTCCGTTAATAGACCATCTAGAAGAATGAAATGTCTCGTGTATTTTTTAATTTAAATTGTACCTTTTTAAATATGATGTACTTTTCACCAAAGTTTTCTGTCTCTTTTAATATTCACGTGAATTTTGTTGTTAGAAAGGAAATATTATTTGCGCTGTCTTAGAATTCACAACGACAGTTGAAAAGGTTATCTCAAAATATGAAATAGATGTCTCACGCAAATATCTTTTTATCGAAACTGTTTGACATTATTATAATACGGGCATTTTAAATATGACCTAATTTCCTCATTTTACGACTTTCAATGCATAATAAGGAATTTATTATTTTAAAATTCCCTGTCTCTTTTAAAATTCTTGTGCAAATATAATTTTTATGACTTTATTTTCAATATTTTCCTACTTCTAACACATAATCACTTAATTCTAATTTGGAAAAAAAAAAAAAAAAAAAAAAAAAAAAATGTTTATAAAAGCCACGTATTAATAAATTTTTAATTTGAAGATTTGAAGGAAATATTATTCTGGTGCTGTTTTTAAAATTGGCAACAATTTAAAATAATACCCTTTTCTAAAATATATATATAAAAAATGTCTCTCAAAGTGTGGAACATTTGAATTTAAAATGGAAATAATCCCACAAAATATGAGTGAAATTAAAAAAAATGAATGCAGTCCGCACACCGGAAACTTTTAATGTATAAAATATTCTAAAAATAATTAAATTCCTATTCATAGTTTTTGCTTCTATAAAACTGTTTTAATGGAATGATTTTGACTCACTTTAACATTAAATATTTTTTAAAACAATTATTCGATTTAAAAACTGCCTGCACCAGCTTGTTTATCAAACATTTATTTATATTGACACTATTTTTCATATTTTTGTATAAAACAGCTTTCTTTATTAGAAAGCTTTCTTAATCAATTAAGAAAGACCTCTAATCACAAAAAATTCATTGTCAGCGGTGGTGACAGCGTTAGTTATTCTTTCGTTTTTCTTAGAATAGAGATATTATTCTGAAGTGACTAAAGTTACATATAAATTTTGTAATGGGTATTATTCGCATCCGTATACAGGTTGTTATAAAGGCTCATGGAAACCAATGAGATGTAAACACAGGACTGTCAGTCTTTTGTGGCTATTTGAAATATCGTAAGTGTCAAAATTGTGTTTCAATTAGTCATCAATAATGATTTTAATTTGCATTCTTATGGGAATAACGTATATAATATAATTTCATCATGAAAAATAAAAACAATGGACTACTAAATTGTTCGAGTAAAATTTTAATCGTTAGCCTTCTGATGATGTAATTGGTCCCCCTCCTTTTTTTTGTGAGGAAGGGGGGCTTAGGATATAGAAAAGGAAAAGGAGGCTCATCGCCCATGTCTAGATCTTTGAAAAAGTGAGAATTTTGGTTACTTTTGGCCAAATTTCAACAGTTTACTCTTTGTTAAACTTTTGTGTTTGTGTAATTTTGAATTCCCACCGAAAATCTGGAAAAAATTTATTTGAAAATACGAAAAGCAGTTTCGCGTGTTTTTACCACCAAAGTTAGAAAAGTAAAATTTGATGGAATTTTTCTGGTGCAAATAAATCTTTATTAACTCTAGAACGCCCAGAAGGAGTCGATTGACTCTGACCGCATGATTAAATATCAATTAAAGCCAGTTTTTTTTTTCGCAAAGTAAGTGAATCATAAACCAAGCAGGCTTACGATAAATAAATTATTTAAATAATAATAATAAAATCTGGTGAGAAATATCTTTCATGAAGCCTGATAAAAATTTTTGGGCGTTCTAGTATTAATCGTAAGTGGGATAAAATATTATCCCAGCGCCCCTCAAGAGGTTAATGAAATAATTGCATATGCCCTTGAAGGGTTCTATCAAATAGAAGGCGTCTGCCCCACATGCCCCTGCATTAATCAGGCCCTGGGTACATCTTAATTTATATTTTATTACTTGTTCATGACAACCTTTCCTAACCAACAAGCTCTATCCGAGTTGCAGAATGTAGATTAAACTCATTGTTTTATTACTAATGAAAATACTAAAGTTTTTTTTTCTTTCTTTTGCATTTTTTTCCAACTAACGCCATCAAAAATCTTTTGATACGAAAAATATAAGTAAGGTGTCTAAATAAAGTTTTTAAATTTATTAAAAGCAATACCTTTGTATACTAAGGTCAATATATTGACCTTGTGCCAAGATTTAATAGCGAAAGAAATCGTGAAACATTATTTAGAGCAGTAATTTTTATTCCGATATTTTTAGCTTTATAAACATGTAGTTGAATTACACATCTTCAATTTGCGTTTCATTTAGTTATCATTATTTTACATATATATCGATGAATAATACTTGCTTAGGCGAAAACGCAAATGGCCTGTGAAAATTTTCTTTTTATGCAAGTTACTTTCATCTTAGAAGGTATAATTACATAATTATTTTCGGGGTGGCTGGTCCATGATTTTTTTTCTGTTTATTGCAGGATTCCGTTATAAACAGGCTTCAATCAATTTGAAAATAAATTTGCTGGTTGGTGCCTTTTTAAAAAATCTATACAGTATTTGCTTATAATTTTATTATATTTTTGTTTGCAGTATTACAGTTTGTGATGTATTTATAACACTTTCCAATCTAAAGATTTTAATAAAAAAATTAAAATAAATAAAATATAATTAAATTTTAATTGAATGCATCAATTAATTTTGAATAAAAATTTTTAAAGTATGAAAAAAAAAAAAATGAAATGAACCTTCATCCCGAGTTTACTTTTTTCTGGTGATTAATATGTATGTCAAGGGCTGATGAACCGGAGTCGTACCCTGGTAATTTTTAACGGCTCCACCACCTCTCCCCCTCTATAACAGGTCTGGTTGAAATTGAAAAGTGGCTTGACCATCTGACTGTGCTGTACATATACTTGAATTGTCATGTTGTTTTTAGGTGCGTTCGTAATTATGTAAATACGAAGCATGGTCGTCGTTCAGTCCGCCCATCTGCCCGTCTGTCTGTCCATATATAACATAATAAAAATTACACAACCGAATTGTTTGAAATTTAAAATATGTAATTGTTGCATTATTTTGTCGAGTCATTTCAAATTTTATGAAAATCGGGTGTATAGTTCAATTAAAGGAACAATCAAAAGTACTTCGTTACATTATGACCAATAGGGAAGAAATAGTTTCAAGTGCATTTTAACAATGTCACACTCTTCCAAACATAATGAAATTGATATGAATCTATGAAGTACTAAAACATACATTCTGCGCACCCTGTGGGGGGAAAAATATTTGTTATTAATTTACAGGCCACACAAAAATATCCCTACATCTAATAGTATAGAAGTGAGACATTGTTTGGGGGACATTTTATTTACATTAAACTATTTCACATTTTATTAAATTGATATGCGTTGCTGAGGTTTAATACAGGTTATTTCCTGTATAATAAAATGGAGATAGTATTTACAGAGACACACAAAAGATTTCGACCATTATACTGTATCCGAAGTACTATATACAGCAAGTTCTGAACATTTATAAAACTTCGTTATAGTACGAACACATCTTATTTGCTACGCTTCACGTGCAATTTCCAGCTTGTTGCTTTTCGCAAAGATCTTTTTTTGTTACCTCGGCAAAGTTCTTCGCTTGTTCACTGGTTGATTGTGAGTTAAGTTTCCTAGCTACTAACGTCAAGTGCGATTGCCCTTTTTGCGCGCAGTTAAAATTACATCATTCCCATATAATGCAATTTTTTATACTGTATCCGAAGTACTGTATACTATTACACCACGATCCGGGTATTTTAAAAACTTCATTATAGTACGAACGCACCTCATTTGCTAAGTTTGACGTGCAATTTCCGACTTGTTATAAGTTGCAGTAGTTTACTATAGTGTGATCGGTATTGAAAATTAAATGTGTAGCGTTTATAAGTCGTTTATCGAGTCATACAAAATAATTATATCGCATTATAATCTGTGGGTAAAATCATTTCTTTATTAGATTTTAATATTTCATTCTTCTTTAGAAAAGTTACAAAAAATTAAAAAATATATATATATTCTATAGAAAAAAGTGGATTTAATCATCCTTGTTAACATTATGTAATATAAGCATAAATAATGCTGTTAAGGGTGTATTCGAAAAAACGCTTTTCCACCTTCAACAACTCGAAATTTTCCGATACAATTTCAGACACATTTTTAAAAGTAGAAACATGAAACTTGCTGAGGGGATTTTTGAAGGGACGTATGAGGTGCCGTGTGATGTCTTTTTACGCTCAATTCATTAGAATTTGAGTTATAAACAATTACCTTATCTGTATGACCCCTTTTTATCGTTCCCAGATCTCCCGCTTGGGAAAAATCGGTTCGAAATGCCGTTTTTGATTGCTTTTTTTGCAATATTTTCTGCATTTATCAAAGAATCGACAATCACAGCATCTTGTGTACTTTCCAAATAAGAGATTTTGAAAGTTTGGTGTATTTGAGAGCAAAAATGAATTCAAAAATAAATCGGAAAATAAGCAGTTTGAATCGGAATAACCCTTAAAAAGGGACTCCCTTTTACTTGAAAATTAACAAATTTGAAATATCGTTGAACAAATAAAATACTAAAAACAAATTTATATTGATATTTAAGAATATTTTTTGTGATTTTATTAAAAACATAAATTTATTTTAACTATTTTAACTGCTTTAACTATTTTTTCTCAATATTTTTTCTCATAAAATAAGTTGATTCCACCTCAAAATCAGCGGCTCATGTAATTTGAACGAGAAAATATTTTTAAAAAATATTGCCACACTTCTGTGTAAATATTATATTTATTTTTATTGTAATACCAGTAATAATAATAATAAATCCTGTTGAAATATAAGAACATCGACAGTTAGTCTTGTGACCATTCGAGCAAATTTCCATAAATACTACCAATTATTTTATTACAAAATATATTTAAGATAAAAATTGACATAATCAGTTAAATACCATTGTGCTTTACTTACATAAAATATATCTAATTTGTAAGGAAAAAGTAATTTTGCTTGTCTATGTAATAATTTAAATGTGACTCAAGAGTCGCAAGAATAACCAAATTTTGATTTAATATGGAGACAAATTAGATGTATGTTACATGAGTGGAAAACAATGGTATTTAAATGGATAGATCAATTTTGTTCTTAATTGTATTTTGTAATAAAATAATTGGAAGTAGCATTAAAAGAATCCTTTAATTGTTACAACAGTAAAGAATGGACATTTCCATATCTTTTTTTAAATTAAAAAAGAAGAAAAGAAAAAAGGAAAGTTTGACAGCTATGCAGTTTGGATTTAAGACCCCACACTAGGTACAGAAAAAGACCCGGATGATAATGTAAAGTCTTTGGGTGCCATTCTTTTCAAATATCTCGCTCAAATTTTAATATTTTTCCATGATTTTTTTTTAAATTAATTAATTTTTTATAGGATAGCTGAGGACGATCTACAACCAATTTAATTTTTACTTTTTCGATTTTTCTTATATATTTTTTATATTACGATAGTTTCTATTTCAGAACCGGTTTAAACCGGTTTTGAAAGTTAAAGTAATTAAAAAAAATTCTGAAACCAAAACTGAAAAAGTAAAAACTAGGCCGGTTGTGGATCGTCCTCAACTATCTTGTGTAAAAAAAAAATCATGTAAAAATATTAAAATTTGAGCGAAATATTTGAAAAAAATGCCCCCGTAGATTTTACATTATCATCCGGGACTTTTTCTGTGCCTAGTGTTGCGCCTTAAGAATAGCCTGAAGTTTTACTCACATTACTGATAGTGAAATCTTTACTTCACTTTAACACAGTAGATATAAATTTCCGATAAAAGAGAAAGAATTCGGGATAAGAGAAGCTTCTCATTTGATGAGTTATAAGTGGTATAAATAAGGAGTGGGGATACGTGTATTGTGAAGTTGGGAAACTTAATCCTGGTTTTGGAAAGTTTTCCGGGACTTTCCGCAGCGGTAGCTTAATTAGAAAAATCCCCCTTGTCTATGTCATTGACTTCGGGGGTCCTGTTTTTGAGCTGAATACAACGAAATCTCTCGTTTTTGGACATGATGAATGATACTCTTTGACAGGAAACTTTAGCTTTGAACTTTTGCTAAGTTCAGTAATAAAAGACGCTAGTTAATAAAATAAAATAAATTTATAAACATATACTAAACTATTGCACCATAAAATATATAACAACTAAGAATGTATATGTTAAAAATATATAATCTTGCTCATTGGTGTACAAAATCGAAAAATTCAATATGAACTTGTACAATTAAAAATAAAATAAAATATAAAATCGATGTTTTGATCCGTCTTCTGTAGCCGTCTTCAGGAAAATATGATTGTGAAAAGACTAAAAGTTCAGAGATGTATGCTTCCTGTGAGAGAGATAATATTTCTAATAAAATAAAATCGAATTGAATCAAAAGTTTGAATATGTTGCCATCTAAGCACGAGGAAAACTAAAGTATTGCAAACAGATACAGATTTAAGACTTATGGTGTTATGCCAAATTTTTCGTACATTATAGGATAGATTATCGTTTCAAAGTTTATTCTCAACAGCAATGATTTCAACAGATTATCTAATTTTACCTTCATATGGATTATCGAACGGAACTATGATTATTGCCTCTTCAAAGTTAATATAACAACCTCTGTTAGCCATGTAGAAATGAGAAAGGCTGTATTCTATTTATTCGAATAAATATGTAGACGATGATATGAAGATATGTAGACAAATTTCACCAAAATGAACACAATGAGGTGAAGCCAAACTCTGAGGCAACTAGAGTTGTCGGGTCGAGTGTTCAAATTGTATGTTTAAAACGGGTGTTTTCTGATGTGCCTTGAATTCCATATGTAGGTTTATTTACACATTGCATTTTCCCAAATAATTTTTAATAATAATTAATCCATGCATCATAAAGTTATTTTGCATTTTTAAAAGTTGATTTTATTTCCCTAAACAAGTGTTTCAATATAAAAAAAAGTGGGTCGAATCTCCCGTATAGTGAGTCAAGCCTCTGATATGTGGGGAACCTTGACCCATTATTTTTTCATGATTAAAATCAATCATTTTTCAAGTTTTTTATTTATTAAATTTATGTCGTAATTTTATTTTTATAACTGATTGTATAACGAATAAAATGATGTATGAAACTTTATTCTAAGCTCAATATTTGAAAAATAAAAATCTTTTTGCAATAAGTGGGTGAATCCTTCCCATGGCTGTGTGAATTTGACCACAGACATTTTGGGATTTTAATTTGATATTTTACATTTTTTTAAAGTATTTTAATGTTCTTTAAGTAATATTTTATTGCACATGTGCACATAAAAGCAATTTTAGTACGTTTTGTTTGTGTTTTATATGAATTTTATTTACTCAAGGTAAATTTAGTACTAGCATTTTAACATTTCTTTACAATGAACTTAGTTAAGAACTTATCCTCTTCAGACCCAAGAGTTTCTTTATGTACCTTTTTTAATTTCAGTTATAGATTTATATTAACAAACAATAACTAACAAAGATTGAAAAAAAAATTATTTCATAGGATTTTTTTTATTTTATTTTACTTATTTGCATTGCAAAAACATTGAAAAACATAAAATAAATATATTTTTTTATAACTTTTAATTACTAATGGACTCTACAAATAGTATCTTAACGTACAGTAAAATTATTTACGTTTCAATTTTTGTACATTTGCACATTTTAGCACATTAGGCAATTTTTACGCAATACGTATCTCGCTAAAACAGCGCTATAAGAAACAAATCCATATTTAGTTCAGTTCTGGAATCTGTTAGGCTCCTTCACACCAATTTGTCTCTTTCCTTATTTTTTTAAAACATTATTTATGTATATGAAAAAAATTGTAAAAATGCGTATTCTTTAGGATGCATCAGGCCTAAATATTATTGAAAAAAAAAAAATAATAATAATATCAACCGTCACTTTAAAATATCAAATTATTTAAAGATGATTTGATGAGATGATCACAGATCTTATTTTCCGTCTATCACCAGAAAATAAATAGATATCTTTATACATAGAGACAGTATTTGCAATGAATTTGCCTCCACGGAGCTCCCTAAAATTTGGAAGGAAGTGCTTCAAAGGATTTTAAAACAGCATTATGTAATATTTCACGCGCGTTCACAGAACTTTTATTCATTTTTAATTTTTCCAGTTTATTTCACTTTGCTTATGTTCACGTGACTTATGTTTTTCTGTTTATTTTTAATTTGAAGCTATTTTATCAAAAATTTTCTTTTATCGTTTTTTGTTTTTTGAAAAAGTTGCCGTCAAAGCACACGAAACATGTAAAATTAAAAGGCATTATTTTGCCATTTTATTTTATTTTAATGGACCACTTATAGCATATATAAATAATTTGAAAAAAAAAATGTGTTACTCCAATTTTGAAGAAAAAGCTTTTTTTATTAAAACTTTTGAATCAATTTTAACAAACATAGATTATGAAACATTTCCCAACACTTCCAGAAAAGTTGAAGTTTTCAAAATTTCAAGAATGTGACTCAAGTCTTTTTTCTAGAAAAGGAATTTTTTGAACATTTTCTAAATTACTGCGATTGCGTATGACTATCGTTGCTTTTTAAAATTATTTTTTCACGATTAACCAAAATTTTCATTTCAAAAGTTATAGTTTTTTCAGAGCTGAATTACTTTTACAAAATAATTGAACAAACAGCTATAAAAGAAAAAACAAGAAAGAAAAATCATGCGTCAAGTATATGAAGCAATTTTCAACACATTCAGAATAATGTAACAAAATGGTATCGTTAAAAAAATTAAAATATTACGTTTCATTTCACCATATGAAAATGTATAACGCATTTCAAAACCGAATTTCAGCTGTTCCCATCTACAATCGGAAAGTTACCCGAATTTTTTAGCAGCCCTGTGTATGATATAGAGATATGTGTCTATTAACGAAATGCATTCCAAAACTTCATTTATTTACGCGGTACATATATTTCAGTTTAAAATTTCCTTTGAGCAATTTTTTCAATTGGAGAATGGTATGCGAATACCATTGTGCAGCCCTGTATATGAGGTATAAAATTTATATATACAGAGTAATATGCAAAAAACTAATTAAATTTAAAAGCGCATACCGAATTTAAAAACCTACTGTCCAGAATTATTACGCAAACACAGTTGTAATCGATTTCTTTTGTGTGTCCCGCTAAAATAACAAAAAAAAAAAAAAAAAAAAAAAAAAAAAGTTATGAATGCTCTGCTTTAACGTGATCATAGTGAAATTCAGTGACTTATATTAGTTTCAATACATTTGAAATAGCGTAATGTCATTAAAATACTCTCCAAATGGTTTCCTCCCATATATCATAATGTAATCGAATTCTTTTAAGTGTCCCTGTAAATGAACCATTAATCATACATACTTCATATACAATACCAAACATTCTTTGGTGACCCTAAATAAGCCTTATTAATTGCATGAAAATCCGAGTATATTTACGGGAATCAGCGTGAACAGCCAAACAGACAAACGGAATGCGTAAGCACTTTTCAATTTTGTTGGAAAGTGCTAAAAAAGTGCTTATCTAGTTGATTAATTTTCAAGGAATCCAAAAAAGTCAATTGACCTACCACCTCTGGGTGTTTTTGAATGCATTAAGCCGGACACGCCTCGATATAAAGGAAATTATTAAAGTCTTTAAGATAAGCTTAATTGAATTAAATGCCAGAGTTATCTTCAAACAACATTCATCAAGGAGTTTCTTTCTGTGAGAAATTTCAAGCAATTTGTTTGAGGTTCCCCCGTTTTCTTTCTTCTTTATCTTTTAACAGCACATGTAAATGCCGTCTAAATAGGAGTGTCGCCTTTTTTATAACATTTGAGGGCCTCTGTGTAGTTTTTTTAACAAAGGACTGTCAAAATTGTAGAATGATAAGGTTAAAATATTTCTTCCTTCCGCATTCAGTGTTTTATTTTTTTATTTGAGGTACTTAAATCAATTTCTGCCTATTAAGATTTTGCTTATTGACTCACTTCAAAAGAAAAAAAAAGGAGGGGGGAGGGGTGCTTATAGGTTAAAGTTTATCTATAAATTACATCAGGCAGATTTCATGGTTTTTGGATCCTTACATTCCTCTATGCTATTGTCACACTCGCTTATTCTTCCCCCTTTTCCACACCCAGTTATGATACAATATTTTTTTGCAATTTTTTTTTATCTTGAGCTAATTTTAATTAACAGAACATTATAATTATTATTGCATTTTTTTATTTAACTCAAGGGGTCACTTCATTGAAAATCCCCAATCGCGCAATCTTATATCAATCTACAAGCAAAACTTAAAAGCATGATTATTACTTATTACAAGGTTGCTGGCTGTTAGCTAAGCATTAAAAAAAAAAAAAAAAAAAAAAAAAAGCTTTTGTTTTACCATTTAACGAAAGCTTGTTTTAATTGGGAAAAAACCAATTTTTACTTTTTAAGCTTCAGTAGTTAAATTACTGCTCATTTTCTTCTATAGTAAATTCTTTTGTGTGTCTCTGTAATTAAATGATAAGTTCTATGCACACCATTTTCCAGAATAGGAACCCTGTAGTACATTTTAATGATGTATATGAATTTCAATATTTTAAAATACTATAATATCATTAAAATACACGACAAAATTGTTTTCCCCACAGACCTAATGAAACAAACGACCCTGTAAATGAACCGAAAATGCTGCTTACTTCATTTGCAATACCGAACATGCTATAGTAAGCTCCAATGACATATGTTCATTTCATGGCAATCAAAATTAACCTGTATTTACCCAATTTAGAGCACAGATGGATAGACAGACAAACAGACAAACAAAATTCATAAACACTTTTCAACCGTATTAGATGAAATTTTCAGGTTTAGGTTGGATTGCATGTAGCCGTAAATAATTTTATCGTATTTGGATCGGATTGCGATTTGTTACAATTTTTAGGTTCGAGTTGGTACAATTTTTAGGTTCGAGTTGGTACAATTTTTAGGTTCGAGTTGGTTTGCATGTTGACAGAAATAATTTTACATATAATATAAAAATAACTTTAAAATATCAATTTATTTTTATTGCTTTAAGTGATCTATTAAAAATAACACAAATACCTTATAGCATTACATGTTTCATTGCTCTTACGGCAACTTTTTCAAAAGCAAATAAATGATAAAAAAGGAATTTTTCGCTAAAATATATTCAAATTAAAAAAATAAACAGAACAAGTTGAATGTAGATACTGCCATTGCAGAATTCAGTTTCGCCTCCGATTAGAAAAGAAAATCGATAGAGGTTTTTTAGAAGGGCGACCCCGTATAGAATGCAATGAACTAACTTCATTTTTCTTGTGTTTATCAATATAATAGCAAACAGAACGGCGTGAAATACCCAGTTGATTAGCAATTTCTCTCTGAGACTTTGGAATTGCGGAATAATAAAGAGATACAATTTGACGTGCTACTTCTTCATTGACTGGATTCATCAAAAACGGATTTTTTCTTTAGTCTAAATGCTTTTTTATAGACTCTGGGAAAAAGGAACTGCATTTTAACAATAAAACGAGTGGAATCCCGTCGAATTCAACGAATGAAATGTTCAAACGCCCGATCGATTTGGCTTAAAAAAAGAGCAAAGGTAATTACATTATTGAATCATTATATAATAAATATATTTCCAAAGTTAATGTCAAGTTTTCCAGTTACAACTTTGCATGCAAATGTTTAAACATCTTCAGTTAAAATTGTAATCTAAGTGCCGGCGAAATCCAGAAATTTTATTTTATATGCACTACAGGAAAATAGATTTATTTAAAAAAAAAATAATAATTTCATTTTTACTATGACATTACTTTAACTAACTGAAGTCATCTGAAAGTAAAATCTCAATTTCAGTGTCCATAATGGAAAGAAATATTGAAATGTAATATCGTTATGAGTAAAAATGCGATGTTTTAAATAGTGACGTCATTTTCTCTTCAAATGTTTTTTAAAAGTTACTGTTATTAGTAATATGAAAAAGGCGTCCGTAATAATATTGTAAATCCATTTTATCTGGTTGCTAAATGCCATCATTTTCCTCATTTGAAATATTTCTTACTTTGTTTTAGACATTAATTTTTATCATAAATTATTTTCTGTTATTTTTTTTTACATTATTAATATTATTTCTCAGTAAATATATATATTTTTTTTACCTCAATTAGTGCATAATTATATGCAATCATTTTATTGTGGTTAAATTTTACGAAAACAATTAACTTTTTTCTTTTAAATGCGAGGACATGCTCACTGATGAAATAAAGTTTCTGACTTGTGGAAAGTAATAATGGAAAATAAATTTTTATTATCGAGAGAAAAGCTAAACTAAGTTGCCACCATTTTGAAGAAATATCGTAAAAAAGCATTTAAAATTAAAAATAAAATATAAAAATGGAAATAAGTTAAAAAATAGCTAAAATGGGCACAACTACAAATAAATAGCTTTCATTTAAAAAAATAATTATCAAAATCGGTTCAGTAGAAAATTCAGGGCTGATGACACGACATTTTTAGCTTGTCTGAAAAAATAGCATTGAAGGCTAAAAACATAAATCACGTGAACTTGAGCATAGTAAAATAAAACTGGAAATAAAAATGAATAAAAATAATTGTGAACGTGAAATATTACAAATTATTAACTTAAAAACCTTTGACGCATGACAAAATTAGAAATAATTTTGTCATGTTTAAATAGAGTTGCGGTTTGCTGGAATTTTTTTGCCGGGTTCGGAATGGATTGAACTCTGACTTCAAATGGAATCATTCGAATGCCTCAGATTCGTGTCCAATGGCATTTCGGCGGAAATTATTTTGCCACATTAGGATTAGTTAGAAAATTAAGGACAACTCGAATTAATGTGGTTTGTTGCTTTGATAGAACTTTTTTAGTCGGGTTCGAATTAATTTCCAATGGAATTTTCAGGTTCGAGTGGATACAACACAAAGTTTTGACAAAGAGATGATCATTTTCTATTTATCCTAAAACTGCATAGGCTCACTGCAATAACACTGTAAAACTCAAGCTGATTGAGGAATAATTGGTCATATTCCCATTAACTTAGTTATATTTAGCTCTTTGTGTAATAAGTCTTAAAAATATCAGGCTGACTGAGAAATAAATGGCTACATTCCAGTTAGTCTAACGTTCTCTAGGCTCTTTGCAGTAGGCCTGAAAAATATCAGGCTGACTAGAAAAAGAGAGATGATTCTCCAATTGATCCAGTTATTTGCAAATGGCTTAAGTAAGCTTTCTTATAGAAAAAAAAAAATTAAAAAAAATTAAAAAAAAATAAATAAATAAGTGTATAAAAATTACGTTTTATTAAAGGAAGTTTCTGCATGAAACTGATTTAAAAAATGTAATTTAATAAATTACAACGACGATTTGGAAAAGGATTTTTTCAAAGACTAAAATTTTAGACATAAAAAAATTCTACATTTAAAAAAATAGTAATAATAAACATCCTTTTTATGGTGTTCAAAACGTGGCGTACGTAATAACTGAGTCATAAATTATGTATGTGTTACGTATGTACGAAAAAAATGTAATTTTAAATGCAATTTGTTTGAAAGCTGTATTTCAATTTGTTTCATAGGTTTTTTTTCTTTTGTCGTTTTTAATACTTTTTTCATCGTGGCAACAGAAGTATTCTATTTTTGGACATTAAATATGGACCAATCAGAAAAGGAATAAAATCCGGACAACACAAGGATTATGTCTTCTACATCTTTAGACTGAAAGCAACAACCATTTTCCAAATGGTAAAAAAAAGAAAAAAAAAGACATAAATTCTTTTAGTCTTAATAGTTCTGTATTTTCTAATTTTCAAGCAATTTTTCTAAGGCACTCCTTATTAACTGCATAGTATTAATCATTAAGTGTTATGCGTTAATCCTCCCGTGACGCTCTAGTCTTACATCAAATCTTACCCTCTTAATCTGCAGCAAATCTTAATTTATCTCCCTCCACTGAATACCTCATATTCCAAAGCAGTAACATTTTCAACCTCAGCTATTATATCGTCTTTCCGGTCTATCCTTTGTAATTAATGCCTTATGATTGAAATTCTGATGATTGTTTAGTTTATATTGAGTTTTGAATGCGGACTAGATTTGATTTGTCTCTAAAATGTAAAAACTTGTTGATTCCCGAGAAGCATAGATTATGAAGCACTTTCCAATACATTCAGAATAATGTAACAAAATTGCACCGTTTAAAAAATTAAAATATTGCGTTTCGTCTCTCGATATGGAAATGTATAATGCGTGTCAAAACTCTATTTCAGCTGTTCCCATATACAGTCGGAGAATTATTTTTAGCGCCCTGTATATGACCTAGAGATTTGTATCTATTAACAACATGCATTCCAAAATTTAATTCATTTAAGAGATACACATATTTCGTTGAAATTCCCCTTTAGCAATTTCCTCTAATAAGCAGAATGACATACGAATACTTTTGTGCAATCCTGTATATGAGGTATAGAATTTCTATACAGGGTGAGTCATAAATATCGAAACAATAGGCTATCTCTTTAAATATTGCCTCTAGATCCATACTTCCAATTGCAAAAACTCATAAAAAAGGTGAAATTTCTGATAATATAAAATGCAACTCCATGGGGGGTCTATTTGAAAAAAATACGAAAATTAAATTTTTATACGGCCCCCGTAGAGCAAAATCCCCAATTAGGAAATTATTCCTTATCCATTCCTAAATTGAACAAAAAAAATTTCATCTCCGTATCTGAAAACCTGACAGAGATATTAAAATCCAAAATTCTCAAAAATTCGTGACTTACACCACTTTACCATGCCTGAAAACGAAGTGTTTTTCATCCATTTTTAAAGCAAATAAGGGATCGTCCACAAATTGTCCGTTATTATATATCGGTATAAGACCCTGCTTCTTATTTGGACATAATAAAGCAGCGTATTGATTTAAATCAAAACTTGTTTTCAAAACATGTTGATCGTTAGCACTAATGATCTGAATAGATCGAAATATGTTAAAATCATAATCCGAACCAGCCTGGAAAAAAGGTTTAAACATAGCCGGCTCAGCCGTGAATTTCTACATAGTTTTTTTACTTCAGTATAGATAAAAATTGTTCCACTTGGAGGAGTTCTGACCAAAAATACTTAATATAGAATTTCGTTTTTATATTTATACTTTTTATTATCAAAGAGGCGCCAAAGGCTGTGATATATTTATTTTATCAATGAATCTCTGTGTATATGTAAATGTTTTACTTATATTTTATTATCGCTAATCCATATCCCGTGCGTTGGAGACTTTGAAAAATGTTATACAACAAAACCTTTTAAGATGGAATCACATAAGAAAGAAAAAATACGTAATAGATAAATGCCCTTCCAAGAGGGTTAAATGGAGTTTATTTTTTTTCTAAGGTATTATTGTATTTATTTTGCATGGATTAACACATTTTCTGTTTAAGATAGAATTCCGTCATAGCCAGATTATTTTCTCTGGTTTTATTTTGTTTAATTTGTTAGCATTTACATATCCTATTCTTGAAAAATAAATAAATTTTAAAGTTTTTTTTTTCTGTAAACAAAAGCGATTGTAAAATTTATGTGGTTTTTGTAAAAATGTTGCTTAAATCAAATTTTACTTATTTTATGCACGTATTAAGTCTGTGCTTTTAATACGGATTGTTCGAGACCGGGATTTTAAATTTCGTCCAGTGCAAGCCTGGGAAAAGGTAAGCAGTCCCCTCCAGAATGAAAAATACATTAGACCCGGATAGGCGAGTCTTCAAAAAAATGTAACGTCTCGGTCCTGATCTGACCTGAGCCCAGAATACAGATTTTTTAACAGCCACTCCAAGGCGATAGAAAGCTTGAAGTTGTGAGAGCTAAATTTTTAAAAAATACTTAATCTGCATCTTAGAAAAGCATTCTTTTAAATAACTGATGGGCAGTAAAACAGTACATTTCGTCTTTCTGTATAATGACTTTTTTCCCGATTATTTCTTGTCTTTAAATTATTAAAAGTTAAGAATTGTTAAAGAAAAAAAGTACAAACTTGAAACATGTCATTTTTAATTATTTTACATTAGCTTTGTTTAAAAAAATGAAAAATTATTTACTTTTGAAAATATGATTTTTTAAAAGTTATTATTTTTTAGTACTAAATAAATATTTTTAATAGTTCTAAAATAAATATTGAAAAACAAAAACCCCGAAACAAAACTAAAATAAGATTTTCATTTTTATTTAAATAGAAAGAAATTGAAATCTGATAAATAATGTTTGGAGTTATAACGATTTTTAACTATCCCATTTAAACCATATGAAATTTTTATAAATTGGATGATAAATTTTAGGATGTGATTTTCTTAGCAAATTATATGGCTAACCATCACAAAAAAGAAAAAAAATTCAAAATTCAAACTCAAAAGATACATTTTTTACGCGTTTTCTACAACTGTTAAAGTAACATTGTCTTTTGAATTGCGCGCATTTCAATTTGTGTCTAATCCCTTAAAACCTGATGATTTTTTCAAACGGTTATAACTCCGCGAATTTTGAAGATATGAAGATGCAACTTTTTGTGTATCATTCAGGACTGGATAAGGAAAGTTTTCCTAGTTGGAATTTTTATCCTACGGGGGCCGTATAAAAAGTTAATTTTCGTATTTTTTCAAATAGACCCCCCATGGAGTTGCAACTTTTCTTATCAAAAATTTCACCTTTTTTTTTATGAATTTTTGCAATTGGAAGTATGGGTCTAGGGGCAATATTTAAGGAGATAGCCTATTGTTTCGATATTTATGACTCACCCTGTATAAAGAGTATTGTACAAAAGCACTAATTAAATTTAAAAGCGCATACCGCACTTTTTAAACGTACTCTTCAGCAATTATTACGCAAAGACAGAACTGTAACCGATTTTTTTTGTATGTTCCTATAAATTAATAAATAGTACTATGAATGCTCTGTTTTAACTTGATCATAGTGAATTTCAGTGATTTATATCAATTTTGACATATTTGAAATAGCATAATGTCACTAAAATACTTTCTAAACGATTTTTCCGCCTATACCATAATGTATTCGAATTCTTTTGAGTGTGCCTGTAAATGAACCATACTTCATATGCAATACCAAACATTAGGGTGGAGCGAAAAAAATTTTTTTTTGAAAATCAAAAACGGGTAGGTGCCAAAAGTTGCCTTTATACTAGTACATCAACTGCGTAAAATTTTACCGCTGAAAAAAAATGGCTTGAGTCTGCGCTTTTGCTCCAAAAATCGAAATTTTGGGTAAAATTTGTCATTTTTTGACATTTTTTTAAAAAAATTTAAAAATTCCTACAGAGCTGGTTAGTATTTAAAAGTGTTGCTTAGACCTTTATATTTATCTGCTTAACATATTTAAATTATAAAACAGTATGTTTATTCCCTATAGCTGGAGCAAAACAGACAACTTTTAGTAAGAAAACAGCATTACCACTCTATTGGGTCATAAAACGAATTGCTGTTTTTAATACAGCTCTTGTTTTCAAAACTACCTTGGACATGCGTTGTGAAGGTGGCTATATTTCCTATACCACCCGGCCTAACTATTCGATCATCTTAGTACAGTGTTTTATTTATACATTGATTTGTGATTTTCTTTATAAAAATTTGCCATGTTTTCGATGCTTCCACCTTGTTCATCTGTTCTTTGCATCCACATGCTGCTGTAACTATCTTCAGGTATATTTTTACAATTTATACAAAAAATGACAAGCAGAGTAATGCACGGGAATCTATTAAAGGGATCTATTCGGCCATCTATTATATTTATCAAATTTACATTCAGTTGATGATTAGTGATTGGAAGTTCTTTTACCACAACATTTTTTCAGTCAATTGTATTTTTTTTGTAATGATTTGCTTCAAAGATGATTTCAGATATTTTAACTATAAGTATGCCACCATTTATTGCATTTTCTATATGTTGAGAAGCGAGCTGTTTAATGTGATGGTGATCGTCAGCGAGAATTGCAATGAAAATTTGTTCTCCATGTGTAAAGCAACCGCTGTTGTAAATAACTTTTTTTTGCATTAGTTTTATGCCGTTTTCTAAGTGTTTTCGTAGCCAGGTAATTTCCTATTAACTTTTAGATCCTCTTTTTATGAGTGGACAACATTTGATGGTGAAATGTCCTGGGCATGACCATATAATGCATAGTACTTTATGAAGGAATGTACGGATTCTAATCGACTATAAGTGCTCATTTAAAATTAGGAGAATTTTTTTTGTCACTGTGAACCATTTTGCATGGAGTAAGCTTAGAATTGTGTATAATATTGAATCATTCGCTACTTCAACTCCAGTGAATTTCCTCTGCGCCAATTATTAGAGAAGTCGATACAAAACTTTCTAAGCTACATGGATTCACTGGATAAATAAGGAAAATCTTTGTCTACGTACTATTCACTTCCTACTACAATTTTTTAAAAATAAAATAGAGAATAATTTTGAAAAATTATTTTCTCAAATTGAGAAAAAGTTACTCAGAACAGACTAGAAATTTCTGTCAGAGATTGCAAAGCTAATTCATAAGGAAATCTATTTCTCAGAAAGAATGGGGAATATGAGTTTAGAAAACATCTCACACAAAAGACAGCTTATAAAGTTAATAAAATTTTCCGATTTATATAAGCACAGATTGGCAATCAGCGTCTATATGTTCACTCACAAAATGTATAATCCAAGTTTATACCACGGGATGTTTTATACCAAATGTACTACACACCTAAATAATAGATCTAAAATCTTATTGAAAATTACTAGACTATGGAACAACACAGGAAACGACATAAAGCATACTAAAACTTCTTTAGAAATATTGTTGTTTTACACGCAAATTTTGTTTGCAATCCTCTGAGACGATCGTCATAATATTAAGCAGCCAGCTTCTCAAAATATATTCAATGTAATAAGTACAGTAAATGATGACATACTGAAAATTGAATTCTTACAATCAATTTTTAGGAAAATCATTATATATAAAATGTAATTGATTGAAAAAATGCTGTGGTAACAGAACTTCCAATCATAATGTATTAAGTGCATGAAAATTTAATGAAGATAATAGACTGCTGAATAGGTTCAATTAAGAACATACCCAATACATTACTCAGCTTCTCTTCTGTTATACATGGTATAAAAATATACGTGCAGCAAGTCACACTAGCAATCCAAATCATCCAAAGTCAGTGAATACAAAGAAGAGATAAATTACTTTGATATATAGAAAACTTATACTCGTCTTCGGGAAAAAAGTAACAATTCAATACATAAATAAAACACTGGGCTTAGATGATTGGGTGGTTGAGACGGGTGGGATAAGGCAACCACCTCTATGAGTTATATACACAGTAGTTTTGAAAGCAGCTATGTAAGAAATGCATTCAAAAGAACATTTCGTCGTATGCTCCAATAGAAAGGTTTACGCTGATTTTTCACAAAAAGTTTTCAGATTTGCTCCAATTATACAGACTACAGATATTGTTTTATAGTTTAAATATGTTAAGCAGATAAATACAAAGGTCTAAGCAATACTTTTAAATACTAACCAGCTCTGTAGGAATCTTTTAATTTTTTTGAAAAAATGTCAAAAAATAACAAATTTTACTCAAAATTTCGATTTTTGGAGCAAAAGCGCAGACTCAAGCCATTTTTTTTCAGCGGTAAAATTTCACGCAGTTAATGTACTAGTATAAAGGCAACTTTTGGCACCTACCCGTTTTTGATTTTCCAAAAAAAATTTTTTTCGCTCCACCCTACCAAACATGCTTTCATGAGCCTAAATAAGCTTTATGAATTACATGAAAATCCGAGTAAATTTACGAGAAATAGAGCGTGGCCAGACGGATTGATGGTTCCTGAAATGATAATGTACAAAATGAGAACAGACAAACCGAATGCATACCTTTCAACTTTATCGAAAAGTACTAAAAAGAAGTGAAATATAGTCATTATATACACTGAAATATAAAAGAGATACATCTTTTCGCAGTATAAATGCTGAAAATCGAAAAATGTTTCTCGTTTTCAATTGGAATATCGGGATGTTTGAATCTTTGTGCTCAGTGTAGTGCTCCCGTTTCACTAACGAAAAAACAAGACAGAAAAAAAAAAAAAAAAAAAAAAAATGCAGGGTGAGGTTTTTATTTGTGAATTTCCATTAAACCGCATTAAAAGTAGCCTTAGCATAATGGAATCCCACTTTAAATGTAAAAGTTTCACTGTCGCTTCTGTAGCAGTACGCTACAATTATACCCACAAAAGCCTAAAATGGAAAATTGGGAAAGTAGTAGTCAGTGGTAGAGGTCTGCACGGGCCGGAATTTACAGGCCCGAGCCTGTAAATTCCGTTGTAAAACTCAAAAGTTCGGTCCGGGCCCGCCCCGGCCCGTTTAAATTTTTATGTTTTTGGCCCGGCCCGGCTCGTACAAAAATCAGCGAAAACAGGCCCAGCCCGTTTTGGCCCGTTACAATTTCTACGATTTCTAAAAAATTCAGATTTTTATCATATAACTAAGATTCCTTTAAAGAATACTGCATACATATCTATGAAATGATTTTGCAGTATATTTTACAGCAAATACACATTAACAACATTAATGATTACTTAGATTCTTAGGCTTTCAACATTCGAATAAAGATTCATTAAAAAATTAATATGGCTTACAATAAAAAAAAAAAGAAAGAAAACTAAAAACTTCGTTAATTTGGAAACTGTTTGATAAAAGATTTATAAATATATTTCTATATCATTTTATTATAGATTTCAAATCCAAATTCATTCTTAAATTCAAAGAAACTCCTTTCTGATACATTTCTAAATTCATTTTTTTTTCTCAGAAACGCATAAGATTAGCAGATATCTTTTTTCAGAAACTATATAATCGAACGGCGTTATCCATTTTTTGATACAAGCAATATTGCAAACAAATAAAATACTGTCATAATTAGCGTTTTGAATAGAATTTCCGGAAGCAATAGCAAGGAAAGGGAGAAAAACAGCAATCATTTGAGAAACTATTATATCTCAACAAGGTACAACAACTAACTAACAAGTATTTTATTTACCAAAAATGAAAAACGCTATTCGATTCCAAATCCCTTCAATAGTTAGGCTTATCACTTTTATACTTTTACAATTTAAAATTAATCAGAAAATGTGTCAAACTTTCGCATCATTAAGAAATTAATTTAAAAATGATCAAGAAGTATATATCCGAAGACTAAGCTAACATAAGTTCTTTATCGCTGTTAATAATTTTACAAATCATGTTTTCTGCCAATAATTAAGTCTAGTACCGGTCCGGCCAGTCTATATGTAGAAAAATAATGCAAGCGTGATCTCGGACCGGCATGAGTCAGCTAAAAAATATATTAAAACGGGTTACACATAATGTAACTATCCGATGCCGATACACTGTGCATTTTTATATTGATGCTGTCAAACTAGTATGGCCACATTTATACTTATTCTCGTTATAACCATTTTCGATTAAAACAGCTCATATTTTGCAGAAATCTTCAAATCGGGCCGGCAGGCCCGAAATTTTTTTTATCGGCCCGGCCCGTCAGGTCCGTTCAATTTTTTTGCCGGCCCGGCCCGTTTATGTTGTTTGTCGGCCCGGCCCGTTGAAAAAACTATTCTAAATCTGCCGGCCCGGCCCGTTAGAAAATTCGAAATGATTCCGCCGGGTACGGGCCACGGGCCAAGCCCGGGCTCGTGCAGACCTCTAGTTAGTGGCCAGTACAATATAATTTTACTGCAATTTTTACGGCAAAAAATGCTGGCAACATTGCTGCCAGCAGTTTTTGCCGTAAACTTAATGAATTTTTTTTAACAATGTAGTACCAATTTCTATATAGGGAATCATTTTCTTTAAACTGGTGGCTCTTTTTTTTTATTTAAAAGTACTAAAGAGTAATTTTTTGCTAAAATTCTATTAAAATTAATATAAAATTGAATAATTCAAATAAACATGTTAATATAAACATGTTGCAATAAAAAGTAGAATCTTTGGGGGAATGCAAGAAAACTTTACTCTCTCCTTGCAGGAAAGTGGCCGCTAAGAAGCATTTTTTTAATAGCCATTTTTTCTCATTTAGTGGTCTTGAACCCGGCAGCTAGTGCTAAATTTACTCTTTACTATAAAGAAACTTTTTTTCCTGTTTCTTACGATTGTGTCTTAAGGCAAAAAAGTACTTTTGAAATCTTCTCTTCAATTTTGAATAACACTATAATATATGAGGTGGCGCAACACTTAATATTAAAAAGTAAATAAAACTAAAATAAATTCTAGTAAAACAGCCTATTATACTAAAATTTAAATTAAAAAAATAACTTAGAGTTTTTTTTTTTTTACTGTTTTTACATGGCGTATTTATACACCATAAAGAACAAGTTAAAGAAAAAAACTCTATTTAAATTAGCCAAAATAGCTTAGTAATTTTCAAACAAGCAAGTTATAAAAATAGGAAAAAGGAGAAAAATCAGTTTAAAGTTTTCATTGTATGGATATTCCATTTTATGTACTGCATCTATCAACAAATTCTACAATAACTCGCTATATATTGTTTAGCAAGATATCATATAGGTAAAAATATCATATATCATATCATATTGTATAATATATCATATACGTAAAAATGAGTTGTCAAAATATTCACAATTAAAGAAACTTTCAGTTAATATAAAAAAAAGAAATATATATAAAATCAATATTTTGAGCAATTTCAAGGCGTTGTGTCCACTTAACATCTTTCATTGTACTAAATAAATAAAACAATATTATGCAGTAAAATCTGGAATAGCGTATCTCCAGGGATTGGAACACAATTCCAATTTAGCAGGCTTAGTTGTATAGTATTCTTATCACAGACACTATGAATTTTTAAATTTTGAAATAGATTACTTTTACTCAAGGTTTTCTAAACAAAGTGTAATAAAGCTTGTTGAAATGGAATAATCAAACACCGCATGAAAATCCATATTATACAGGTTTCCATCTAGGCAAGTAGATTTATAAAGTATTTCTTTGGAAGGGGAAAAATTTTTGGAAAAAATTTCCGTTACAGATGGGTTTTGTTTTCGCAGGTTTTATTGTATTAAGTTGCATTTGATGTAAACTAACGAATAATTTGGAACTAAAAGAAATTTAAAAGAATTTCATGAAAGTGCATCCAAGTAAATTTAGACTGATAGCGTCCTGCCCAGTGATTATATAGGATAAGTCTTGAAGTCTTGACGCTCGTATTCACCAACAACTTCGACCCTAGGTTATACAGAAAACTTCGGTCGGACGCTCGATTGGTAATCACATTTAGTCCTGGTTGGACGTCTCTTTAACCCTTTCCGGCGCACTATTCTTTAAATTTGGAATTTAAAGAAAAAAAATTAGGCAATCTATTTAGGCCTAGAGGAGTACACAGGTAGAATTTTGTAAACATTGCAAAAACCATTTTAATTATATAGCTGTTGCCGAAGTGGTAACACCGTGCAAGTACAGCATTGATAAGCGCAGTGAGAAGAGCATTGCTGTGAAGCGCGTATTAGAGTAAAATATTTTACATATTATTTAAAAACAGTAGAATTTGATATCTGTGGTGCTGCCATCTAGAACTCATAAGAAAGATTTAAAGTAGCCATTAGAGTAGTTTTTGAAACATTCACGGAGTTTTTGTGTCTCTAAACAGGGGGAACTTTAGGTGTTGCCGACCCGGCAACACTGCACCGGAAAGGGTTAATAATGCCCAATCAAATGTTACCATGAATTTGAGCTTTCAACCAAGGTTTTCTAAGTGGTGGTAGATAGTGAATACGATCATTAGAGCAGCTAAAAATCGAGATATCCCGCGTAAATCGGAACACATGGCAACACTCGTTAAGTACCACAAAATTTCCATGATGAATTCGAAGAAAAGAATTGAATTTTACACTTTTGTGTATATGTTTCAAGCGTAATTATCTGCTGCAGTCATTGAAGCTGATTTTTTTTTTAAAGCTTTTTTAAATTGCCAAAGGTTTTGATAAGAATAAAAAGAGAATATTAATTTTGCAACATTTAAAAGGACTAGCTGTATGTTACTATCATCCAGAATATCTCTAGTCTTGCATCTAACTGTTCCTTCTTATTTTACAGGAAATCTTAATTTATCTTCCCTCATCTTTTATCCGAAAGTGATAACAAGGTCTCATTATTAACGGGCTATTCCTAAGTAGCCCCAGTTATTACATCATCTTTTCGGTTTACCCGATCTGATTAATGTACTTTAATAAATCATGAATTCAGGGAGGGTGGATGAAGGGAAAACATTCTTTTCTTTGTATCTAATTGCCCCCTAACTTGTCGAAAATTTTATGCTTATTAATAGCCAAAAAGTGTTAATTCTTCCCGAAACCCATTAATTTCCTCCTTGGCAGGGTTCCCAGCGTCACGGAAAGTCAGAGAATTTCAAAGATGTTAGGGAAATTTTAAAATGTATACAGGGGTGAGGATTTTCCGTCTCAAACTGCTACTTGCTACCGCTAAATTTTTTATGGTATTTCTCGTCTTACTTAATGACAGAATTTCTGAGATTTATTAAAACAAGGAATACTGTTAAAATTTAGGGGTGAAAATCAACCATTTGGGACGAAGAATTCTCTTCCCTTTATCTAGAAAAAGTAAGGGAATTTACAAATACTTTCTGAAAAGGCATGGAAATTTCTTGGAACTCATTAAATAGTCTAAAAAAAAAAAGAAAAAAAAATTCTCAAAACTTATTAAAAAAAAAAAAAAAAAAAAAAAAAATGTGAAGACATTTGCAGAAAAAAAGGTTAATTTTGACTGAGGGTTAAAAAACTATGTAGCAAATTTCGTTGTATGCCTGTTTGGTCATAGAATTTTTTGAGATTTGGTCAGGGGAAGTCAAGGAATTTGGCAGTCATGCTTTGCAGGGAATCCTGCTCTCAGATACATACCTCCCCTTCCCATCTCTGAGCAAAATTTTGGAATTCAACCCTATTAGATCGAGGGGCAGCAGTACTGACAATTTCTTAAGTTCACGGATGAAATTCTAGGATTAGTTAAATCTCGATTTGCATATTAAAATGCAATTGGTCTGCCAAGTCATATCTTGGTGGAAAACACATGAAAGCCCGATTTTAGAGTTTGACTCGCAGGTTTACCACTGTGCTTTCCTGATCCCAGTCCTCCTTGTTTTCATACCCTTTGAGTATCGGAAAACATAATAATAAACATGATAAATGAAAAAACCCCTTCAAGAAGAAAAACAATTTTTCACAAGAGGTCATTTAATTCCATGACAACCATTGCTTGAAAGCTAGATTTCGAAAACAAACTAAAACGAAAAAAATAATACTTCCTGTTCCAATTAAGATAGAAACATAATTTAAATGTCATATTAAATAGGAAAAAAAAAAAAAAAAAAAAAAAACAGAGATATTTTAATGCAATATTTTTTTTGACGATTTTTGTGTCCCGTATTCTCTTAAGAGAAATTTTTGGGCAGGAAGGTTGTTCAGATTCAGGATAATATACTACCTCTGGCAATAAAGTTCGGTGAATGAATTCAGGACGACCGATCTGGCAACACTGGGGAAACAAAACGCTGCACCTGCATAGAGGCAAGTGTTGACCATCTTCTCCCACCGTTGTTCAATTGAGCATCGGTTATGTTCTGTGTAAGTCGTGCTTTACTAAGTGCTTGTTCAGTGTGTTGGTTCGTAACTGAGAACAGGAAAATGAACGAACAAAAGATCAGTTTAAAGTTTGGTTTTAAGTTTTGCAAGGCACCGAAAGAAATTCATGAGGAGTGGTGCAAATTGAACATCCACCATACTCGCCAGATCTCAATCTTCTAGATTTCTTCCTATTTTCACGACTCAAACTCTCATTTGAAAGAGATTTGACCATGTTGCTGACATCCAACGAAACGTGACGAAGCTTTTGAACTCCATCCTAAAAGAAGACTTCTTGCGAATTTCAAAGGATATGTATAGCAAATATCAGCGGTGCATAGTTATGGGAGATGACTATTTCGAAGGATGGTATGGTAACTTTCGTTAATATTTCCTCTACATTAATGTTACAATGTTAATTTCCCACTGACTCTCTATTCTTTACACCAAACCATTCCCTCTTAATCTGCAGGAAATCTTAATTTATCTTCCTTTACCTCATATCCGAAAGCGGTAACACGCTTATCATTAACGGGATACTCCTAAGCAGCCCCAGTTATTATATCATCTTTCCGGTTTACCCGATGTAATTAATGCCTTTTGATTGGGATTCCTTCCCTTCCCCCTTTTCCTTCCCCCCTTCCTTTCACTAGAACACTGATTCACGGAGATGTAATTGTCACGTTCAACAGTCCAATTGGTGGCCCCCCTAACATCGATCGGCCCTTGTTTTGGGAACGTCAGGAGAATAGGTGGTCTACAGGAGATCCTAATCTAGCACCGGTTTTCACAAATAAAGGGTTAGTTTGGTAACACTCATTTACTGAAAGTGGGAAAAAGTATGACAGAATTATTTCTTTGTTTATTTCATTTATGTCCGTCAAAACAATGACTTTTCTTTCGGTAATTATGTATTTCGTGAATATTGTATGATTTATTCAGTTATATATAGAATGTTCGCTGAGACTATTTAATAAATAAATAAATAAAAAATTAACTTTTATGAGACTTGTTGCTTTTGTATGAGAAAATGGATAATTAGTCTATTTTCTTAGTTTATTTTATGTTTGTGAAAATAATACTACCTGTTTTTTTACAGTGTAAAAATTTATGTGTAAGATTTTAAAGTGCATTATTCACATTATTTTAACGCACAAGCAATATCATTATCTTGCATAATAGAGCATTATGTGGTAAAGATACTTTTTTTTTTTTTTTTTTTTTTTTTTTTTTTTTTTTAAGATTATATTTGGCAATTATTTCAAACCTATAAATAAATTAGTAAATAAAACCATAAAAATTGAGATACAGTTTAAAAAAAAAATGCAATTCCCTCCTAGTCAATGCTATAAAAACTAAAATTATGCATTGTGTAACAATATTTAAAATTGCAGGAAAGGGAAAATAGATTGTTTAGATCGTTGCCACAGTCAGTATGACGTCAGAGTTTGTCAGAGATGTTTTTGTTTTATAATATAGATATTGATTCACGGCTACGTAATTGTCACGTTCAACAGTCCGATTGTCGCCCTTCAAAATCGATCTGCACTTGTTTTCGGAGCGACAGAAATATGTAGACTTAAAAATAAAGGACTTTCCATGTAAAATTGCTATATTTTGAAGAATTTAAGTAATAAATTAATTTTTATGTAATTATATGTCATTTTTTGGCACACATATATATTCCAGGATAATGACAGCCCGAATAATGACAATTTCATTCTAAAACATCGTTTATATTCTTGTTTTTTCTGTTTTTACGTCTAACATTTTAATTTTGTTTAAATGGGAGATGGGAGGTGTTAAACTATTGTAGCGTTAATTTTAAAGAATAAAAGGTTAGTTTCGTTAAAAAAATAGTCATTTACTGAAAGTTGCAGCAGCACGTCAGAAACCTGGGGCGTGCGAAGAAAAAACTGTTCCCGGGGCAAAGGTTGAATTTGGCACCCCCACCCCGAACTTTTTCTTGTGATAGGCCAAAAAATGACGTTGGTAGTATAAATTTTGCGCCCATACTTTTCCGAGCTCGTTGCGACCGCCCCCTTTACCCCCCCCCCTCTTTTGCACGGCGCTGTCAGACACAGCATTTTAAATGTTTATGAAAATAATAGCATTTTTACTTTCTTCTATCTTTACAAGAAGAAAGAATTGTATGCGTAAACTAGTAAGGACAGTAACACTTACCCATCATGGATATGCATAATATAAAATATGAAAATAAAACATGTGTAAACTATTTATAAAATGCATAGCAATTACAAAATAAAATTTAAGCATATATTTAAATATATTTAAATATACATATAATGTTCTATTCCTGAATTGTGGGTACTGCTTGGTTATCCCGTAGAACCATTTCGACAAATTACATAAATCGCCAAAATACTCGTAAGTTATACAAATGTGTATTATTTTATTTTAAATAATAAAAGAACAGATAAATTGGTAAAGATTAATAAAAATATAAATAAAACGTCAAATTAAAAATAACTTGATGACATACAAACACATGTAACGTGTTTAATGTTAAATGAATGTGATTTTTACGATAAGCCATTATTGGCATTTAATCTTAAAGTTTGGCAATAGTTCGACAGAATAGTTAACTAGTAAAAGAAAAAACTGCGTCAAATAAAGTGTCTCATTTCCAATTAAAAATATATTTGAATTAAAATTTGAATAAAAAACAGGTTATGAAAAATCGAAGAGAGTGGAAAATAGAATTACTAATATCTCAGCAACTAATTTTCCGATCCTAATTTTCTTTATACAAAATTTATGTTTTCTATTGTCTTTCACTGCGACTTCTTAAAATATTAATGAAAAAAAATCGGAAATTTTTATATACCTATAATCAGAACGAATATTTCGAGAATCCGAAAAAAAAAATAGTATTGGATAATCAAGATTATTGATACTCAATAGGCTTTTTTCCATTATTACACTAATTACACACTAAATTTCAAGTGTCTATCTCAATTTGTTCGGGAGATAGACAGACAGACTTACGGACAGACCGACAACACACAAACAGACGGACACAAGGCATTTTTTTTTTTTTTTTTTTTTTTTTTTTTACAATTTTTTTTTTTTTGAAATCTCCAGTGTCTGAAACGCGTAAATCCGTAATTTTTTTATTTTTTTTTTTTTATTTTCAAAACGATTGCAAGACTTGCTTACCCTGTACTATGTATGATGGGTAAGTAAAAAATTCGACTTTGGGTTTTGGATAGATTTACAGGTTATAAAAGGTCTTGAACAAAAACACATCTTAGAAGAGAATGTGTTGCTTGAACACGATTTGACAGTTTTTAGACAATGTTTGTCTGTGAGTCCGTGTTTTTTTGACTAATAATTGTGAGCGCCCATGCCCAATCTAAAGAATTAATGCGTGGAATTTAAATCAAAGTAATGCTTAGATAATAATTTAAAGCAATGATTACATTATCAATATCTCTTTTTATAAATAAAATATATTTTTTTTAAATTTGGGTGTTTTGAAATAAAGTGAGTAGATAAAAATCATTGCTAAAACTGCTATTACTTTTAATTTGGTGGCTTCAAATTGCAGTAGTCGTGGTCAAATGCCGCACTTGCAGATACAGGTATCGGAGCCTGCCATTAACCCTTTGAGCTCTGGTGGGAAAATTTCAAATGTGACATTGGCACCAGTATTTTGCAAAGAAGAAAATCGATTAACTATATACACGAAAAAATGCATTAAACCTTCTTCAAATAAGTTTGGTCGAATTTTCTGGTATTGTTGTGACATTTCATAATTAAAATTATATGGTAGAAAATTCTACCATCAGAGCTCAAAGGGTTGATAGTTTTTAAAGTTTCAGACGTTGGTAACAAATGCACATTTGCAATACTTAGAAAGAGCTTTTCGAATACGTTTGAAGTGTAGAAATTTAAAGGTGTTTTAAACAATATGGTATTTTGAATATTTATTAGATATTTTGAAGTTGGAAATTTAGTCTCCTCCATTTGAAAGGAAATATCACGGGAGAAGGATGTACGTAGGAAAGCCTAGACCGAAAAACTAAAAAAGTGGATTTTTTTTAAAAGATTGTTGAAATTTTTTTTGACGTAAACATATAATTCCGATAAATCTAGCGTATTCTTTGTCTCTGCTTGAATACTCTTATTGTTAGAAAAATGGATTTACAGGCATATTATGCAGTTGAGCGGATGGATTTTCTCTTATTATTATTGATTTGGTAAATCGTTTCATATTTTCTAACATCTGACGTAATTATGCTACTTGTATGTGGTCTAATGACAATGATGCATCTATATATGACTATTTGATACTAGTTTTTATGTGTGCTGTTTGTATGCATGTAATTCTGAGAGATCTGACAAATTGTTTTTTCTGATTGAATACTCTTATTGTTAGAAAAGTGGATTTACAGGCATCTTAATTTTAATTGAGTGGAATGACTTTCATTTATTTATTACTTTTATTTTAATTTCGAATATAGTGATATTTTGTAATAGTTAACGTAACTATGCTACTAGTGTGCAGTTTAATGACAATGATGCATATATATATATATTAGGATATTCGATGCTAGTTTTTATATATGCTATTTGTATGCATATAATTCTAGAAGTTCTGGCAAATTGTTTTCTCTGATTGAATACTCTTATCTTTAGAAGTCTGGATTTATAGGCATTTTATGTTTAATTGAGTGGATGAATTTAATTTATTATTATTATTTGTTAAATAGTGTTATTTTCAAATAGCTGACTTAGCTATGCTACTTTTGTATAGAATGACAATGATGCATTTATATAAGAAAATTTTGATGCTATTTTTATATAGGCTATTTGTATGCGTATAATTCTGAAAGATCAAATTATTTTCTCTAATTGAATACTGTTATTGTTAGAAAAGCAAGTTTACAGGCATATTATGTAGTTGAGTGGATGCATTTTCACTTATTATTGTTATTATTATTATTATTATTATCATTATTATTTTGATTTCGTAAATAGTGTTATGTTCTACTAGTTAACACAACTGTGCAACTTGTGTGTAGTCTAATGACAATGATGCATATACATTGGAATATTCGATGCTAGTTTTTATACTATATGTTATTTGTTTGCATGTAATTTAGAAGACCTGGCAAATTGTATCTCATATATAATTTATTAAATATTGATAATCTTAATTCGTAATTTATCTGAGTCCTTCTCCCAATTTTTCAATCGCTACATCACTGTTCAGGAGTCTTAACCTCCATCATTCCAACATTCATTGACTTTTGATTTGATTGAGAAAAAATTATTTATGGTAAAGTCCTGCATTCGAATTAAATCGAACGCAGTTGAGCTTGGCCTAATTTCTTACGTTGCAGTTTGGTTCAATTTTAAATGTTTCGGTCAACTTCAAAAGATTGTTTTTTAAATTTGGCTGGCCGGATTCAAGCTTTTTCATTTTTCAAAGAAAAGTTCAGAATATTTTTCTGTTGAGAAATTGTATAATTAATTCCTTAATCCTTTCAGGGGCAAGTAATTTTCTGCAACTGAAAGTAATTTCTGTAATGTTGAATTCATACCGAAATTTTCAAAAAATTTAATTTCAAAATAGTTAAACAAAATTTTACACGTTTTCCCCAGCAAAGTTATAAAAGTAAAATTTAGTTTGATGTTTCTCGTGAAAATCTTGATAAAAATTATTTGGAATATAATATATCCCACCACCCTTCAAAGGATTAATGAGTATATAGATACATGTTTCTTGTTTTATATAAAAATAAAATCAATATTAGACATAATTATAGACTAATTTTCATCTTTGCATCGAGATAAGTTTTTATATTTCGTGTTTGGGTTGAAGTGTTTGATCCGATGAATTTTTTTTTCGGGTTCAGGTTGACTTGAAATAGAATTTTCGGATTCGTGCCGTCTTCTAATCTATGGCTATACGAAATATTGTTCTGGAATAAATTCTCAGTAATACAGAGTTAGTTCGGTAATGAACAATCATTAACTGAAAGAGGGGAAAAGTATGGTAGAAATATTTGTCAACTTCTTTTATGTTTCGGAAAATAATGGCCTATTTTCGTTTATTTATTTATCCCGTAACCAAACATCTTATGATTGTTCGGTGATTTATTCTGTCATATACAATCTATGTTCGCCGATGCCTTTTGTTATATGATGTTTGTTTTCATATAAGAAGGCCCATGATCAGAATAACTTTCTTGTATCGTTCTTTTTATTGAAGAATATAACTAACAATTTGATTTATTTTATAGCTTCAAGGTGAATAATTATTTTGGGATTTTGCCTGATTGTTTTAACTTCTTTAATGATATAAAATTAGACATTTTTGATATATATATATATATATAATGTTTTTTTTATTGAAGCTTATGATAAGAGTTCCTAGTTCGAATCATGGCCTCGATACTCCCCCCCCCCCCCCTCCACTTAGAAAATTACATCTCGTGGCCAAATTGTTTTCTTAAAAAAACGGATTTAAAAAAAAAAATTAAATTGGCATTTAAACTAAATAACAAACATGATCTAAAACGTTTGTGAAAAACTGAATGTTGTCGTTTCAAATCATTACATCATAGATCTTGAAATTTTAGAATATCCTTATTTGTTTTGAAAATGATTCGGATAGAGTCGGAACAGGTAAACAATCTAATAAAACTATTTTTACTGTTGAAAAGTTTTCACTTTGCATCTTTTAGAAATTAAAAGAAGTAAATATGGGATTATATAAAAGTCATGTGTGATTTCACAACAAAACATAAAAATGGCTTTGTATTTCTGTCAAAAAGTTTCGCGTCGTCGAACTTGTAAATAAAAGCTTTGAGAATAACCCTTAAACAAAGAACGGAAAGTTGAATTAACTTTAACTGGGAACTTCGGCGAACAATTCAAAGGAACAATCTCTTCCACGAGAGTATCACCCCCCTCCTCAAATAGCAAACGATCGATTCTGAAATTGAGGGGAGGGGAAGGGGTTCCAATCGGACTTTTGGGCGTGACAATTACGAATCTGTGAATCACTCTTTTAAAAAGTGGGGGAACACATTTGGAAGCCAATCGGAACAGATTAATTCTTCTCATGGGTATTAGAAAACATGCTGTAACTAAAAGAATTGAAAGGCTTTCAAGTGGTGGTATTGATGTCCATTACTGTAAGTGATGTACAGTAGAGATGAGTTTGGGCTATTTTTCCGAGGACCAAGCCTGAAATGTTTTGTGTCATCGCCATCAGAGACCAATCCCGCAGTAAAAAAATTTAAGAAATATTTTAAATTGTTTCGTGATTAATTTTCTAATTTAGTCTTTTCAGGTCCGAATTTTCTTTTCGATTTTTAGAAAAAATTACTTTTACGTTAATAACGTTAACACTAGCTATCCAAATAGATTAATTAGAATTTGACAAATATTTTATTGCCCGAAAGATAACAAATGTTGTTGTTTTAGCGTACTATTCAAATAATATTCATATGACAAAAGGCTAAGGTAGAATTTCTGGAGATGTTTAGAAAATATATATAATTTAAATTGCCCATATAGAGCAAAAAGACCGTCTCCATCAATTTGCCGCCATTATTTTTCAAATCGGTTCTGCAGTTTTCCCCAACAAACAAACAAAATTAATTCTTTATAAATGTCGATGAAAAAAAAAGAACATTAATCATTATTGTAAAGTGATTTTAATTTTCAATACAGATGGTTCGAACTGAGAAATGATTGATGAATCAATATGCACTCCAATATGAAAATATAGAAAGGGTTGTTAAGAAAGATTTAAAAGCTTAGCGTTCATTAAGCTGCAAAAAACTTCATCTAGAAAAATTCTGACTTGCAAGATAATGTAAGAAATAAAATAAAATTAAAAGAGGCTTCAACTTTTAATGACTAGATAAACTTCCTAGATTACTTTTATGTTGTTTGGGCAAAAATTTAGAACTCGGTGATTATGTACTAGTGTAATTTGAAGAGGGTTCTTATAAGATAAAAGATTTTATGAAGAAATAAAAACGGAAAATTATGCATACGATATAGATTACGGTATAGAAACACATTCCAACACATACTTCAATCTCTTGGGTCCCTATTCAAGGACCGCTGTTCTATAAAACCTATAAAAAATAAAATGTCTTATTTTTCTTTCCATTTTTACATCATTTTTTAATAGCTGTATGTTTTCGTTGAAAACAAACTAATAAATGCATGTATCTAAACTGCCTACCTCATTAAATAAATGTTATTTTTATCTGAGTTTTCAAAATGCCTAAAAATGTCCAAACGACAGTAAGACCAAGAAAGTGATAAACTACAACAACACAGCAACAATAAAAAAAAATGCTCCCCGATTATTTCAAAATGATTTTAATTTTCAATATTAGATGGTTCGAACTGAGAAATGATTGATGAATCAATATCCATTTAAATGTGAAAATATAGAAAGGGTTGTTAAGAAAGGTTTTAAAGCTTAGCGTTCATTAAGCTGCAAAAGTTTCATCTAGAAAAATCTCGACTTGCAAGATAATGTAAGAAATAAAATAAAATTAAAAGAAGCTTCAACTTTTAATGACTAGATAAACTTCCTAGATTACTTTTATGTTGTTTGGGCAAAAATTTAGAACTTGGTGATTATGTACTAGTGTAATTTGAAGAGGGTTCTTATAAGATAAAAGATTTTATGAAGAAACAAAGACGGAAAATTATGCATACGGTATAGATTACGGTATAGAAACACATTCCAACACATACTTTAATTTCTTCAGTTCCTGGGTCCCCATTCAGAGACCTCTATTCTTTTACCTATAAAAAACAAAAACGTCTTTTTTTTTTTTTTTTTTTTTTTTTTACATTTTTACATCATTTGTAATAGCTGAATGTTTTTGTTGAAAACAAACTAATAAATGATTGCATGTAAACTGAATCCCTCATTAAATAAATGTTATTTTCATCCGAGTTTGCGAAATTCCTAAAAATGTCCACACGACATTATGACCAAGAAAGTGATACATTTTCATAACTAATTAACACATATCTTTTTATTTTTATTTATTTATTTATTTATTTGAGGATTTGTTGATTATTTACCTGTTTAAAGCTCCTAGATTTGTGATTTCGTTAATTTAAGTTAATGGTTATTAAATTGATGTTTATTTAAGGGGATTTATAGTTTTACATCCATATTTTTGAACTTAAATTACTAAGCGACTAAAGGATTAATTTAAGAAAAGATTTTTTCCCCAGTCATTTACAATGCCACTTTGTTTGGAAAAACCACTGAATAAGTATTTTTATTATTATTTTAGCGTCAGAACTGAAGAGGATAGATTTAAAAAGCAAAAAAAAAATAAACAAATAAACAAAACAACTACAACAACAATAAAAAAAAAAATGCTCCCCGATTGTTTCAAAAGGATTTTAATTTTCAATATTAGATGGTTCGAGCTGAGAAATGATTGATGAATCAATATCCACTTAAATGTGAAAATATAGAGAGGATTGTTAAGAAAGATTTAAAAGCTTAGCGTTCATTAAGCTGCAAAAACTTCATCTAAGAAAAATCTCGACTTGCAAGATAATGCAAAAAATAAAATTAAAAGAGGCTTCAACTTTTAATGACTAGATGAACTTCCTAGATTACTTTATGTTGTTTGGGCAAAAATTTAGAACTTGGTGATTATGTACTAGTGTAATTTGAAGAGGGTTCTTATAAGATAAAAGGTTTTATGAAGAAAGAAGATCGAAAAAACATGCATACGACATACATTATGAAACACTTTCCAACCCCTTCAGAACACTATAATAAAATTTCACAGTTTACTAAGGTTAGTGATGATGTCTAAATGAACAACTTCGAAAAAGCATAATGCATTTGAAAATTTAATTTCTGCTGTTACCATGAACATGATATATACGTTTTTTTTTTTTTTTCTTTTTTTGCGTGTGTGAAGACCTGTATATGATTTACATATAAATATATATATATTACATAGTATTCTAAAAGTTAGTTCAGTTAAATGTTATAGCACAGTTAAAAATTACGCAGTCGTAGAAGCATACTGTCCCCTCATAGTTTTCCATTCCAGTTATTTCTAGTTTTTTACTGCTAAATATATTTTTTATTTTGTTTTTTAACCGATTTTTCACACAGTTAATGGCGTGTATTTCTGAAAGAATCGATTGGAAATGCAAACTCGGGCAATTTTTAGGTTCATTTAAGAATATTGTCATGAGCCCTGGTAACGCCGCCAGCATATTCACAATACCTTACTCGGTCAGAACCAGAGCTCTTCTGATTGACTCGCTAGATGCAGACCATCCGATTTTTAGATCCAGAGCCTTTCTGAATGGTCCATCATATAAAAATGTTCAGACCATATTGTCATAGAAATCTATGGTCGGCGAGTTAGAATTTTGTTCTAAGCTGATTCAAGTTGTAATTATTTGGTATGTCGTCTGTCTCCAGTACTGTTCTACACCAGTTCAAACCTAAGTAGCGAAAAGTTTAAAAAATTGGAGATTTTTGTTTTCCAACATTCAAATTATAAAAAATATTTTGAATGAAAAAACTAGTCGTTGGGGGCCACCGTAATACTTACCCATCATGGATATGTATATGAAAATAAAACATGTGAAACTATTGCAATTCATAAACAAAATTTAAATATTGTTAATATACATAGTAATGCTATATTAAAGAACTGCTGATGTACCAATTTCGACAAATTATATAAAACGCCAAACTACTCAAGTAGTACCGAACTGCGTAAAAGAAACATCCTTATAACTCCAAAAATAATAACTCTATTAACTAACAATTAACTGCGTCGGATTAAGCATCTTATTTTCTATTAAAATATACTTCTGAATTGAAATTTGAATGAAATACAGGGTCATGAAAAATCGAAGAATGTGGAAAACAAGATTACAAATATCTCGGCAACTAATAATCCGATCCACTTCGTTCTATATGCAAAATGTGTGTTATTTTATTGCCTTTTACGTCCATTCCTTAGAACAAAAAAATTCGAAAATTTTTATATACCTTTCATCAGAACGAATTTTTCGAGAGTCCGAAAAAAATAGTTCCGGATAATCGAGGTTACTGATATTAAATAGGGTTCGTTCCATTTTTATATACTAACTACATACAAAATTTCAAGTCTCTATCTCAATTTGTTCGGGAGATAGAGCGTTTACAGACAGACAGACGGACGGCAAAATTTTTTTCCTAAAAATATGTTTTTCGGAATCTCCACTATCTAAAACGTGTAAATCCGTCAAAAAAAATTTCGATTTTCAAAACGATTGCAAGACTTACCCTATACTACGTATGATGGGTAAGTAATATTTATTTTTCACTATTTGTGTTATAAAATTTTATTAATCAAATTAAATTAATATGAATCAAAAAATATATTTATTTTTTTATTTTTGAAGATTTAATTAAGGTATAAAAATAAATTAAAACAATATTAGCGATGTATGTAATGGAAATCTTTATTCGTTATAATGATTACAGTTTTATCTAATTTCATACATTTAAAAAATTTCTACTCTATGAGATTCATGCATCTAGTGATGTTTATTTATTTATATTTTTTGTCGAACCCTCATAAAAACAATTTCAACTTTATCAAATGAGTACGAGAAGCGCAATTTACTTTGTTGCATTTGTAGAAATTAAAAAAAGACTAGATAAATGTATGTAATAGTTTAAGTACATATTTTAGCATTTTTTAACTTTTTCAAGAATATCCTTAAAATATGATCATTAAAAATACGCGATGCTTACAGTCGATCGTCACTTCCAAGACGTTAAAAATCGGTATGGTCTGCATCTAGCGAGCAGATAAAACAGAAAAATTTATTTCCTCAATGTATTTGAAAGTAGAGAATTTGGATTTGAGAACAATCCCATTGTAATCAGTATCCAAGAACAAAGAGAGCGTGATATGAGAATCATTTCGTATTATTTCTAGAGGATATATATGTATATATATATAAAAAGACTGAAAAATTATTGAATACGGAAAAGATAAATGCGGGTAAGTGCCTGGCTTGTTTAAAGGGTTAAAGGGACTTTTTGTAAAAATGCGGGTTTTGTTTACCTCGTCATGATATGACTAAGGTTTCAGAGTTATTGAATAGAGGCAATCAAATAGAAAAACAAAAAGTAAGGCATCAATGAGTCAAAGACATTATGAGTTTTATCATGGGTTTTGTAATCAATGTTAAAGTAATTTTCGTTTATATGAACTTGTTGCTGATATCAAAGAGCACAACATTATCATCCGTTTATTTCAAACTTGAGAATTCATAGAGCATTTTGCTCATCGCTGCATTTCTATGTCACTGCAACTATTTCTAATTATTTATAAAAACTACGACAAAAAAAAAAAAAAAAAAAATGCATTATTATTTTTTAAAGCTGCAGAAAAAACTTATTTAACATCATTTTTTTAACTTTCATGGCATTTTAAAATTTTTGAATGTATGCATTTCATTTTCTGTTTCATTAAATTACTTTACAATTTATATCATTTTTCCAGTTTATAACTGGTTTCTTTCTAAAATAGTTCTAAAATAAAAACATTTTTTTCCGTTCAAAAACGCGAAACTTTCTGTCCCATTTACAGACTCATTTTTAAATGTAAAAGTATGATAATTACTAACATGCCAACTGGAGTGATTTTAATCGAATGGTTTCTTTTATTTTTCATTAAATGGATTTCATTTTGAGTTATAAGCAATTATAATTATAATGGCTGTTTTTTCCTTTCTTGCACTGTCGTGTTTGAAAATTCGATTCAAAATTACCGCTTTGACAGCATTTTAAAATTTTCACATAATTATTTTCGTTGTAGTTTGAATAATTGTTCGGGTTCAGGTCTTTTTTATGTTAACAATTGATTAATAATAAAAAAAATCTTGAAGCGACCCATCTCGATTTATTTTCTCCGAAAAATGACAAGCTTTCTTTACCAACATTATCCTAAAATTAAAATTATTTTACACATATATTTATGGGAAATTTTAAAACGACAAAAAGGACACAACAGAAAGTTCCTCTCATAGAGGAACTTTCTGATTATATGTTCGTAAGTTATTTAATGTGAAATTGCAATATTAAATTATCGGGTTTTGACAATTGCATTAAAATCAAGATTCAGTAAATAAATAAATAATAATAATGAATCTTTCACTGTTCTGACTATCATTTTCAACGGTGACGATGGTTCTCCATTGCGAAATTATTGAAGGATTGCTAATCACTAGGATTTTAGTAATAATAAAGTTACCTTGAAGGTTACTTTCAAATTTAAATGAGCTTATTTGTGGATTCTTTTTTGTTGATAAACGTATGAAACTCTCAGGGACTATTATTTATAAAGTATGTAATTTAAAACCCTTTAAAAATTTTTTTGGCAAAGCCAGATCTTACAGAAAATGCTCTCAAAACTAGAGTTTAAATCGAATTTTCAGGCACAACAGTGTGGGAACGGGGGGAAAATGCTGCCTTCAGACAACAGTTGAAGACAATTAAGATGTAATTAATTTTTCGAAAAAAGGATACAATCCTTCGATTTTAAATCACTTCAAAAGTCATGCATTCAAATTTCATGGTTTTATGTTTAAAACACGAGTCCGTAATTATCTCACAAAGTTTCGTATTTTTGAGGCTGTTCTCAAATCTTACAGAAACTACTTTCAGAGTTCTGACACATGTCTCAATTAATTTTTGTTCGGAAATGCATGAAATTAGTAAGTGCTGTTAGTTAGAAATTATGAAATAGAATACCGTTTTACATTTTTTTTTCTTTTGGTAAAGACAATATATTTTTCACAAAATACTTTCCAAGTGGGCGTTTTGAACTGAATATTCGGGGTGTGACAATTCAGGAAATAAGAAAAAAAAGGGTATCGTAATGCGACAATAAATAGATGATAACTCAATAAGTAATTTATTTATCAAAAATAGAGAACACCATTCGATTTCAAATCGTTTATACATTCAGCTTTGTTAATTTTATGCCTCTAACAAGGAAGGCCTCCATAAGGGCATGCTCAGAAAATTCTAAAATAATTATAGAATGTTCTTCTCATGTGGATATATATAGTTATAAAAAATTTCGGCGGAATCCCGATAGAACGTTCTTAAAAAAATAATGAATATTTCATTTATTTGGCAATTTATAACCGGTTGCCGACGAAAAAATTATTTTTTGTCAAATATTTTTTAAGGTAACAATGTTTTATGTTGAACTATTTTTTAAAGTATTTATTTAAATAACTTTATTCTAAAAATCTATCAAGAAATAATTTTTAGTTACATGAAAATCGATTACTTTTGGCGAGGAAAAATGCTGCTCGCCAAATAGCGTGACGCTTTCGACTTTTCATGCCAAATATTCGAAATCATTATTATTATTATTATTATTATTTTACAAACTTTGTACTGTAATTCCGCTGCTAAATTTGACTGATCCTTTATTATTTTTAGTAGTTTAATTAGTATTTTTCAAAATATTCTGAGTATGTTCACTATGGAGGCCTTCTTTGTAAGTTTAAAATTTTAATGTTAAAACTGTTGTTAGCTTTCGTTTTTTCAAAAACTAAAACAAAATCACTTCACCTTTTTTCATTCACGTATAAAAACATTTCATATTTATTTACTTAGAAGGTGTCACAAATAAAAATTAAATTAAAGAGTTGACATGTTTCGGTTCATTAATAATAACCGTATTCATAACATATAAAATCAGTAGAAAATTAAATGACACTGGATATAAATATAATTTAAAAATCCTAATTAATAATCCTAATCCTAATATTTTTAAATTATATTTATATCCAGTGTCATTTAATTTTCTACTGATTTTATATGTTATGAATACGGTTCTTATTAATGAACCGAAACATGTCAACTCTTTAATTTAATTTTTATTTGTGACACCTTCTAAGTAAATAAATATGAAATGTTTTTATACGTGAGTTTAAAATTTTGTCGCAAAATGTGCCCGAAAGTTTCTAGTCTTTTGAACAAAAAATTTGAGAACCGCCTTAAGTCCAGTCAAATTGAAAATGTGCCATGAATGAAAAATCTTCCACGGTGGCCATCTTGTAGTAGCTAATTAATTTTTAGGAGAAATTGTTTTCGTCCGTGTGCATATAAATTAGTAAGAGAAGAACCAGTGGTTCTCAGATGAAACAGCATTCTTCTAAACTGCCTATGATTTATTTATGTTATAATGCAATAAATCCCAGAAATAATATAAACGTTCTAAGCGGCTCATTTTAGGTGCGTTCGTAATTATTTAAATACGTAGCACCTATAGTTGTCGTTCAATCCGTCCGCATATAACAACGCAAAAACTACCCAACCGAATCGTTTGAAATTTAAAATATATAATTATTACATAATTTTGTGAAGTCATTTCAAATTTTATGAAAATCGGGTGCATAGATCAATTACAGGAACAATCAGAAGTATTTCATTACATTGCGATCAAGAATGAAAAAAGTTTAAAATGCATTTTAATAGTTTGAAATTTAAAATACATAATTATTACATAATTTTGTCGAGTCATTTCAAATTTTTTGAAAATCGGATGCATAGATCAATTACAGGGATTATCAAAAGTATTCCGTTACACTACGGCCAAAGGGGAAAAATGTTTAAAATGCATTTTAATGGTGTTACACTTATTAGAACATAATAAAATTGATATGCATCTATAAACTACATATTGTAATATATATTTCGCATAATCTGGGTTGCAAAGAACATTTGTTATTGATTTACAAGGCCACACAAAAGTATTCCATTACATAATAGTATAGGGAGAACATTGTGTAGTGCGCATTTTAATTGTAATTAACTATTTACAATTTTATGAGATTGATATATCAGAGTGATATTTTTAAAACTTCGTTATTATACGAACACACCTCATTTGCTACGCTTCACGTGCAATTTCCAACTTGTTTTTAAATGTGATCCAAAAACATGGATAATTAGAAATTATTTAGTAAATTGACAGTTTTATTAACCGTATTCTTGTACGTTAATGGCTTGATTTTATATTAAATTATAAACTTTGTCAGAAATTATTGTTTCACCCTGTATTAATTAACAATCTTAGAAACAAAACGATATACAGAAAGAAAAAAATAGCTTGTTAGCAATTTTCTCGCCAAACAGTGACTTAAATCTTTGAAAATTAAATATTTTAAAGTTGTTTATTTATTTATTTGGTTTTTGGTGACTTTCTAAAAAAATATTTTATAAATTTTGAGGAAATTTAAATGAAATAAATTTAAAAATATTATCTTTCAATAAAAATAAACAAACAACAACCCCCCCTCCCACACACACACACACACACACACACACACACAAAAAAAATAAATAAATAAATAAATAAATAAATAAAAAAATCCCATGATTAGGTCACATACATTCGGAGTAATTGATGAACATGCATAAAAGAAAAAAACCCACGTACATTGAGAACCTCCCCCTTTTTCTAAATGCGGTTAAAAAACGAACAAAATATCATTCCTTATTATCTCTATCACAAATTATCATATACAAATGTTACTTCTACACAACTTATTAGTAATAACGCATATTAACCATCCTTAAATTTTGCTTAGGGTAGGGATGCACAACCTGTGGCCCGCGATGGGTTAACGTGTGGCCCGCGAACTTCGTCAATTTACAGCTAGAAAAAAATTGCAATTTTTGTGGAAAAGTCGCAGATAAAAATCGTAAATTTCGTCAATTTACCGCAAAAAATTTTTAAATTTTGTCAGTCACTTAAGAATCGAAAATTTCTTAGATCGGGCGCGGAAAAATCGCGAATTTCATTGATCAAGTGCGGAAAAATCGCACTTTTCGTTCATCAGGTATGAAAAAATCACGAATTTTGCCCATGATGCTCGGAAAAAAATAGGAAATTTAACCGATCGTACACGGAAAATACGCGAGTTTTCTCGATCAGGCACAGAAAAATTGCGAATTTTGTCGATCAGATGCGGATAATCGCACATTTCATTGATCAGCCAAGAAAAAAATCGTCAGATTTGTTAAAGATGCACGAAAAAATTGCTAATTAAACTCATTGGCTGTGGGGAAAGTTCGCATGTTTTCTTGGTTTTCCGCGTGAAAAAAATGCGTATTTCGTTGATCGGGCACGAAGAAATCGCAAATTTTGTCGATCAGGGGCAAAGCAATTGCAAAGGCACTGGAAAATCACGAATTTTGCGATAATGCGCGGAAAAATTGAAAATATCGTTGATCGGCTGCGAAACAATCGTGAGTTTTGCAAGATTCTCAAAAGAAAAAAATCGTGAATTTCATCTTGCCGCGTAAAAAATGCAGTTTTCGTCCGTTAAAGGCGGAAAAGCGCAAATTTTGTCTATCCGACACGGAAAAATCTCGAGTTTTATTGACCGGGTTCCGAAAATGGCAAATTTTGTCAGTCGGATACAGGAATTTTGCGAATTTTGTCGATTTCACGCAGAAAAATTGCAAATTTCGTCGATCAGGCTCAAATAAAATTATGAATTTCGTCGATCGGCTTTGCAAAAATTGCAAATTTCATCGATCAGGTTCGTAAAAATTGCAAATTACGTCAATCGGCTTTATAAAAATCGCGAATTTTGTCGATAAGGTTTGTAAAAATCGCGAAATTTGTTGACCTGGTATGGAAGAATCGCGAATTTTATCAATCATGCGATGAAAAATAACAAATTTCGTCGATCAGCTTCGTAAAAATCGCGAATTTTGGCAATCGGTTTCGTAAAAAATGATAATTTCGTCGATCAGCCGCAGTAAAGTCACGAATTTTGCCGATCAGCTTCGTAAAATTTGTCAATCAGCTTCGTAAAAATCGCGAAATTTTCCGATCGGCTTCGTAAAAATCGCAAATATCGCCGATCAGCTTTGTAAAAATTGCAAATTTCGTCGATCAGCTTCGTAAAAGTCGCGAATTTGGATAATCGGCTTTCTAAAAATCGATAATTTTGTCGATCAGCCGCAGAAAAGTCGGGAATTCCGCCGATAAGCTTCGTAAAAATCTCAAATTTTTCGATTTTGGCTTCGTAAAAATCGTGAATTTCACCGATCATCTTTGTAAAAATCGCAGATTTCGTCGATCACTTTCGTAAAAATCGCAAATTTCGTCGTTGAGCTTTGTAAAAAAATCATGTTTTTGTCGATCCGCCTTGTAAAATTTGCAAATTTTGTCGATCGGTTTCATAAAACTTGTGATTTTCCTTGATCAGTTTCGATCACAAATCACAAATTTTGTTGATCGGGCACAGAAAGATCGAATTTTCTCTATCAGTTTCGTAAAAATTGCGAATTTTGTTGATCACTTTCATAAAAATCTATAATAATGCATGGAAAGCTGCAAATTTTATTGATCAGGCATAAAAAAATCGGGAATTTCAGTGATGAGATACGAAAAAATCTTATTGATCAGATCCTTCCCTCTATTTCGTTCATAAAGATCATATTTTTTTTTCGGCACCAGCCACTTATCTTTGTTTTTTACTTAGCACTTTTAATAAAGCAAAATTTACTCTCCTGAATAAAGTCAAGAAATAATATTACATCTTGAGAATAATCCTTGCTATATCTGTTATACACAAACGTAAAAACAGCTGATAGATACTTACCAATTGAAGTGGATATTTTGACTGGTTAAGCGAAACCTAAAGAGGTATTTCCCACTTTTCTCTGAAAATATATATATTATCCGATTATACGTCAGAGATCACCTTCGAAATAGAATTATCTCCATGTTATTGATGTGGCCCTCGACTGCCCAGTCATTTTTGTAAGTGGCCCTTCTCTTGAAAAGGTTGTGCATCCCTAGCTTAGGGGTTCTCCTAAATAAAGAAATTATATAAAATTTGGAAACTAATTTTTGAAAAAAAAAATACCTGTGGGTTTTTTAAACAGAAATCTATTTTAAAAGCCTTAAATATGAGAATCCGGAATGACATCTTATTCCGCCTTGTAGATTTTGATTTATATTTAAAAAGTAACCGTATTGCAATCTATTTTGCAATGATTAAAAATGAATTTCAATTGGATGCAGACTAACGAATAGCATGGTACGAAACAGAATTTAAAAGAATTTGTGTAACCTAAAAAGTCAGGACTTTTAACTCTCAATGGCTTACTTGTAAAGACAGTACTACTGACCATTTTTTCTTTTTTGAGGTATAGTTCCATGTATTGAATCGCATTTTGCATCGGGAAAAAATATTAATAAATAAGGCAAAAGTAAAATCGTTTGGATTATTTAAATTCCCCTTTGCCGTATAACTAAAAGTGTTCTTTAGTTATGTTTTAGATTATATTCAATGCAGACTAACCATTAGCATAATACGAAACGAAATTTAAAATAATAAATTTATTTTAAAAAATCAGATTTTTGACATTCCATGCGGTGGTTCCACCGGTCTTAAAACCCTTGGAAATAAGGATACCTGACAACATTAGTTTCAGACCAATTTCAGTTAGTTTCAGTTCGGAGTTCCTGGAGGAAGCAAAGGCGTAAGCTCGACACCCAATGATCTATCTGTAAAGACCGTACTGACCATAACACTTTTTCATTCGAAGTATAATTCCACATATGAAAAAAAAAATTGCTTGGATTACTTACTTTCCCTTTGCCGTACAGCCAAAATTGTTCTCATCTCGTCGGTAGCTTTTGACAGCTTGTAAAACGATTTGTGTTAGCATGAAGTATGTTTTGACCTCTGACTTCCCCATTTATTTGCTTGATATTAGTAGCAGTTTAGCTTGTCATGCTTTTAAAGTAAAATGAAAAGAGATATATATTGAGTAACTATTTGCCCTGTTTATAATTGGTTGTACAGATCATTATCATAGAACATCGATGATTTTTTTTTACTATAAAAGTACTTTATGTTTCTCATAAAATATTACGCGTAGCTTAATTAAAAAAATAAAAAGAATATTGCCCAGTTAAACTGATAGCATTGAGCTCACAGGCTACGCATACTAATTGTACAATACAGCCTTTATTTTCGTTAATTCCGTTCGAAAAAAAAATTAAGAAGGGGAAACAGCTCTCCTCTTTCTCCTTTTTTATACTTAATCATTGAACCTCCTAAACTATCAAGTACATGCTTTATCATATTAAAAAATCTATATCCAAAATACAGAGCAAATCTTATAATTCTTAATAAAAACCCATTTAGCAGTTATATAATTTAAGAGGAGTTATTCCCCTCTTTTATACTTAACCATTAAACTTCCAAAACTATTCAGAGATTTGAACGAAATCTGACAATTCTGATTGAAAAATACATTTATACAAGTTAAGGGGAGGGGCATTAAAACCCCCGTTCCCCCTGTTTATACTTATTCAATGAACACCTAATAACAGCCACGGACTCGCCTCATCAGAATGATCCTATATCTAAATTTTGAACGAAAACTGTTAATTCTGCATGAAAATCCCGTTTATATCAATTAAGGGGAGGGGCAGGAGCACCCCTTTCCCCCCGTTTATACTTATTCAATGAACACCTAATAACAGTCATGGAATCGCCTCATCAGAATGATCCTATATCTAAATTTTGAACGAAAACTGTTAATTCTGCATGAAAATCTCTTTTATATCAATTAAGGGGAGGGGCATGAGCCCCCCGTTCCCCCTCTTATACATATCGAATGAACTTCAAAAACTAATCAGGGAAGCGCCTTATCAGGATATACCTGTATACAAAATTTCAAGTGGATCCGATATTTTTATCATGAGTTATCGCATTACTCACGAACGTACGAACGAACGTACATACAGAACGGACGGGCACATAAGCTCTCAGGCTATGATAGCCTGTGAGCTAATAAACAATAAAAAAGTCCTTCCGGCAATGCCGGGAGGAAGAGGTAGCTTTCATATACTTATATATTTATTTATTTATTTTAAGGTAAGTTACATTGTTCAAAAATACTAAGCTCAAATTAGTGGAAATAATCTTATAAAATTAGTGATTTTATAAGATTGAAACTAGTTTTTGTCATGACTGAATATTAATAGGAATTTTTAGAAATTAGTCATCTTTTATTCAACCTGGTTTTATTTTAAGCGATTTAGAGAGTCACCAAATTCCACGATATCATTAAGTGTATGCCATTTTTAACCGACTTCAAAGAGGAGGTTATGATTTCGACCTGTATGTATTTGTTGTTCACGCATAACTTTTGCAAATATGAACCGATTTTGATAATTCTTTTTTTGTTTAAAAGCGTATTAGACCCATGTGGTCCCATTTAAATTTCATAAAAATCTGATAATTAGAACTTTTTTAAAAATAAAAACTTTAAATTTCAAATTCATTTTGAAGCAATCGACCAATTAGAAGTGTTCCTTTTGCATGCTTTTATGTTACACTTACATAGACATACGATCTTTTCACTGTTATAAGTTTGAAGTTTTTGCTGCATCGTCACTCCACTGCTTTTATGGAATATCTCTATTTTGACCAATGAGAATTCACCATAGTACAATGAAGTAATCATTTTCTATAAAAGCGATGGATAGACGATAAAGTAAAAGTTTCAAATTTTTAACAGTGTTCATAGTGCAAAATCCTAATTGGACGAGGGCCAGGATTCACATAAATTTTGCGCTGCTTGCGAAACGAGATTTATTAACAAGAAAATTTATTTAAAACATTGAAAAATTTGCTAAAATTCAGGCTTCTGATTCGTTAATCTGGTTTCGCTAACAGCGCAAATTCTACCTGGATTCCGGACAAGTTCTCTTATGCATGAAACCGGAAATATAGCATCTAGGGGATATAGTGTGGAAATCGGCTATCTCAGGGCGTGTTCAGAGCAACTTACAAAAGTAACCAATGTTACCGACCGATTGTAGGGCAGTACGAAAGCAAATTGTGGCATCAATGAAAACTATTCTGTTGAATTCTAGCTCACGTCACACTTCGCTTTGATTTTCATTTCGTACTTGTCTTCAATCGGTAAGTGGTATCGGTAAGTAGAGTTGCAAAAAGTCGGTTTATTCCCGGGTTTATTTCCAATAGACCAGGTTTATTCCCAGGTTTATTCCCAAAAAACCGAATTATTCCAAAAACTCCCAGGTTTTTTCCAGGTTTATTCCTAAAAACCCGGTTTATTCCCGGGTTTAAACCGGGTTTTTTCTAACCTTTACAACGCTGTCGGTAAGTGGTCGGTAAGTAACCGGTAAGTTGGGCTGAACACGCCCTCTGTAACACTTAAAAAAAGCGCTAAAATGTTCTATTATTTAAATGTGCAACAATGCTAATGAAATTTAAAGATAGAAGCGACATCTGCAGGACATTTTCTAAAAATGCAAGAATTATTGCTAGTCTAGATAATGTATCTCGAAAATGCCGCAGATGTCGCTGTGATCGACACTTTGGAATTCTGTAGCATCGTTACACATTTAAAGGATACAAATTTTTAGCACTACTTGCATTGTAAAAAATTGAACCCTTTTGCTGCATCGTCACTCCATCGCTTTTATAGGAAACGATTACTTCGCTCTATTATGAAGCATTCTCTTTGGTCAAGACAAAGAAATTCTATAAAAGCGTTGGAGTAACGATGCAACAAAATGGTAAAATGTTTTACAGTGTCGATAGTAGATTTTCACTCCATGTATTCCAGACTCTCTCCTTCGAACAATGAAAAGTTCTCAAAAATGAAGGCTTATGATTGGTCAATCTTGTTAGCGAATAATCCTTCTGGATCCTAACCACTGTTGCAGAGATGCTGGTTTTTTTTTCAAAGTACGAAATCTTAGCTAGAACAATTCTCGTATCCACCAAAGTGAAAGATCCACATCGATCCAGACATGAGAATTCGATATCGAAAAGCTGAAAATTCATCTCTAAAGAGCCTTACACGTTAAAGCAAGAGTGTCTGCGTATCAGGGTGCTTGTTACGCCGGATTCACAAAGTGATTAAAGTACATTGCTATGTGCTAGATTTACAGTTGGACAAATATAAATGACGAAAAATTTTGATAAGCTTACCATTAAAGTTAAAGGATGTTTGAAAGTTGAAGTTTGAAAAAGTGTTAAAGTTTGAAATTTAAAATATTTTTTTAAAAAAAATCTGAAACCAAAATTGAAAAAGTAAAAACTAGGTTGGTTGTGGAATATCCTCAGCTATCCTATGCAAAAAAAAATCACGTAAAAATTTTAAAATTTGAGCGAGATATTTCAAAAGAACGCCCCATAGACTTCACATTATCATCCGGGTCTTTTTCTGTGCCTAGTGTGCGGCCTTAAAGTTTACTGGATGCGATAAATTTCTGAAATGTTAAAGCTTAAATGGAAAAGTTCTCGCATCCACTAAAGCGGAAATAGACATCGATACCAATTGACATCCTTAAGTGGTTGAAAAGATGAAAATCCTTTCGTATATTTTTTGCTCCGGAGGAAAAAATTATTTCTTACATATCAATGCAAAATAAAGTGCATAGATATGTGTAGCAAAATTATCTTTAGATTCAGATTTGGTTACCGGATTGGACACCAGAATGATTTCAGATTTTGTTCATGTAGGATTTCTCGATGTGAATATGACGATACATAGAGCACAGTATATGATTGATTGAAAAGATTCTGGACAAAAATGTGTCATTAAGGGGATCCTTGTGGCCGAGTGGTTAAGACACCACGCTGCTAATCTCTTGAGAGCGTAGGAGATTGTGGGTTCGAATCCCACTGGCTCTGCTGCACACACTCTTTATGTGTAGCTCCCGGTTGTACTTTTCTTGTATCGTAATATTTCCTTGTGCTATCTTGTCCTTGTATGTCCACGAATTTGTAAAATAATAGGGATTATGTATTTATGTCTGTATAGAAATAAAGGATCATTCGGCGTACAATCGAATTCTACCAGGAAATCATCATCAAATTTTATAACAGAAAATGTCTAGCATTGCGATACATTGTTAAAAATTTAACTTGTGCTGCATTGTCACTCCATCCCTTTTATGGAATATCTCATACATACACTGTAAAAAAATTTACCCTTTTGCTACATCGTCACTCCCCAGCTTTTATAGAATCTCTCTCTTTTGACCCATGAGAATGCTCCATGATAGGCTGAAATAATCGTTTTCCATAAAAGCGGTGGAGTGAGTTTTAAATTTTTAACTGTTTAGTTGGGTCAAAAGCGTCCGTGAAAAAAGTATTTGGGCATCGAATGCTGTCACTCTCTTATAGATGCAGCCAAGTACAGGTTATGATTTTCGGAATCCTCGTCGAATCATCACCGCTAATTTCCGATGCCTTTACTGCATTTATAGGAATTAGATTGTTGTTGTTTATCTATTGAATCATAGAGCGATATTTGTTAAAATTTTTCTTTTTCCTTTTTCTGACTGAAGAGGGAGTACTTTTGACTAAACTAGAAAAGCATTTTACTATTCATTGATACATGGAGTCATTTTGCTGTTTACTCATATATGGAAGCGCTTTGCCGTGCGCTTATGTGTAAGGACACTTTACTTGAGGCATTGTCACCTTTCGATAACCACTTCCGATGTCCGTACGATTAGATGTTGACTTTAAGATTTCATGAATGCGGTAGCTTTTCGTCGTGCGAGATCTCAAAAGTTACCACATCCAGAAAACCTAAAGATTCACAACGATATTAACCGATATTGTAAATGTCTTTTGAAAAGTTGACAATCAAACAGTGACAAGTAAAGCGAATACATCAGAACTCAGCAAAGTGCGTTCATTAGTAATGCGTTGCAAAGAGCCATCATATGTCAGTACACATAATTATGTATTAAGGTATAAATGACTAAAAAGTAGGAAATAAATTTAACTTTTTCAAAAAAATGTATAACCGACTCAAAAAAAAAGCGCTAAAAAGAATTAAATAATTCTATAAAATTCTCTAAAGACAAATCGTTATCCAATAACCACACATTGACTATCATGTACCGGTATAAAACGGCTAAATTTAATATATAGAATTTAATATCCACCAAACATAGGTTTTTCAGAGAATATTTTTACAAGAGATTAATTTACATAGTTTTGATTTAATTTTTGAGTATATACATATAAAAAGTAAGGAATTACTTTTTGAAGTTGGTGCCAAACTATCTTAAGTATAGTAAGAATTGTGGATATATTATGTCTAGTACCATAAATAAAATGGGGAAATCATTATCGATTATGATTGTTTGGCATCAACTTCAAAAAGTAATTCCTTACTTTTTATATGTATATATTCAAAAATTAAATCAAAAATATGTAAATTAATCTCTTGTAAAAATATTCTCTGAAAAACCTATGTTTGGTGGATATTAAATTCTATATATTAAATTTAGCCGTTTTATACCGGTACATGATAGTCAATGTGTGGTTATTGGATAACGATTTGTCTTTAGAGAATTTTATAGAATTATTTAATTCTTTTTAGCGCTTTTTTTTTGAGTCGGTTATACATTTTTTTGAAAAAGTTAAATTTATAAAGCAACATTGTGGATCGTTCAGATCAGACCGTTTCAAAATGTCAGCCATAAGCAAAATTCAAAGTGCTATAACTCAGTCATTTTTTAAGATATAGACAAAATAAAAAGTGTTCTGGAATCGATGTTTTAAGTTCTAACACGTAAAAGAAAAATATTTTTCAATTTTTAATTTTTCGCATTTAATTTTAAATTTTAAATTTTTTAAAAAAATTTAAAATGGCCACCATTTTGAAACAAAATGGTGGATGATGCTGGCCAACGAACTCGGTCGAGACATTTGTATGTACTATGTACATCCCAAGTTTCATTGAAATCGGTTCATAAATACGCGTGTTATCACGTGACAAAAATCAGATCGTTTCAAAATGTCAGACATAATAAAAATTCAAAGTGCTATAACTCAATCATTTTTTAAGATATAGACAAAATAAAAAGTGTTCTGGAATCTTTGTTTTAAGTTCTAACACGTAAAAGAAAAATATTTTTCAAATTTTGATTTTTTCGCATTTAATTTTAAATTTTTAAATTTTTAAAAAATTTAAAATGGCCTCCATTTTGAAACAAGATGGCTCATGATGCTGGCCAACGAACTCGGTCGAGACATTTGTATGTACTATGTACATACCAAGTTTCATTGAAATCGGTTCATAAATACGCGTGTTATCACGTGACAAAAATCAGATCGTTTCAAAATGTCAGCCATAAGAAAAATTCAAAGTGCTATAACTCAATCATTTTTTAAGATATAGACAAAATAAAAAGTGTTCTGGAATCTTTGTTTTAAGTTCTAACACGTAAAAGGAAAATATTTTTCAACTTTTAATTTTTTCGCATTTAATTTTAAATTTTAAATTTTTAAAAAAAATTTAAAATGGCCGCCATTTTGAAAAAAAATGGCGGATGATGCTGACCAACGAACTCGGTCGAGACATTTGTATGTACTATGTACATACCAAGTTTCATTCAAATCGGTTCATAAATACGTTAGTTATCGCATGACAAAAATCAGATATATATATATATATATATATGGTTATATATATATATATATATATATATGTCAACATTTGAACGGAGGGTGGTTTTGGGGTCTGGGGGTCATGATCGGTGAAAATATACCAAAATTTTCCGGAAGTGCTTTCCTCCGGACGGCTGCAATAGGTAGCTTTTTACTTTTTGTAATGAAAGCTACCTAAAAACTTTTAAGTTGAATTTTCTAAATTACGTTTTTATAACTTGATATTTATAATTTATATTATTGTTTCTTGAATTTTTCAGCTTTTAAAAATACGATTTAATTCCCTTTCCTGCCGAGATTTACCATAGGATATTATTAAAAAATTAGTGTATATCATTTTAAGTTCGTTTACAAAATAATTCCGTTATTTTATAGTCTATGAGGAAAAACATTTGGTGTGCGTTTTATTTATTTTATTACATGGCAGTCTGTTTTAATGAAATTATCAAAATTTCAAACAATGAAATTGATATGCATTATTAAGGTACACTACAACAGGATGTCTGAAGAATTTGGAGGAGTGCATAGCATTTATCAATCATTTACCAAGACACGCTAAGAAATTCCGTGACATGGCCTATGAGGGAGGGGTAGAATCGTTTGTAATGTTTTCTGAGGACTATAGGTGTTACGTAATTTACACAGTTACAAACTTACCTAAAAATACTGCAGATTGTTAAATGCAGTTTTAGGTAGCTTTCATTACAAAAAGTAAAAAGCTACCTATTGCAGCCGTCTGGAGGAAAGCACTTCCGGAAAATTTTGGTATATTTTCACCGATCATGACCCCCAGACCCCAAAACCACCCTCCGTTCAAATGTTGACATATATATATATATATATATATATATAACCATATATATATATATATCTGATGTTTGTCATTCAATAACTAACGTATTTATGAACCGATTTGAATGAAACTTGATATGTACATAGTACATACAAATGTCTCGACCGAGTTCGTTGGTCAACATCATCCGCCATTTTGTTTCAAATAGCGGCCATTTAAAATTTTTTTAAAAATTTAAAATTTAAAATTAAATGCGAAAAAATTAAAAGTTGAAAAATATTTTCCTTTTACGTGTTAGAATTTAAAACAAAGATTACAGAACACTTTTTATTTTGTCTATATCTTAAAAAATGATTGAGTTATAGCACTTTGAATTTTTCTTATGGCTGACATTTTGAAACGATATGATTTTTGTCACGTGATAACACGCGTATTTATGAACCGATTTCAATGAAACTTGGTATGTACATAGTACATACAAATGTCTCGACCGAGTTCGTTGGCCAGCATCATCCACCATTTTGTTTCAAAATGGTGGCCATTTAAAATTTTAAAATTTTTTTTAAATTTAAAATTAAATGCAAAAAAAATCAAAATTTGAAAAATTTACGTGTTAGAACTTAAAACAACGATTCCAGAACACTTTTTATTTTGTCTATATCTTAAAAAATGACTGAATTATAGCACTTTGAATTTTTCTTATGGCTGACATTTTGAAACGGTCTGATCTGAACGATCCACAATGTTGCTTTAAAATGGCATACACTTTATGATATCGTGGAATTTGGTGACTCTTTAAATCGCTGAAAATAAATCCAATTTGAATAAAAGATGACTAATTTCTAAAAATTCCTATTAATATTCAGTCTTGACAAAAATTAGTTTCAATCTTATAAAATCACTAATTTTATAAGATTATTTCCACTAATTTGAGATTAGTATTTTTGAACAATGTAACTTACCTTAAAATAAATAAATAAACATATAAGTATATGAAAGCTACCTCTTCCTCCCGGCTTTGCCGGAAGGACTTTTTCACATATTTTTAAAAAATATTTAATGATTATGAATAAAATAAAAGCCGATTTTGTTTTAAAATTTTTAAATCCATTTTTAAGTGCGTTCGTAACTATATAAATTATTAAAATGACACCTATAATCTTCGTTCGGTCCGTCCGTCTGTCTGTGCGCATATAACAGAGCAAAAATGAGACGAATGCTACCCAACCGAATGCCTTGAAATTTTAAATATATAATTATTGCAAAATTTTGGCGAGTCATTTCAATTTTTTTGAAAATCGGATGTAGAGTTTATTACAAAGACGGTCAAAAGTTTTCCGTTAAATTACGGCCAATGGAGAAAAAAATGTACAGGGAGCATACACAGGGAATACAACATAAACTGCACATTTTACAGACTATGAACAAAAGTAGTTTAAAGGAAGTTTTAAAATAAGTTATGAATTTTTACGCTGACTTGCATTTAGTATTTCAAGATATATTTATAGAATGTAGAAAAATGATTACAGGACCACACAAAGAATTAGATACATGGTTGTCTATAGAAGGTAATTTCTCGAAGTATGATTTCAGTAGATTTAAGCTTATTTTAGTCATAATGAAATTTTCGCTAACTACTGGCATATACGTATGCAAAGATAGTGGACAAAATACACGACTGTACAAAAGAATTAAAATATGCTACGGTCTATTGGGTATAAATTTCTGAAAGTCAAATTTCAATCTATTTGGCATTTTAGCACTTTACAACAAAGTTGAAAATGTTTCAGAATGCGGTTTGTCTATCCGTATTCTAACTTGCGTTAATATAGTTGGATTGCTCTGTAATTGATATATGTTTGTAAATGATATCTCATCGTATCATATTTTGTATTCATGCATTTTTGCATAAGAATTTAACAGCTATTGCATCAAAATCTGAATTTTTATAAAAATATTTATAGTATGAAAGCACTTCATTTCCCAAGTTTGACATGCAATTTCAATTTGTGATTTTTAAATAGATTATTTAAAATTATATTAAGTGCAAATGTTTTATTTATACCATATCTGAAAATTTAAAACTATGAAGAAATAATTCTTTTAGATTTTATTTAGAATAATTTAAAAGGTGCCGTTATCAGAAATATTTTTTCCAGGTTCAGTTGAAATTCAATTAAAATAAATGTAATGAATTTTGAGCTAATTACCCCAAGAGCCTTAAATGCAAATTAATGATACTAAATTTTTCCTTAAACGAAAACTGAAGGTAAAAAAAATTCTTTAAAGAACTTAAAAAAAGCAATTTTATATTTATGTTTATAAGTTTCACTGATTGCTATTTATAGGCGTGCATTAAGTTAAGTTTGTGTTAATTAAAACTATTTTGAACATTAATTTAAAATGTTTCTTTAATGAGTGAGTGAATGCTATGGGATAAATTCAACAAATGTTGAATTTGACGGTCTGACGTTCTGTTTTATTAAAGATTAAATGTTGTGATGTTTGCTAATTGAGTGGCAGTTTGATATGCAGCTTTTACATTGCATGACATCTTTCGATTTTAAAATACAGAGAAAAACATGAAGCAATTCAGTTGTTATCTTCGTTAGAAAAAAAATTATAATATTATTTTTTAAAAATTTCTTTTATTAAGTATTAGTTTAAAATATAAATTAAAATCTCATTATGAAAAAAATATACAGGGTGGTCATAAAAAAAACTTTGCCGATATACGGAGCTCTAGCGGCCAGTCCGCTCAACCGATCGAAATGAAATTTCAGATATAGTTATTCAGAGGTATGAGCTCGAGATTCTGTGAACGACAACAAAATGGCGCTCACGGTTACGGTTATAGTTACAGAAACTCGAAAATTTCCAATGGCAACACCCATTTTTTTATCGCAAAATGCTCAGCGCTTGCGAAAACCCTAAAGAGCGTTGAAACCGTACGTGTATCGCAAGAAACGGACATGTTATGCACGCACAAAAAACCGTTCTGGGAATCCTCCCCCCCCCCCATAGAAAAAACTCGATTGGGGCGCAAGGAGAAAATTTGCATATGACGCAGAGTCGGTACACTAATCTCTGATTACAATACAGATCGGAGAAACTAAAACTTTTATTTTGATTACACATTTTCTACATGGGTGCCATGCCTGTGATGGCACCCATGTGATGGTAATTTCTTTCGAGATATAGCACTTTAACAATGAAGTTTTCTTTTACATAACTTCGCTTACAAGTGTGCCCATGATTAATTTTTTTTCTATATAATGAATGCATATTAAAAGAAAAATAATCAAATACGACCTTTTTTACGATATACCGGATTAGATTGAAAATTCCTTTTATATAACTTCGCTTGTTGCTGATCTTTGCTATTACAAATGCTACAAATGTTACAAACACAAAATTAAACATGAATTCGATCATCTTCTTTAAGATATAGCACTATAAAGATGAAGTTTACATTTATATAACTTTGCTTACTATAGATCCTAACTTAGATACTAACTGTAGATCCTAACTTTGACACATGTGCCCGTGGTTGAATTGTCACAAAGAATGTGTATTGAAAGAAAAACATGTAATCACACGATTCGATAATCTTCATTAAAAAATAACTTTGAAATGTACAACATTTATTTTTGAAACTATTCGGACAACATTCTGAATTACGAATGCATATCGCTTTACAGGGAAAAATAAATAAATAATTAAATAAACTAATAAGAATGTATTTATTAAAATACAACACATTGCTCAGTGGTGCACAAAACAAGGATTTTAATATACATTTGTACAATTAAAATAAAATAAAACTATCAACGTTTCGCACCGTCTTCTGCGGGCATCTTCAGGAAAATATGATAACGGAAGGACTAAGTTTCAATCTTGATCGAGAGATAATATTTCTAATAAATTAAAATCTTAAAGAATTAAAAGTTTAAAAATGTTGCCACTTATACGTGAGTAAAAATTAAAATATTGCAACGAAATAAAAATTTTAAGATTTTAAGATGTTATGCCATATATTTGGTATATTGTAGGATAAATTATCATTACATGGTTTATTTTCTCGTGGAATGATTTCGATAGATTCTCTTATTTTACCTTAAACTGGGTTATTGCACGGAACAATGATTTTGGCCTCATCAAAGTTAATACGGCAACCCTTGTTCGCCAAGTAGGAGCGAGAAAGAGCAGTATTATGTTTATATTGTTTAATATCTCTGCGATGCTCTTTAATTCTAATTAAAAGTTGCCGCGTAGTCATGCCGATGTATACTTTTTTAACATTATTATATAAAGTGATGGGGATTTCATAAATACCAGATTTTTGATCTATTGGAATTTTGTCGATCTTATCTGTAACGATGTCAATGAGATATGGAGGTGGAATGGCGACAAGTTTTATGTTATATTTTTGTGCGATCTTTTTTACTTTTTCAAATATGTAAGGGATATAATGAAATTTTCTGTAAACCATAAGCTTATCCTGTCGTTGGCCAGATATGGGAGGAGTATTATACTGTTGAACTATTTTATTTACAAACTTTGCAGGAAAACCAAGGTCAAAAGCTATTTTCTGTATACAATCAATTTCTTTATTTAGTACGTCATCTGAACAAATCATAAAAGCTCTTTTAATAAATGACCTGAAAGCAGATATTTTGTATTCGAAATTCATGTTGGCTGAAAACGGGATAACTGTATTTTCTTTTATTGGTTTTCTATAAACTGAAAATTTTAAACTTGAATTGCATCTATTAATTTGAACATCTAAAAATGGAAGGGAGTCGTTTTCTTCGACTTCAAGGGTGAAATTAATACTATTGCTTAATTTATTGACATCTAGTAGAAAAACATATAATTCAGCCAAACTGTGGTTCCATAAGATGAAAACATCATCAACATAACGGAACCAGCATTCAGGTTTTAAATTAAACGTATTAATTTTTTTTTGTTCTAGTGGTCTTAACGCGAATTCAGCAAACAAACCGGATACTGGTGACCCCATCGGCGCACCATGCAACTGCCGGTATAACTTAAAATTTGAGCTCAAAATCTGCATCGTTGTGAGTAATTAAGTAGCAGAAAACTGAACTGTGTTCGAGGGGTAGGAAGGGTAACATTTCAACTCCTCAGCACAGTTCAGTTTGCGCTTCTTAACTCCTCCCATCGATTTAGAATTTGAGCTCAACATTTTAGTCTAAGCTTTTGCAAGCATTTAATTAGATACAAAAAATAACGGTTAAAAATAGTTGTTGGTTACTCTAAAGTTTAAGGTGCCCTCTAACGGAATTTTTTGAAATTTATCTTTAAAATTTATTTTCAAGGAAATATTGACATAAATAATAGTTTTAGCGAAAACCGACCAATTTTTCAGTTTTTTATAATCATTTGAAATTTGAACCACCCCACCCCCATTGAACACAGTTCTAGTTTGAGCTACTTAACCACTCCCAACGATTCAAATTTTCATCTCAAAATTTAAGTTTATGTCTAAGCTTCTAAAAAAATTTTATGAGAAGAAAAAAATAACGGTAAAAAATAGTTATACGTTACTCCAAAGTCTAAAGCGCCCTCTATCGGCATTTTTTGAATGTTATCTTTATAATTTATTTTCAAGATAATACTGACATAAAGAATAATTTTAGTGAAAATCGCAAATCAATTAACCAATTTCCCCGTTTTTTTTTTTTTTTTTTTTTTTTAATAATCATTTGAAATTTGAACCTCTCCCCACAGTTCAGTTTGGGCTACTTAACCACTCCCAACGATTTAGATTTTGAGCTCAAAATTTAAGTTTGTCTAGCTTTTAAAAAAATTTAATGAGATGTAATAAATAACGGTAAAAAACAGTTGTTCGTTACCCCAAAGTCTAAAGCGTCCTCTATCGGCATTTTTTGAAATTTATCTTTATAATTTATTTTTAAGATAATACTGACACAAATAATAGTTTCGGTGAAAACCGCAAACGAATGGACCAATTTTTCTGTTTTTTATAATCATTTGAATTTTTGGACCCTAAACTTTAATGGCGCCTATCTCCTTTGGAAAACGTTTGAGACTTTTAGTATCCTATTTAATATTGTTTGTCTTGATGTGTACTATCACCCCTTAAAGTTTGTACCGTGAATTTAGAAACACCCTGTATATATAGTATTATATATATATATATATACATCATACTACAATCAACATCAATATGTGAAATAACTCGTTAATGTCAAATTATATCAAACAGAGGAGTTGTCAAATATTGGAATAATATTGGAAATGTCGTATTTAGTTCGTTATCAAGTGCAATGCTAAATAGACACATTAATTGCGATTAATTTCTGAATAGAAATCAGGATAAACCTAAAAGTGATTTCCATATTGCCGATCAATCGCAATTGAGAACATAATTCAAAGAAAAATATTAGAAAAATAATAAGACAATAATTTAATTTCAATTAAAAAAACTACTTCAAAGAAAAATAATTAGACTATAATTGAATTATCAAAAAGAGAAACTTACAAATATCAATTGCTACCATGTTATATATATATATATATATATATATATATATATATATATATATGTACAATTAATGGTATTATATATATATATATATATATATATATATATATATTACATTCGTGACATGGATTCAATTTCAAACAATTATATAAACATATTACAACTTGTGTTTCGCGATTTTCAATGTAGTTTTTAGCGTTCTTTTGTGTTTCGCAACGATATTTTGACATCCGTGAATGAATTCTGCTTATCATATTTTAGTTCACCGTAGTAAACTTTGCTCTCTGCGATTTTTTAACTTTTAACAATTTTCTTATGCGTTACTTTTTTGAAGGTTTTATTTACAATTCCGGATGAATTTTCTACATTAATAAAAGGAATTCTCTTTAGCTTCCTTTCAACAAAATATGCTACGAATTTGTATAACTTTCGAATTCTTTGTTTTTATTATTTATTTATTTATTATTTATTTTATTTTATTTTATTTTTTGTTTCGCTTTTCGCGAGAAATTTTTGACATTCGTAAAAGAAACCTGTTTTAATCTTTTTTGCTCAATATAGTAAACTTTGCTCCCTACTAATTTTTGATATTTTAGCGTTTGTTCGCAATTTGCTGCGATTTTTTTCATGTTAGTAAATTTGTAGTTTGTTTGTGTCTTGTTTCAAACTTCTAGCACAATATAATAAATTTTGTGCACTTTTCAATAAATGTTATTCGGTATTCATTCACCGATATTTTATTGTGATTTTTAGGATATTTTAGGGTTTCAAGCAATTTTTTTTATATGCTTGGGCAACGCTGGTCGGTTCTGCTTGTATATTATTATTATATACGTATATTTATTAATGAGGTTCTTTTTAAGTATGTAAGGTTACTTATGCATGTCAAGAATCTTTTATTATATTATTGTACACTTTTAAAAGACAAAATAATAATAGTTTCGCGTTCAGGTTTTTATTTTTAAGTAGATTTATTTTCTAACATTATAGAAACATTTAAAAAAACCGTGGTACAGATTTGTATTATGTTCCATAATAGGTTTAAACTTTTTTATGTTCTTATCATCTTCAATTTACGAACCCAATATCATAAGTAAACCATTTTATTGGCCATTATTTAAAATCATTATATCTATCAACATGTGCTCTTTCAACCACTTTACGGATACCTAAAAATTAATGGTTCCCTCTGCGCATGCTCGAAATTCATGTATTCATTCATTGCGGATATGTGATCTTTAATTATACGCTTACTATGCTAGCGCACGAATGTTCTACTATCCGTAATTCAAGTTTATGAAACCTCGTAAAGGGATTTATGGGAACTGCCGGTTGAGATCTATGACATGGACGGCATTAACAATTCACGTGCAAAGAACGACTCGTTCCGGATTAATGGCTAAATAATGAGGGATTTGATTGATGTTTAAAAATAGACAGAGCAAATCTTGTTTGCAGGGATTGGATTATATTTATTTTTATATATTTAGTCAGGTTATGTCAGCAGGATATACAGGAAAAAGAAGGGCTTCGTGGTTTTTTAAAATTTCATTTTCGTTGATTGTAGCTATTATTTCATTTATTTTCTAAACCTTTAAATGACAGTTAATGTAGTAAAACCTGTTAAGACGAATTTAAGGGACTGGGAGAAAAATTTCTTTTCCGAGAGGTTCTTGTCTTCATAGCCATTATAAATACGAGATGGAACCCCGTCGAAATTCGACGAAAGAAAATGTTTAAGAAGGAACTGTTTCATTGATTTATAATAAATCTACAAAATTAGTTACAGTAAAAAATGCATCTTATATTGATCAGTCTAACTCTCAAACAAATATTATAAAAATATCTCTTATTTTCATCAATCTAATCCTAAAACAAATATTATTTTAAGCCAAGATTAACAAACTACCATAAAACACAGTTGTCCAAATTTTTAAGATTAAACTTTAATTGCATATGTAATAAGTAAAATATAATAAAGATCAGTTATTATGATGATGTTATCAATTCAGGCTCTTATGTTTGGTATAAATGTGAAAGAAAAACAAAATTTAGTCCAAATTTACTCAATCATAGAATTTCACGCGAAATTAAAAACCGTCATTATTTTCGTCATCTCAAAATGTACACATGCACTTCTCATATCCATATTCACCATGTTTTTCTTTTTTTTTTTTTAAATATATTTCAGTTTTATCATTTTAAAATTACTTTAAATCAAAGTTTGAAGTCATTTAATTGATAAATAAAACCAAAATCACCGAATTTTATAACAGACGATATTTTTTGACAAATTAAACGCATTTTAATTTCCATTTATTTTTTTATTTTTTCAATTTTAAGAGAAAATGGATTGATTCTGTTGCCACAATTACAAAATAAGTACTAAAAGGTATCAAAAAATTATTATCTCAAAAAACAAATTGAGATACAGCTTTCAAACGAATTACATTTAAAAGTACATTTTTTTCTCTATACGACGGTGTAAAAATTAAAAATGTGCGATGTTTAGAAGTGCAAAATTTGCAGTAGCGAAAATTGCAAAACCGAAATTGTGTGGGAATGTGTTGCCATTCGGTAAATGACATATGCGTTACGCACAGATACTTTTGGCCTTTATAATATAGATATTGCACTCTTTTTGTATTTACGAGGGGCAATAATTGCGGTGTTTTTGAATTTTACAACTTTACAAAAGAATATTTTTTAATGTTAAGTTGCTAATATTAAGTTTTAATGATGAACACGAAGATTTTGATTATTAATTACACAGTTATTTCTTTTTCTGGATGTACACAAGTCATAATTATAATGCATACTTGCCAGCCTTCCAATATTTAACACTCTTCAACAAAGTTCAAAAGTGCTCATGAATTCGGTTAACCCTTTCCATCACGATGTAAGTCTGTTTGAAATGATTAACTTACACTAGAATTTATAAATGAATTTATTAGAAAATAGGAATGTGTTTATTTTCACGTAAATTATACAAGGAAAGTTTCAATTGAATTTTCTGGGTGCCAGTAAAATAAAAATTAGGTGTCCTTTTTTAAGGACATCACCCACGAAAGAGTTAATCTGGCTATGCTCTAACTTGCACTAATAAAATTGGATTCAATACAATTGATATATGCTGTTGAGGTTTATCATGATATTCTCGCTATTGGAAATAAAATATGTGGCATTTTTAGTTCGTTTACAGAACCTTTTTACGGGTATATTTTAATGATGTCACTCTATTTCAAACATATTGAGATGGATTTAAGTCACCGAGGTGCACTACAAGATTCTTACTAGGATGTGCATAGTTTTTGTCCATAATTTACAGGGGCACACAAAATATTTCAGTTACAGTACTGTCTATGGAAAAAAAGCGATTTCAGATTTAGTATGCGTTTATAAATTTAACTATTTTTCCTTTCTGCATATTACTTGGTGTGCACGAATTCTATAAATCATATATAGAAGTGTACTAAATGAAGTATACATGAACCATACATAGAATTCTATAGAATAGATAGATGAATCATATATAGAATTCTATAGAAGTGTAAAAAATATAGGTAGTGTTTGAATACATCTTAGCTTGTAAATGAAAACTTAAGAAGAATTTTCAGTTATGTTAATGGGCTTCTTAATTGAATTAAACTTCTGAATACTGTAATATACATACAAATCTATCGATAATATACAGGGCTGCATAAAAGAATTACAATATTTTTCCGATCACAGATGATAATTGCTGAAATTGGTTTTTAAAAGTGCGTTAGGCTTTTTCTAATTTGTTTACTCGTTAAGTATTAGATCTTGAAATTCATTTTTGTAGCAGATCAAAGACGATTCTCAATTATTTCAATTTATAATAAAGAAAATTCTAGAAACAGCTGTGAGAAGAAATCAGAAATTTCAGAATATGTATCCAACAGAATTTGAGATGAGTTCGGCCCGAGATCGAGTATGGGTCCAAAAACATTTTGGGTTCGGGTGGCTTTTAGCTCAAAATAAAAATTTTACTTATTCACAGATTTAAAGAAATAGAGAGAAAAAGAGAGATAGGGAAAAGAAAAGAGAGAGAAAGAAAAGAAACTTGCAACTTGAGAAAGAAGCTATGTTTCTTAATATGCTTACATTTCTTTAAATATCATTTTAAAAGGAATCGGTTAGTACTGTAATATATACAAATATATATATATATAAATGTATGTAACGTTATTCCATAAAATTGAAGGCAGTTTTGTTGCCTCCATTTTATTGAGTAATTTAAACGAAATAACTGGTGTTACGTTGCACTAATGTGTAATATTACACCAGTTATATCAGTTTATATTATACCATTGTATAATTTAATCGCGTCCCTGATCTGCCCGTACGTTTTACGGACAATGTGTTTTTGCCAATCATGATTTGCCCATATGACGTACGAGCATCCACATTGCATAAATGATTTATTACTCTCACCTATAATTTTTTATTGTAAATTTTGCATTATTTAATCTGAGGATTTTTCTAATTCTATTAAGCAAAAATTTTTGTTTTGAAAAATCGATGATAAAAGATTAAGAATTCTGTAAAAGACGCGAAAAAAATTTGAAAGATTTTTTTCAAAAATATTGATTAGTTAAGTGGTTAAATTACTCCATATAATTGGAGGCAGCATTTTGCCACCAATTTTTTTAAGTAACATTATATATATATATATATATATATATATATATATATATATATATATATATATATATAATACCATTAAAAGTAGACAAGATTCACCAATGGATTTTTTCAATAAAACAATAAACCAAAACGAAGAATAATAGCAAAATTAACAGTCAAAAAATTATAAATATAACTTATATAATATTCATGATGAAACGAATTGCAACTCTTAATGGAAATCCTATTAAGTGGTAACGGAAAACTACATTGTAGAAATCTGACAGACAATACACAAAGGTTATGCGGATAGCAGCAATTACCTATGCGCACCATATTTATAAAATTGCTATTAGCAACGGATGTTATATATAAATTATATATAAGATACCACAATAGGAAAAAATTCATTATGACTATTCAAAATGAATATATATATATATATATATATATATATATATATATGACCATTAATAGTAAACAATATCAACCATTTGAAATTAACTATTGAATTTAATAACTTATATCACATTGAATATGAAAGGAAAAAAAAAGAATAATATGAATACAGATGGAATTTGTAGAATCAAAGCAGAATCATCAGGTCCCAAATACTTTGGAATTACAAATGGAGAGTGTTGTTTCATCTTCGTATTTGCTATGAGAAAGCAAAACAATACGAATTTGGGACTACCAACACACAAGAAACCAAAATTAATTAAAAAAATACCAAGTAATCTATAGTGGATATGGAGAAAATAAAACAGTTATGAGCTATAAAGTAGAATGAATCCCAAATGCACTACCTTAGCCATGATATCGCACGTGGTAAATTAAAACATGAAGTATTCATATATCATATAACAGAAAAATGGAGATAATATAATAATAAAAACAAATAACGACTTATTATACACATCATAATATTAAATTAATAAATTAATTAAAAGCAGAATAATGTAATAACAGGAAAATTAAACCATACACCATAGTTTACCCTAATATTATTTAAATCAATGACATTTATTTTGACTATGCTAGGCTGAACTCAATATCGTAATTAAGGAAAATTAAAGATTAAAAAATAGCTTATTAAGAAATGTACCCTAAACATTTAGTAGTGATATAATACACTCATTTATTAAAAGTGAAGTGCAATTTAATAATGTAAATGATTATAATTATTAATATAATAGATATAACTAAACAATAATCCATACATTGGTGTTATTTAAACTCCATAGAAATTTTGTACCAAATTAACAAATGAATTTCCTACTCTCAAAAAAATTTTAAATATATTAAATTAACCTTATATATATATATATATATACATATTTAAAGTGCAGACAGACGCCGAAAACTTTTGTTCTCTTATTTTTCTTCACAGACTTTTCGAAGTTACTTTGAATTTTACAAAAAATTTCTGCTATGTCTAGAAGATTTTCTGCAAATTTAACAGAATGTAAATTATTCAAATGTTTCATTTTACATTATAAAGTAATTTTTTTTTTTTTTCGGAAACGTATCGCATGTTGAATTCAAAACAAAATAATATCACAATTATAAATATTTTCTCTATTCTCCTATGAAACGACTGATATATTTTCTGACAAATGTTTCGAACTTCATTTTGAATTTCGCCTAAATGTCTCACACGTCTGTCGTATTTCACTCCCATTAGAAATTATAATTGCGCCTTAAGCACTCTCTCAAAAGTTCAGCTTTCCTTAATTCGTCTTCCCAGTGTTTGAGCTGGTGCGATTTTAAGATATGGATTTACGTTCTGAGAATTGGCAGCTGTAATTCACGGCAACTTGGAGCTTTATTATTCGCGAACGAAGAATGCTTTTCTGTGTCAGATTTGGAATCAATTTCGGAATAAATTCATTTTTCTCTCGGCCTTTTAAGAATAATTAGTGTGTAATGCAAATAAATGATTTATGAAAAGTTATACTGATTTCAACTAATTCAGTCATCATAAATTTCTTAGTTAATCAAAATTTTAAAAAATTAGATTGTTTTCCTGGAAATTAATGACAAATTAAAGTAAAATGTTGCATACATAAATTATGGCACAATTTCCTTCATATTAAATTTTATTCACATTGACAATAAAATGTCCAAACTTTTTTAACATCAATTTCTTCAAAGAAGCAATCATTTTAAATACCAAGTCAAAAATTTAATATTTTTTCTACCTATATTGTTTTCAAACGTAAAATGCGATATGCAATTTAAAAAAATAATACTTTGAAAAAAAAAACTGCATTGTTGTCAGAGTTTATTTACGCACTAGAGTCATTAAAATTATTAAACGTTATTAACTGTTTAAATTACCTATACAACCAGTACTTTACTACCATCTTGCTAAATAGATAACATGCGTATTTATACACATAATTACTTACATCATCTTTACAACAAATTAAAGGAAAAGAAAGCGGTCTCTCGCTAAAGTAGTTTTTTCCATAATCGGAATGTTTTAAAACTTTTTTATATAAATGTTTTTTTTAATAAACAAAATTATAGTTATAGTTTGAGAGGAAGCATCGAATTTTTGGAACCAATTTCAGCGTTGATGGCTGATTTGATATACTGATATATTAGGTAGCTTAGGTAGCTAATCTATCGAATAATAATCAAATAATGAGTTTCGAAATTACATTGAATTTTGCAAAACATTTTTGCTATGCCCAGAAGATTTTCTCCTAATTTAACAGAATAGAAATTATTCAAATCTTTTATTTTATATTATAAAGTTCATTTTGTTTTTTCATAAACATATCGAATTCAAAATAGAATAATGTCACAGTTATAAATATTTTTTCTATTCCTCTATGAAACGACTGAGATCTTTTCTGGTAAATGTTTCGACTTTATTTTGAATTTCTCCTAAATATCTCACACTTTTGTCGTATTTCACTCCCATTAGAAATTATAATTGCGCCTTAAGCTCTCTCTCAAAAGTTCAGCTTTCCTTAATTCGTCTTTCCCGTGTTTGAGCTGGTGCGATTTTAAGATATGGATTTATGTTTTGAGAATCGGCAGCTGCAATTCACGACAACTTGGAGCTTTATTATGGGCGAACAAAGAATGCTTTTCTGCGACAGATTTGGAATTAATTTCGGAATAAATTCATTTTTCTCTCGCCTTTAAAGAGTAATTAGTGTTTAATGCAAATAAATGGTTTATGAAAAATTATACTGCTTTCAGCAGTTTCACTCATTCAGAATCTCTTAGTTAGTCAAAATTGAATATATATGTTATTTTGTCGGAAATCAATAACAAATTAAAGTAAAATAATGCACTAAACATAAATTATGTCACAATTTCCATCATATTAAATTTTGTTACTTATTGAATTTTCAAAAAATTTTCAACGTCAAATTTTTTAAAGAAGCAAATATTTTAAATTTCAAATTACAGATTTATAATTTTTTTAAACTATATCGTTCTCAAATGTAAAATGCGATATACAATTTTAACAAAATGGTTTAAAAAAAGAAAAAAAACTGAATTATTGTCCTGAATTATTGTCTGAGATAATTTACGCACTAGAGTCGTTAAAATTATAATACTTTATAAACTTATTTAATTGCCTCCACACCCAATACTTTACCGCCATCTTAATAAACAGGCAACATGTGTATTTATACACATAACTATTTACAATATATAACATCTTTTCACCAAATAAAAGGAACAGCGAGCATTTTCTCGTTAAAATAGATTTTTCCACAATCGGAATGTTCTATAATTTTTTATAGTAATGCTTTTTTAACAAACAGAATCATAGTTATAGACTGATACGGAGCGTCTAATTTTTGAAGCCAATTCCAGCGTTGATGGCTGATTTTGGTATATGTGATAGATTAGATAGCTAGTCAGCCGATAAATGAGGTGTGTTGGCCGCAAAACGTACTGCAACCACAGGAACCCAATTTGTGATGCCCGATTCAAGGGCATCATCAGTAACTGGGTTGTCATTCACTTTATTTTTAAGCGAGCAGTGATGACAAAAACCCCAATAACACCACAACTGTCTGAAAATGTCGTTACTTGTACCATCTAAACTATCATTTAGACCAAAATCAAAGTTCAATATTTTTCGGAAATATATCGCTGTTGAATTCAAAATAGAATAACGTCACAATTATAAATGTTTTCTCTATTTTCCCATAAAACCAGTTATGTATTTTCAGGTAAATATTTCGACTTCATTTTGAATTTCTCCTAAATATCTCACACGTATGTCGTATTTCACTGGCATTAGAAATTATAATTGCGCCTTAAGCACTCTCTCAAAAGTTCAGCTTTCCTTAATTCGCCTTTCCTATATTTGAGCTGGTGCGATTTTAAGATATGGACTTAATGTTCTGAGAATCGGCAGCTGCAATTCACAACAACTTGGGGCTTTATTATTCGCTAACGAAGAATGCTTTTCTGCGACAGATTTGGAATAAATTTTGGAATAAATTCACTTTTTTCTCGGCTTTAGAGAGTAATTAGTGTGTAATGCAAATAAATGGTTTATGAAAAAATATACTGATTTCGGCAGTTTCACTCATTTAAAATGTCTTAGTTAATCAAAATTGAAAAAAAAAATCTATATTATTTTACCAAGTAAAGTAATGAGAAATTAAAGTAAAACATTGCACTAAACATAAACTATGGCACAATTTCCTTCACATTAAATTTTCTTAGTTATTGATAATAAAATGTCTAAACTGTTCTAACGTCAAATTCTTCAAAAAAGAATCATTTTAAACTCCAATTCTCAAATTTATCATTTTTTTAAACTATGTGGTACTTAAATGTAAAATGAGATAAATAATAATGAGATAATAAATACATTAAAAAATGCTTTGAAAAAAAGAAAAATCTGATTTTTTTTTCAGATTTTATTTACTCTCTAGAGTCGTTAAAATTATTAAACATTTTTAACTGTTTTAATTATCTCCACAAACAATATTTTACTGCTATAAATAAACATACTACATGAGTATATATAAATAACTACTTACAATATGTAGCACCTTTTCAACAAATAAAAGGAACACCGAGCACTATTTCGCTAAAGTAGATTTTTTCATACTCAGGATGTTCTAAATTTTTTTATAGTAATACATTTTAAACAAACAAAATCACAGTTCGAGAGGGAGCGTCTAATTCTTGCAGCCAATTTTAGTGCTGATGGCTGATTTTGGTATATGTGATAGATTAGATAGCTAGTCAGGTGGAGCATCAGTGAGATGAGTTGGCAGAGAAACATGCCACAACCATGGGAAACCGATTATTGATGCTACCCGATTCGAGGGCATCATCAGTAATTGGGTTGCCATTCATTTTACTTTGAAGCTAGCTGTGATGACGAAAGCCCCAATGGTGTCACAGCTGACTCGCAATGTCGTTATTTGTACCATCTAATCTACCATATATACCAAAATCATCGACGCTAAAATTGATTGCAGGAATGGGACGCCTCATCGTGTGCGATTAATTACTCCTCCACTAATAATAATATAAGTGTAAGGCTGTAACGTTACATGCATGCTGAGTGTCATTTGTAACGTTTGGTTGGTCGTGGTGGGAGTTAAATGCAGACATACTCAGTACTTAAGATAAAACAACAAAGTTTATTAAAATGATGAGGGCTCAGGGGAAGTGGAGCAAGTCTTAATTTTACACAACTGAGAATATTATGAAAAAGCTAAACGCATACTTACAGGCTCCGGCCTAGCCCAATCGTGGTACCTTCCAATACTTCTCACTATCTCTTGGCTGAGCTGCTAGATAAAGCTTAATTAGACAGCCCGTGGCTGTATGTATTTCTTTATTCACAAATAATCAAAATGAAACTACTATAAATTTTCTTACCACGGCCAACTCTCAAATCAAATATCGAAACTCCTTTACACTTCACTGGAGGCTTCGCTGCTACTTTCAATTTGCTAGCACTTCGCTAACTAATAATTCACTTCGCTAATTAACGCCAAATATCCTCACTCGCTGGCTACCGCCACAGATGCTCTCTCGCTGGCTAATGCCAGAGACCCTCACTCGCTGGCTAATGCCAGACACACTCTCCATTCACTCAAATCCAAGCTTTTATATGCTGCAAACTGAGATACTTCACATTAACATATTACTAATAACCGCGAGCTAACTGCAGAATCCGAAAGAGACACGCACACACTAGAAAGTTAAAGTAAAAGAGAGGATAGATGTCGCTTTTACGCTTACACATGTTAAATTATTGACGTCACGATCTCAGAAACACTAGAGTGCCTTTATGCAAAGGTCACTCCCTCACAAGGCGTGAATATTATTCTTCTATGAAGAGAGTAGTATAAATTGCATTTCAACTATTTCGACTTGAAATAAATTTTACTCTAAGTATTTTAAACCTCTGTTGTATTTCTCTCGCATTAGAAATTATAATGACGCTTTAAGCACCCTCTCGAAAGTTCAGCTTACCTTAATTCGTCTTTTCTGTGTTTGAGCTGGTGCGATTTTAAGATATGGATTTATGTTCTGAGAATCGGCAGCTGCAATTCACGACAACTTGGAGCTTTATTATTTGCGAACGAAGAATGCTTTTCTGTGACAGATTTGAATTAATTTCGGAATAAATTCATTTTCCTCTCGGCCTTTAAAGAGTAGTGTGTAATGCAAATAAATGAATTGTGAAAAAATTATACTAATTTACAAGAATGTTTTAGTTAGTCAAAATTGAAAAGAATTATATTATTCTACTGAAAATCAATGGCAAATCAAATTAAAATATTGCACTAAATATAAATTATGGCCTAATTTCTTTTATATTAAATTTAGTTACTTATTGGTAACAAAATGTAGAATGCTATTATGCGACAGATTTGGAATTAATTTCAGAATAAATTCATTTTACTCATGGCTTTAAAGAGTAGTTAATGTGTAATGCAAATAAATGAATTATGAAAAGTTATACTAATTTTAGGAATTTCAATCATTTAAAATCTCTTAGTTAATCAAAATTGAAAAAAAATATATATAATATTTTACCTGAAATCTATGACGATTTAAAATAAAATATTGTACGAAATATAAGTTATGGTACAATTTCCTTCATATTAAATTTTCCTACTTATTGACAATAAAATGTCCAAATTTTTTAACGTCAAATTCTTCAAAGAAGGAATCATTTCAAATTTGAAGTAACAAATTTATACCTTTTTTTTCTTACTATATCGTTCTCAAATGCGAATTGCGACAAATAGATAGATAATACAATTTTAAAAAATGCTTTTAAAAAAGAAAAAAGAAAACTGAATTATTGTCAGAGTTTATTTACCTACTAGAGTTGTTAAAATTATTAAACATTATTGACTGTTAAAATTACCTTTACAACCAATACTTTACCGCCATCTTAATAAACATACATCTTAGTAAAAAGACAACATGTGTATATATACACATAACTACTTACAAATTTAACAACTTTTCAACAAATAAAGGGTGCAGCTAGCACTGTCTCGCTAAAGTAGATTTTTCCACAATCACAATATTCTGTAACTTTTTATAGTAATACTATTTTTTTAACTAACAAAATCATAGTTATAGTATGAGAGAGAGCGTCTAATATTTACAGTCAATTCCAGCGCTGATAGCTGATTTTGGTACATGTGACAGTTTAGATAGCTATACAGCCGGCGCATCTGTAGGGTGTGTGATGGTAGAGATACATATCACAACCATGTGTGTCCGATTACTAATGCTATCCGATTCGAGAGCATCATCAGTAACAGGGTTGTCATTCATTTTACTTTTAAGCTATCAGTGATGAGAAAAGCATCATTGGTGCCACAACTGCCTTATAATATCGTTATTTGCATCATCTAATCTACCATATATACCAAAATCATCGATGCTAAAATTGATTGCAGAAATGTGACGCCTCATCGTGTGCAATTAATCACTCCGCCACTAATGATAATATAAGTGTAAGGCGTGAATACTATTCTTCTATGAAGCGAGTAGTATAAATTGCATTTCAACTGTTTCGACTGGAAATAAATTTTACTCTAAGTATTTCACATCCCTGACGTGTTTCACTCACATTAGAAAATATAATTTTGCATTAGGCACATTTAGCTCTTTTTAATTCGTATTTCTTGTGTTTGAGCTGGTGTGATTTTAAGATATGAACTTAATGTTCTGAGAATCGGCAGCTGCAATTCACGACAACTTGGAGCTTTATTGTTATTCATGAACAAAGAATGCTTTTTTGTGACAGATTTGGAATTAATTTCCGAATAAATTCATTTTTTCCCCAGCTTTCAAGATTAATCAATGTATAATGCAAATATGTAATTTGTGAGAAATATATTGATTTCAGCAATTTCGGGCGTTTAAAATGTCTTAGTCTGAATTGAAAATATATGTATTATGAGTTGACATCAGTGACAAATTTGGCCTGGGTTTGATCATTGCAGACTCTAGTAATGGCATGGAAGTGGTAGTGTGACCTTTTTTACTCACGAAGTAAAACAAATTAAAACATTTAAAACTAATTTAAATTTCTTTATTTTTTACGGTGCATATATATACCGGGTGTCCCAAAAATGACTGATGGATTTTAAAATTCAATAACTTGCAAACGGTGACAGCTATTTAAAAATTTTTTGCAGGAGGACTATGTATAATGTCAGGAGTTTTTTTACCGTAATTTTTTATTTTAGTTCGCATCTCAAACAATAGGTGGCGCTGGCGGCGATTGAAGGCCAGGTGATCAGTGCTGAGCGAAGCGTCGACCTGGCTTTCAATCGCCGTCAGCGCCACCTATTGTTTGAGATGCGAACTAAAATAAAAAATTACGGCAAAAAAACTCCTAAGATTATACATAACCCTCCTGCAAAAATTTTTTAAATAGCTGTCACCGTTTGCAAGTTATTGAATTTTAAAATCCATCAGTCATGTTTGGGACACCCTGTATATAGATAGAGGGTGGTTCTAAATTTTTTTTACAATAAAAGAGGGGTGATAGTACACATCAAGACAAACAATATTAAATGGGAGACCAAGGGTCCCAAATATTTTCCAAAGGAGATAGCCGTGAATTAAAGTTTAGGGACCAAAATTTCAAATAAACATAAAAAACGAAAAATCGGTCGATTGATTTGTGGTTTTCAATAAAATTATTCTTTATGCCGGCATTTTTTTGAAATTAAATTATAAAGATAAATTTCAAAAAATGCCGATAGAGGGCGCTTTAGACTTTGGAGTAACGAACAACTATTTTCTGGCGTTACATTTTGCATCTTATTAAATGCTTCCGTAAGCTTAGACTTGAATTTAAATTTTGAGCTCAAAATCTGAATAGCTGGAAGTGGTTAAGTACATAAACTGAACTGTGTTCAGAGGGTTCAAATTTCAAATGATTGTAAAAAACGTAAAAATTGGTCGATTCGTTTGCGATTTTCGCTAAAACAAATTTTTAAATCAGCAATTTCTTGAAAATAAATTTTAAAGATAAATTTCACAAAATACCGATAGAGGGCACGCTTTAGACTTTGGAAGTAGCGTACAACTATTTTAACTGTTATTTTTAAATCTAATTAAATGCTTTCAAATGCATAAACTCAAATTTTGGGCTCAAATTCTGAATCATTGGGAGTGTTTAAGTAGCGAAAAATTGAATTGTGTTCGAGGAGGAAGGAGGGTTAAATTTCAACTCCTGAACCCACTTCAGTTTGCGCTTGTTAACCCCTCATAACGATTCAGAATTTGAGTTCAAAATTTACGTTTAAATCTAAGCTTCCGAAAACATTTAAAACGCTTTTCCAAGCATTTAATTAGAACCAAAAAATAATGGTTAAAGTGAATTGTTGGTTATTCTGAACTTTAAGGCGCCCTCTAACGGAATTTTTTGAAATTTATTTTTAAAATTTATTTTCAAGAAGATATTGACTTAAAGAAAAGTTTCATTTTAAACCGCAAACGAATCGTCCAATTTTTCCATTTTCTATAATTATTTTAAATTTGAACCTCCCCCTTAAACACAATTCAGTTTGTGCTACTTAACCCCTCCCTACTATTCAGATTTTGAGCTCAAAATTTAAGTTTAAGTCTAAGCTTCCGAAAACATTTAATGAGATGCAAAAAATAACGGCAAAAATAGTTGTTCGTTACTCCAAAGTCTAAAGCGCCCTCTATCGACATTTTTTGAAATTTATCTTTATAATTTATTTTTAAGAAAATACCAACATAAAGAATAGTTTTAGTGAAAACCGCAAATCAATGAACCAATTTTTCCGTTTTTTAAAATCATTTGAAATTTGAACCCTCTGATCACAGTTTAATTTGTGCTATTTAACTATTCCCAATTTTCAGATTTTGAGCTCAAAATTTAAGTTTGAGTTTATGCTTAAGAAAAAATTTAATGATATGCAAAAATTACCGGCAAAAAATAGTTGTTCGTTACTCCAAAGTCTAAAGCGCCCTTTATTGGCATTTTTAAAAATTTATCTTTATAACTTAATTTAAAAAAAAATGCCTTCATAAAGAATAATTTTAGTGAAAATCGCAAATCAATCGACCGATTTTTCCGTATTTTATGTTTATTTGAAACTTTGGTCCCTAAACTTTAATGGCGGCTATCTCCTTTGGAAAACATTTGGGACCCTTGGTCTCCCATTTAATAATGTTTGTCTTGATGTGTACTATCACCCCACTTTTATTGTAAAAAAAAATTAGAATCACCGTGTATATATATATATATATATATATATATATATATATATATTATTTTATTACTGTCACATTTGTCTGTTTTGTTAGGGAGTGTGCAAATATAACGTTATCAACTTTTTGAAATTTTGGACCCCACCCCGTACCGGTATCATACGGTATCATTCCCCTCCCCGGTAATGATATCGTTATCAAAGTGTATAGTTTTTTTTTTTTTTTTTTTTTTTTTTTTTTTGGAAATTATTTTTTTATTCGAAATGGTATACAAATCTGGTTACATTTATTTTTCGCACACTTTTATGATTCAAATGAAGATAAGTCAATAAAATATCATTTTGCATTCGAAATTTTTTTATATCAAGTAACATTTAAAAGAAATAGCTACTATTTAAAAGTATTTTATAATAACTTTTTGTTACAAAATGCATTCTACAGTAATATAGTCCTGTTGCACTTGCCCCGAACGGAGGAAGGATGGGAAGCAGATAGAAATGATTATCAGCAAAACAAGTGGACAACATCCTTTCGCTTTTTCTTTTATTTATTAGTAAACACAAACTTTCATTTCAAATGTGCTTCATCTATGGTTTCCCGAACCGTGATTATATATGCATACAAATGTGAAGAAAAATAGAAAAATAGGAATGTCGAACGTTGGGGTTATTCCACATTTTAAAATCAAATAATTTCATAATAATTTAGTGATTTTAATAATAACTTTGTATTTTCAAAAAATAAATTACAGCCTAAAAAATAAGTAACATGCTATTTCGTACCCCCCCCCCCCTCCCTCAAAAAAACTGTTACCAATAAAAAGAGAAATTTTTGATAGGATTAAAAATTATATCGATATCAAACGACCAATCACGCCCCCCCCTAGCGATATCTTAAGATATCGCACGCCAGATTCCACCCCCCCCCCCAACTACAATGGTAACGTTATATTTTCCCATCCCCTTACACTATTTATTAAAAATAAATAAAAGTGTGCATTCATATTTTTTAAGCAAAATATTAAATATAACATTTTTTATTTAGAGTACTTTTTTTAAATAAATTTTGTTTCATTTCAGCATACAGGATTTCCATTCTCATCGAGGCGGTCTAGAAGGAATACTTTTTCAACAGAATGTGTATGTCCACCAGGTAAATAACATTTCTGAATTTGAAATTATTTATTAGAGTACTTTTATTAGAGATTTGCGACATACGGACCGTTGTTAAAATTTTGTATAAAGAAAGCCACACTTAGCGATAACGTGCAGTCTGACATAGAATTATGGAGTTGGGTAACCCGGAGGATAGGTTCGGCCTAGGTTGGGGTATTTTGAGTATTTTTTAATTTCTCTCTCTCGTTTATTTTAAATTTCTCTTTACTGTCTAGTTGACTTTAAATATTTCAGTTTGTATCGGCTTCGAATTAAGTCTTGAGTTTTTCATGTCAGAGTCGGGTTGTTTTTTTTTTTTTTTTTTTTTTTTTTTCCAAAGAGAATCCGGAATATTTTCCAATTAAAAATAAGAACAACAAAAAAGCTCCTATATATTGGAATATTGATGAGCGGTTATAGGTTCCTTTTAAGAAAAGTAAAAATAAAATTCATATTAAAGATATTATTTTACATTATACTTTTCCGTAATTGTTTTAAATCATAGGTTAATTTTCTTTCATTCTGAATTCAGGTTCAATATTTCGGTTTTGGGTCGATTTAAGATTGAAATGTATCGGATTCGGATAGAGTTTCGGCTTGATTCTGACACTTTTTTAGTCGGGTTCGTGATGAATTTACGCAGAAATTTCGAAATTGAGTCCAGTACAATCCATCTCTCGTAAGACTCTTGTTTGAAATTTGGTTAAGGTAGTATCTGAAAGTGTTAGACGTATTCTTGCATGGCTAAATTCATCTAAACGATTATTAAAAGTTCTGTATTGTAGATATTCTATAGTTTGGAGAAAAACTTTGAATCTAAGCATGCGCTATACGTGTATGACGTTGCATATTTATAAAAATGCTCAAATATTTACATGTTGAAGAGTATTGGGTTTTTATAATTTATTAAAACTTTTTTGCACAAAAATTTCCTTTTAGTATTTAGTTTTTTTTTCTTTTTCTTTTCTTTCTTTTTTTCTTTCTTTTTTTAGTTTTAAGAATTTTTCATATATTTATTTTCTTATGTGTGAGATTAAAGCTTATTTCTCCTACCGAATACCATTTTTACGATATTTGTTAATATCAATTACATAAACAGGTTTCAACGTTTCATCCATAAAAAATTAAAAGAGTAATATTAATGATATAAAATTACAGTTCGAGTTCTTTTTGAGATTCTCCCTCACCTAGAAATTTAACAATTTTGATTATGACTCACAAATAAATAGTAATTAAAATAATAATAATAATAATAATGATAACATAAAAATTCCACATTCGGAATTTAATGCTATTTTTTTTTCAATTGTTTGCAAAAAAAAAAAAAAAAAAAAAAAATTGCTTCATTTTTTTTTTATTGTGTTACTATTTTTTTTAAAGACTATATTTTATTTAAAATACTTATCAAATTACAATTCGGCATTACCCTTTTAACGTAAGAGAAAATGAAAATCGGTAAATTTACACCTCTACAATACGTATTTTCGCTCTATCGCGACAACACTGAAAAAAAAAAATTAAATACTCAAAAATGAGTACATCGATGTACTCATACTGAATTGAGTATGTTTGGTTAAAAAATGATCACATTGCTTTCTCAATTTTGAAGCATCACATGGTATCAAATCCAAACTAACGATCATTTTGTACACATTAAAGGTTTATTACGTTCATGGTGGCATAAAAGATGTTTATTAATTTAAATATTAAATTATACTATTTTGAAATAATTTAAAAGTGCTTGCAAGTAATGCTCTTGCCATAAAAATAATCGATTTGGGTATTTTGCTAATAATTTTTGCTATTTTTCTTTATAAACAATTAATTAAAATTTTATTGTTAATACTTTTGAGCAAGAAATAAATACTAGTATATTTTTATTTTAATTAATAAGTTAAGGGTCAGTTCATAGCGATATACATTTGAACACAACCATAGAATCAAAAAATGAGTACATGTGTTTTTCAGTTTGGAATACATTTGGATCGGAGCTATTTTGAGAGTGTGAAGTACTTAAAATTGAGTACTTTTAACTTAATTTTGTGAAACCTTTTTTTTTTTTCCAGCGAATGTCTATGTTGCGAGTTAGGCCTCTTTTTTTTTCGGTGGATTTCGCAAGAAATACTACCTATTGCAGAGGTTACCATGGTACGACTTTTGAAAAATTCCTTCATAACTTTTCATTATAGGGCCCCAGGAACCCAAAATCACCCCCTGCCTATCTAAAAAGTATGTATATATATATATATATATATATACAGTCGATTCTCGTTAATTCAAAATCTGATAAATCGAATCTCCGCTTGATTCGAACTACCGTAAAATGTGGTGGAATCGGAACACTTTTCAACTTTAACGTTAAAAAAAAGCAACAACTGATTTTTTTATTTTTCTACTAGAAACTTTGGTCTTGTTTTGTTCTTTACTTTTTAAGCAAAAACGAAACATTTTTACTGTTTATATATATATATTATTTACATTTTTAATGGTGTTCCGATACACCCCGCAGATAGGGGTGAATCGGAACAAATGCTATAATCTTTATTCATTCCGATTCAAACTTTAATAGGGTTAATAAAAACAAGTAATAATGATAAAGGAAGAATAGAAACACGTAGTTACTGTGAAACCAAGTCTTTATTTTATATACAGGTAAAGAAATGCCTTTTTAAAAATTAGAAAACAGCTTTTAAATCAAGAAAAATTAAAATTTATTTTAAGTAATTATATTTGAATTGCAGAAGTAGAATTTAATACAAAATTAGCCCTGTTCTGTGTTACCCTTTACTAGTAGTCATTGGGTAAGTGAATCTATTGAGTAGCCCGAATTGCTGCATGTATTAATACGATCTACTAACACGCCTTCATCCCCAGCCCTTGGTACTGTTTGCACCCCTCTCTTTTTTAATTGGTTTTTCATCTTGAGATGTTTGTCTAATGTTGTGGATGTCAGAGAATAATTCTGTGCAGTTTTTCTAATTAATTTTCTATTTTTAAATTCTTTTATAGTTTGTGTTCCATGTCTGTTGGATTAGGCGTTGACTTTTTTGTTTAACTAAGTAATTTCTTGACACTTTTAAACTCTTCAAGTAATTAGAACAAACAAAATATTGTTACAATACATATTCATACATATGTTTTCATATTTACATGAAACTATTACTATATAGAAAAATAAACCATGAGAGAAAACGTGTTCCGATTCACCCCATAAATCTTAAACATCTAACGTTACAAGCCAATTTTCTATTTTTTCATTATGTAGTTTAGAAATAAGTAGAATTTAACACAGAATATCGTTTACAGGTCTATCATTAATTAAAAATCCCCTCTCGTAGGTTTAGAATACGAAAAATACTATAGTTACATACAAAGTTTTGAAGACGTTGAAAAAATGAGGTTTTTGAGGATCCTCTTGAAATTTTTTTATATACCCCAGTAGTTGTGCAAATATGTCAAAACTGAATATCCCAACTCTTAATGTTATTGCCTTGTTATAAAAAAACTGGCAACTAAAAATATCATCACATATATTTATAATGAATTTATTTGTATGAACAGGAAGTTTCGTTCCTATTCACCCCAGGGGGGTGCCATTTCCCTCTAGTTTCGGGAACAAGGTTTCGGTACGTATGACGTCACGGCGAGTGCAAAAGGGAATTCTCGCAATAGAAAAAAGCCTATTTTTTCCATTTATAATCAGATTTCTGCTTAAAAACTTTTTGATTTTGGTCAGAGCAGAACATATTTCTTGAAAGTAGGACATTTTTACTAGCGAAAATGTTTTTTTCGAAGAATAAAGCGATTCTAGAGGATTTTTTCCCTTTAAATGAAGTAGTTGTGTTATTAGTATTGTGTTAAGATAAGAGTTTTTATTGCTTGTTATTTTTAATTGTTCTTTAAAAATGTATGTGTGTGTGGGTGTGGAGAAAGGGGGAGATATTTTTTTTTTCTTTGACACTCAGGACAATTTGTTTGCCCCACAAAGCTTCAACTGCTTTTCCTAAAGAGCGATTTCCAGTCACTTTTCCTAAATATTATGGCGCAGATATTTCTCAGACTTCGTCAATGAAATATCATTTTGAAAAGTTTTGAAATAGCATATTATTTGCAGTTCTTTGTTTAAAAATCCCTAGTATTTATGCTATTCCACCATGTACTAATAGTTAAGATAAAACGAAAAATTGTTTCGCATCAAACATTATTCAGGGTTCGCACAGCTCTACCACTAAATTTTTACAGTATTTTCAATATATTTCAAAGCAGACAAATATTGCGAAAACTGAGAATCCAGGCGGTCATTACGAATTCGGTTTCTTAAAAATTAAATATAAATTTTCTTATCATTAATAGTGGTGTCAGAGTCCTTATAGTAAAATATAAGGAGTGTGCGAACCCTGTTATTGAAGAAATCTGGTTTTAAAAATAAATGAATTATTGCATGCAAACGTGCACAATGCTGAAATTTCCGAATTTGTTCAGATCACTTTCAATCAAATGGATATTGTAAGTGAAGTCAATGAAAATAATAGTAATTTCAATTATGTAAATATAAACATGTACATAACACTGTGAAAATAGTAATTACTATGTATCTAAAAACTCGAGGAATCTAAAGCAATATAAAAAGAACAATGGAGGCGAAAAATTTTCATTATTTTTATCTTCCATAAACTACTTTTTCCAAAAACTTTGAGAAACTTTTAAAAATACCTTCTTTGCATTTTTTAAATATGTATATTCATTGGATAACTGAGGACGATCTCTACAAAGGTTGTTTTTTACTTAAAATTTTTTTTGTTTGTAGTATTTTTACTATGATATTTTTGCCAATGTACAGTAACATAATCCTCATAAAAATGACGAATAAAATCGACAAGTAAAAACTAGCTTTTTAGAAATATATATTAATTATCCAATGTAAAAAAATATTAATGGCTTTCGAACATAAACGAGATATTTAAAAAAAAATTCTCCGATAGGATTAACCTTAATGAGTGAGTAAATGAAGTAACCCCCTAAACAAAGTATGATAACAAAAAAGAAAAAAAAAACGAAATGCTTCCAAACAAAGGAAAAACTGGACTAAATCAACTAAATAAACTGTAACTGCATGTTAAAATATCAAATAATGGAGCGCACATCTGAAACATCTGCAAAACGTATCTTCTGATGAAATCTTGTGCGTGAAATTAAAATATCGTGTGAGGATAAAAACCTTTTATTTTCAGCATATGATATAATTATACAGTATAAATGTTTTAGTTTAATAATATTAAAAATTCAACTATTTACACATGAAAATTACTATTTAATTTGCTTCTGTAATCTTACTATGCAAAGCTCAAACTGGCGTGTGAGGAAGGGTGAAGAAAAAGTTAGTATTATTTAAAAAAATTATGAACATTTAGCTATTTACGAAAAACATACCGAAATAATAACATTTAGAATTCAATTATCTCAGGTTTTAAATTAATTATTGATAAATTATTATAAATATAAAAATTATTAACAAAGCATTCACTGCAGTCATGTGAAAAACAAATTTGCTGCTTTTATAGGTCTTTTTACTTATAAAAATTGTTATTTTATATTCTTTTAAAAGTAAATTAACTTTTCATATTGAATTGTAATCGAAACTTAATGTAAAAGACAGCAAATTAACAGACAAATTTAAAAGATTTAAAAAGAGATAATAGTTTAAATTTTAGATGTGATGTTTCTCTTATGTATAAAGAATATATTTTAATCATTAAACTTTTTTTGACACAAAAATTTCTATTGATATTTTTCAATTAAAAATAGCGCGTTTCTAATGCAAAGTCAATCGGGAGACGGATCCCTGCACTCGCGATGACGTCAAACAGCGAGTCTCTCCCTATTGGCTACGGGGTGAAATGGCGCAACCTTTAGATATAGTAACCTTGATTCACCCCATTTTACGGTAAACATGAAGTCCCGAAATATTAGTGTTAGAATAACGTTAAAAATTTTCATTAATTCGAACTCATTTTCTCTCGACTTCGCTTAATTCGAACTAACTAGTATTCCGATTTTTCATTTTTCTTTTCTTTCCCACAGATTTCAGATGATTTGAATAACTTTCTTTCTTTGATTTTTGTGAAAATTGTTCAGAACGAATATACATATAATCGAATGCATTTGATATCCACTTTCTTAGTGTCCCGTCTGTCCATCAGTGACGCTTTAAATTTTTCTTCCATTGTGCTTGTTTCCAGGGCTGCGGAGTCGGTGGGAAAAATGGCCGACTCCAACTCCGACTCCGACTCCGGAATTTTTAACGACTTCGACTCCGACTCCGACTCCAACACCGACTCCGGAAATTTTAACGACTCCGACTCCGACTCCTGGTTAGCTAATATACTAATGTTGATGCTGGTTAAAGTTATGAGGGAATGAAAGAAAAATAAAGCAAAAAGTCATTATTTCGGTATTCAGTTCTTAGAGCTTTGGAAAAAAAATATTTTCCGTTTTACAAATTCTTTAATTTTACGTACCACAAACCTGAAAAATTAAATTACCGAAATCTAAAAGAGATAACAAAACTGCTATTTTACTATTTCGGACCCGTGGCCTCGAAAAGGGGAAATCTGTACAATTTTTATGTTAACTAGTGCTCTCCAGAGCAGAAAAATTTCAATGGAAAGGAAAAAAAAAATAGTCAGATGTGTTAATCTTAGAACTTTCTTCTATATCACACATGTTAATACTTCCTGAAAAATGCAGCATAGCAGCGCCACCTCTTATGTGATTTATACCAAAATCTAGACAAGTTATATCATCTTCTAACTAAACATGAAGTTTGCTGAAAATCAGTACATTAATTTCTGAGATAGGGCTATTGCTGAAATTTTAAAATTCTACATAACAGTGCTACATGTTGAGTGATGTACATCAAAAACGAACCAGGATCAATTTCTATCAGATATTACTGAATCTAAAGTTTAATGAATATCCATGCATTAGTGACTGAGCCACAGCTATTTCAAAATCGTAAAAAAATCAGCATATCAGCGCTACCTGTAGGGCGATTTACACCAAACACTAAACTATACTAATCTAGATTACAAACTAATTAAATATAAATTGTGGTGAAAATTCGAGCATTTGTTTTTGAGATAGCGCTGTTGCAATATCATGAACAATGCAGTATAGCAGCGCCACCTATTGAGCAATTTGCACCAAAAATTTAAAGCACCTAATTATATCAAGGACTAACTGAATCTAAAGTTTCATAAAAATCCGTGCATTAATTTTTAAGATATAGCTACTGTGGAAATTGTGAATAATGCAGCATAGCAAAGCCACCTGTCGAGTGATATGCACCAAAAATTAATCAGATCCAGTTTCTATCAAAATCTAACAAAATCTAAAGTTTTGTGAAATTCCATCCATTAGTTCTTGAGATACAGCGCTCCAAAATTTTTGTCGCATGCAGACTCACGAAGCGCAGACACTGACAGACATGTTCGAAAAACTATCAAATCATGTTCAGTTCAAAATCTTCTAAAACGTATAAATCCATCGAATGCCGGAAATCGAAATTTCTCAAGAATCCAATACTTTATTCTTGTAAAGATAGAAGAAAATAAAATTGAAGATGGAAATTTTACTAGTTCGCAAATATTCTGTGAACTACTAGAGCTTTTAATTAAAAACAGTTTTCATCTCCTGTGTGCGCTGGGCAGCTTATTTGGATTCTTTAACTTGGGTAGTCCGATATAATCCAAAATAACAATAAGAATTCCTTCTATGGATTTAAAATTACATTTTATTGGTTTAATTTCACTTCAAACTGTCTAAGAAAAAAGCCGGAGTCGGAGTCGGAGTCGGGTTGTTTTTTACGACTCCGACTCCGACTCCTTTTTGTCAAAAATGGGCCCGACTCCGACTCCGACTCCGCAGCCCTGCTTGTTTCTAATCTTTTAATTAGTTTGTGTTTTTTTAATTTTTTATTTAATATTAAGTCCTATTTTAATGATAACAGACGAAATAAATAAATAAAAAAAAACACTATAACACTAATACCCTTGTAATCACATCCTATTAAGCATGTTTTCATTTCATATTTTCCATAATTCGAACTTCGGATAATTTGAGCATTTCTTGTGGTCCCGACGAGTTCGAATTAACGAGAGCTGACTGTATATATATATATATATATTCATGTACTAAATGTTGTCCACATGATAAAAGTTGCAATTATGCACGGGTCGTTTTCAAGCTCGCCAGAAACATTGATATTGCTAATATCTTGGCGGGGATTGCGAATGGGCAAAATCGGCGCAAGGGGATGGAAATTAGGAGAGTTAAAAAAATGTAATGCTTCCTTAACACGAGTCTGATAAAAACAAACTGTTACATAATGGTGGCAGGAAAAAAAAACATTTTTTGTTATATTAGTTGCAATAATAACAATTAAAAAATAAATAAAATTTTTTACCACAAAATTTGTCACTTTATTGCAATTTTTCAACGTGAGAAATGAAAATAAAATAGTTTGACGAATTTAAGATAAACTGAGAGACACGACACAATTCCTCATGAAAACGGAAAAGTGAAATAATAAAAAAAGGCAGCAGATATTACTTATTTTGGAAATATAATGGACGAAAAGCAGATACATATATGTAATGTCATGTGAGTTTTAAAAACTGTATTGAACCATGATAAAAACCAGACAATGGAAATATATGCATATTTTAACATTCTAAGGTTCTATGATTTTGTTTTCGACATTTTAAAATCTATTCTATATATATGCATGTGTGTATGAGTCTATATTAGAATGTTTACAAGAGATATAGATCCCTAGAGCGCATTCTTAGTGATAAAACTGTGTTAATCTCTTTTGATTTAATTTTTGCTGGTGAAATTACTATGTAACTTCGAAATGTGCCTCTGCCTTTAGGCCTAGCCGGTAGGGATTTTTTTATTCAGAGATTCAGAATAATATTTTTTGCTTATTTGTTGACAGATATATTTTGAGTATATAAACTAAAAACTTTTCTTTCAGAATTTCTGAATCACACAGACCCGAACTGGCAACAGCGATTTGACTATGTTTCTTTCTATAAGAACTGCCACTGCTAAAATATATATATATATATATATATCTATTACTTTTGAATTATTTTAAATGTATGAATTGAATATATTATTTAAATTAAATATAAAAAAATTAAAGAATCATCCAAACATTTAAAGTTTTATTTGACCATTTTCCGAAAAAAATTTCTTACTTTCTCTCATTATAAACTATTTTGTATTTATTAACTTTGTATTGAAAGAAAATTAATTTTTTAATGACTTTTTGATTTTAATTAAATTTTCAATTAAAGAAACTCAGAATTGTTGTAAAGAATCATGTCACATACAATAATTTTAATTATAACTCAGAATTAATAAAAAAATGTTTTAGCAAAAAGTTTAAAATTAATTCATTAATTACTTTTATTTAATGATATATTAATTAATTAAAGAAAATTTCTCATTTGTCCGATTCCTTTTAAAAAAGAAAATTGTTATATAATAACTTTAAAAATTATTCAGTAGCATTTTATCAATAAAAGAAAAGAACAAAGTTGAATCGATAAATTTTCTTTTCCTTAAATTGCAACCTGTTGCTTCAATTTAATTCTAATATATTCGGAAACTTTCCTCTGTGCTCCTGGTTTTGTTCTCTTATGACTCAATTTTACAAATTTTTCTTAGATAAAAATTAAAAGGGTGAACATTTACGAACATTTCATAAGTGCAGTGAATCACAAATTAACTTTATGTCTGTGAAAGAATTCTGTCTATAAAATTATCAATGGAGCAATTAGATTTTTGTAAACGAATGGAAAACAATAGTATTGCGTTTTGTATGTGCATAGAAAAAGGGAAGTTGACATAGGAAATATAATGCATATAAGTGAATTTTATACATATAAGTATAATATTTATATAAGTCTGATACATATAAGTATAATATTTATATAAGTCTGATACATATAAGTCTAATATTTTATTCAAATATCGAATATTTTTAGATACAATGAAAATTAAAAATTAAAATATCTGAACACATTATTAGTCAGGCCAGAATATCATATCATTTATTGTAAAAAAAGTTACAGTAAAAGATCAAAAGTTGGAAAAAAAAAACACACACACAAGCTAGAGAGAAAAAATGAAGATAAATTTTTAATTTCATTAAAGGATGAGGGAAGAAAGAGTTCCATATCCTGTTCCGGTTTTCTTGGCGTTAACATTAAAACACCGGGAAATTTTACGTAAAAAACGCCAAAAACTAATCAGATTTAATTTATATGAGGGACTATATGAATATGAATTTTTATTAAATTCGTGCAGCAGTACTTGAGAATCGCCTTGAGCGCCCTTGTAGCGCCCACAAAATTTATGTCCATATACAGACAAACATTTTGCTAAAACATGATTTCTGGAATCTCTGACCCCTAAAACGTGTAAATCCGTCGAAAACTTGAATTTGAAGCTTTTTACGAATCCTACATTTTCTTCTCGTAAAGATTGAAGAAAGTAAAAATAGTATAGCCTCATCACTTTATCGATGGAAAAAATAAAAGTCAATCGATACCCTTTACTTCTCCAGAAATTTCAGCCTGTTGCAGCAGTTTAACTCTAATATGTTTGGAGATGTTTTATCCAAAGATGCGGAAACTTTTTCACCTGGATTTTCTCCCATTTTGTTTCGATTTGAAATCTTCTTAGATAAGACGCAAAAGAGCCATGTTTTATTTGCGGTTCTTAAATTACTATCTATGTTGTTTAGTTTCGCGAATTTCTCCCCATTTGCATTATTCGGTTAGTCATTTTCCGAATACGAATGTAGCATTTTTTTAAATATATTATATTGTTTAAGTTATTGAGAATCGAACCCCCCCCCCCTAAGGAATTATAAAAATTAATTATTATGCATAAAAATGAAAAATAAAATGTTTACGAATATAATAATTTATTAATGTTTTATTTTTTGAGCTGAAATAATTTATTACGTATATATTTATTATGTTTGTATTTTTTTTTAAATAAACTATTATAAAATATTTATAAAATTATTGTTTAGAAATGTAAAATTGTGTGTTCCCAGAAAATCATTAACATTTATTTTTAAAATTATTGCTTAGCAAACGAAATTGTTTGTGTTTCGCTTTAAAATGAAATTATTGTAAAATATTTTTAAAATTATTGTTTAGCAACACAAAATTGTTTGTTTCTAATTCTTTTTTAAAAGAAATAATTATAAAAGAAACTGTAAGATTAATGATTAGCAACATGAAATTGTTTCTGTTTCTAATTCTTTTTAAACAGAAACTATTATGAAATACCTTTAAAAATATTGTTCAATATCACGAAATGTTTTGTATTTCTAATTTTTAAAAAATCATTATAAAACACCTTTAAAATTAATTTTTAGGAACATGAATTTTTTTGTGTTTTAAATTCTTATTAAAAAGAAATCTTTATAAAATATCTTTCTGTTTAGCAATACAAGATTGTTTATGTTGCTAATTCTTTTTAAAAAGAAAACCATTATAATTAAACGTTTAAAATTATTGTTCAGGATCATGAATTTTTTTGTTATTTTTTTTCTTTTTTATTATCATTATAAAACATTTTTGAAATTAATTTTCAGCAACACGAAACGATTTGTGTTTTTAATTCCTTTTTTTTTATCATTATAAAATACTTTTAAAATTATGATTTAGCAACAAGAAACTTTTTATGTTTCTAATTCTCTTTTAACCCTTTCGGGTCTAATTTTTTTTTTCAATTTTTAGAAAAAAAAATACTTTTACGTTTATAACATTAACATTAGCTATCGAAATAAATTCATTAGAACTTAAGCACTATTTCATTGTCTGAAAGGTAACTAATGTTCTTGTTTTATGTACTATTCATTTTATATTCATATAACAATAGGCTTAGGGAGGATTTTTTGGGCATGTTTAGAAAATGTTGTATTACAATAAGCTTTAACTTATATTACAACTTTCTAATACTTTTTGTGATTTATTACACATGATTCTTTCAGAAAAGTAACTTTCATTTTAAATTTCAAGAATGAAATATATGTTCCAAATAAAAAAATCGCAAACAGTGCAAAAAGAATTAAGCAAATAATAATAATTATTATTGTTACTAAATGCCTAACATAAATGATGTCACATAGTAAATGCATAGGCATAAACTAACATTATTAAATGCAAATAGTAGTAAAAGTATTTCTTAAAACAAAGTAATACTTCATTAAAAGACATGTACTATTAATAGTACACTAGACTCGAAAAAGTTAAAAGAAAATCATTATAAAATACCTTTAAAATCATTGTGTAGCATTACAAAATTTTTTGTATTTCTAATTCTTTTTAGAGAGAAATAAAATCATTATAAAATATCTTAAAATTAATATTTAGTAACAATATGTTAGCGATTTTAATTCTTTTTTAAAAGAAATCATTATAAAATATCTTTAAAGTTATTGTTTAGCAACACAAAATTGTTTGTGTTAATTCTTTTTAAAAAGAAAATCACTATAAAACATCTTTAAAATTATTGTTTAGCAATACAAAATTGTTTGTGATTTTAATTCTTTTTAAAAAGAAAATCGTTATAAAATAGCTTTAAAATTATTGTTCAGCATCACGAAAATGCTTTGTATTTCTAATTCTTTTTAAAAAGGAAATAATTTTGAAGAATCTTTAAAATTATTGTTTAATGTCATACTACGAATATAACAGAATAAGAAATTTGATAAACTTACATCTATAAAGACACGGGTGGAACGAAGGAATTAAGGAGAGATTTCGGATTTAAAAAATGTCTTAGAGCATTTAAAAACAGCTAAAATGCATAATAAATTCCTTATGTGTTGAGATAAAATATAACGTGTCAAAACAAAAGTAAAAAAAAAATTAATAATAATTATCATACATATTTTATTATTCAAATGTTTCAAAGCTTCGTAATAGAAGTATGTATTTCAAAATAAAAATATTGACAAAAAAGTTAGGAGTTAATTGTAGCTAAGTAAAAAGTACTAGTGTTATTGCTATTGCTCTTTGTCCCCCCCCCCTCCTCATTTTTTTATCTTCTAAAAATTGTAGATACTCTTTTACGAAACGTTTAAACACATAAATGCTACATTTATTAACGATGTTTGTGCCTTTCATAATTTCGATTGTTATGTGTTTATATGTCGTTATATCTTTACTAAATATTACCTTATGAACATGTAGCACAATGAAATTGCACATTTTGTGAATAACAATAGTTAAAACCCTTTCCCACAAGAATATCCTGGGTGCACTACTGATAAAGATATTTTATATAATAGGCAAAATATACAGATGCAAATATCATCTGATATTTACTTCATTTTGATTTAATAAAAAAATTACAATTAATATGCATAAATTATATAATACTTGGATGTTTATAAAAATCGTAGTTTAAATATAAGACAAAAAAGAGGTTTGTGTAATTAATATAAATTATAAATCCCTTAAGTAAAACGTTAATTTATATTTAGAAGAAAGTCTTACTTACAAATCTAATGATTCCTATGTTGTGAGTATTTATGAAATATTAATAGGTGATATATATAAATATATTTCTTGTTAAATATTCATAAATTTTTTACATCTCCAGAAATTCCTATGAATTTTGCAAAATTTTGACTATAATAGCTTTGGAAATCTTTCTGCTAAAGAAGTTGTCCATGTTTCACCTGGTTATTTTCTGATCTTATCTCAGTTTCAGATAGAATAGAGTTCTATTTTACTCACAGTACGTAAATATTTTCAGTTGCCATGATTCAATAGTTTTCAATTCAAATAAGCGCTTATAAGTTTCTTATTTATCGAATTTTACATTTATATGTATTGTTCGTGGTTCCGTTTTATTTCTATTCATTTTAATGAAAAGAAAAATCATGCGTCTGATGCGTAATTACTAAAAATAGACCGAAATTTCTGTTTTCTTTTCGTTTTCTGAATTTCGCCGAAAATTCGTTTTCGATGAAAATGCTGCTGAAAATTTGGCCGGACCAAAAATACTTGCATGCAAAAAATAGTGTTTCTTATTTCGGAAATTTTTAAAGCTACCAATTAATTTGAACTGTATCGGCTCAAATGATACACTATTTATTTATAGGTGTGAACTTCACTGGTTATAAATATCGGTCGCGATTGACGCAAAAGTCCATATTATGAAGTAAGAAATTTATAAAAGACAAAACTTTGAAGATACTTTTTACGTATTAATTAAAAGCTGCAGACTTAATAATAATAGAATTTTTTTAGTTTGAAACCACAAAATTGTTTTGAATACTCTTTGAGAAAGTTCTAGTATAACATAAGATTATTTGAAAAAATTATTGCAAAAATTAAATCGAGGTATGTCAAAAAAAAAAAGTATTTTTTTAATTCGATGAAAGTTATACAATTCGAAAATCATTCTATAAATATCTAATCATATTATTTTATATAAAAATAGAAAGTTTTCAGAAGAGGAACAGAGATGCAACTTTGGCTACACGAATGTAGTTAATTATATGGGGTACTACTGATAAACCACGTTTGATAGAAACCTGGACAGAACTGCGCATGGGCGAATAGAGCGAGTCCAATGCGAAAATGGGAGAGTTCGTACCATCTCGAGGATGAGTTTATTTATTAAACATCCTAGATATGTCGAATTTTTTGGCGAACACCTTTTTGTTTCTCCCTATTCAATTATCTGTTTCTAAACCTTACATTGTAATTCTGTTACACTAAAATAAGTTAAAAAAAGACAAATATAATAAAAAAGATGATTTAAAGGTATGATTATAACTTTTTCCTCGCAATATATCGTAACTTAATCTTTTTGGAATTAACGCCTGAATGGTGTGATTTTAAAACTTGCCAGATTAGCAATTTTTTAAAATTATTTCGCTACATTATTGTGTACATTATTTATTTATATTATTTGCATACATTGGATACGAAAATGAGAATGACGCAGATTTCATATACGCGCATGGTTTGGTAAAAAAAAAATTTTCTAACATCAATTTGGCGAAAACCTCATTTTCGAATGCTGATTAAATATACATTTTTAAATTATTTTCTATTATTAAAAAAATAACAATAAATAAAACAATTTTTAAATATATTAAATTTTAAAAACTAATAACAATAGAGCAAAAAACATTTTATATAATAAAAAAAAATTAAGGTAAATAAACAATTTATCAAAAAAAAAAAAAAAAAAAAAAAAAAAAAAACAATATCAGGGTTACCATATTACGCAAAATAACGCCATTTTGGCGCCAAGTAAATCCCAGTGAGTATATGACACACAAGTGCCCTGAATATTTAGGTTGTTAGAATTGGCGAATTTCTTGCATAGCCGCCAAGTCAGATGCCAAGCAGTCGTTAAAACTGCATTTTAGCCGTAAATATAAATGTAAAAAAAAAAAAAAAAAAAAAAAAAAAAAAGACACGTTTTTATTAAAATTTACAAAAATGTAGGAGAAAATATATATTTTGGAAAGGTTATTCCGAGAACTAATAATAGGTCCACAATCTATTTATTTGAAAATAAAATTTTACTCGGAACAAAAAATAGAAAACAATATTTAATATCATTTCCATGAATACGTAGAAGCAATCTCCGCCTCATAGGCTATTACCTCCAAAGTCTGAATGGAATCGGCTTGGCATTCTACCAAGTGAAGACCTTACAAAGCTGGTATATCAGTATTCTGTTATCCCGTCGACCAATTTCGCCAAATTATACAAATCGCCAAACTAATAGCCAAATGATACATATTGACATAATTTTTATTTTAAATAACGAAGGAAACAAATAATTATTAGAATATTAATAAAAATACAAATAAAAAGTCGAAATAAAAATCACTTAATGACATTTTAAACACGTGAATTGTATTTAATGTCATTGAATGTGACATTCACGATCATCCATTATTGGCATTTAATCTTCTACTTTGGCGATAATTTTTTGGTCAACGGGATAACCTAGTAGTACCATTATATATTAATTAAATTAAATAACACGTATAAGTACTTAACAGTTATGTATATTTATCTATTTATTAATTACATATATAAAAATATTGGAAAGTTATTAGTTTTCGTTTTCGGCCAAAAATAGGAAGATTACAGAAATTCGGTTTCCGTCGATCATAAATTTAATTACTGTTAAAAAGTCAATTGTTTCTAGATCTACGAAAGTATAGTATAAAGCATTCTTTATTATTGGAAATCTTAGAAAATAAGATGACTTCTGAGATTAAAAGAAGCATTTATAAATACAAAGTTTACTTTTGTTTTTATAAATGCAAATAATATTATAAATTATAATTTTTTACTTTTACATGAACAAATTCGTTTATGCAGCTAATAATTTTAATTGAAAATAGATAAGAACCGAAAAAACCCGATATTTCGGATTGAGAAAATTGATTTATAACTGATGCACTATAAAAACTGCTAAGAGACGTATTTAAAAATCTATGGCATCAAAAGAAAAAAACTATTTTTATATAAATGTTTCTTTAAATCTCGAAAATATCTTGTTTCCTGAGATTTCTAATGATAACGAACGCACGCGTTTTGAAATAGTAATTCAGATGAGATTATTGTTATTTCGTTCGTGATTTACATTATATTTTTGTTCATTATTATTATTATTATTATTATTATTATTATTATTATTATTATTGTGCATTAAAAATTCAAAAAGTTGCGATTCTGTAGATTAAACCAAGGAATATGGAATTATAGAAAACTTCTTTTCGAAAAATTGCAGCAAATTTCGTATTTTATATGAAATTCATATTAATTTTGTCAAAGTAAATAAAATAATAAATCGCATGACCGTAGTTTGTCTTCATCCTGTTTATTAAAATTAAAATAAAGTTTCGTAAATATATTCGGATTTTCATGCAATTGTTAAGCATTATTTAGGGTCACAAAAACATCGTTGTTATTGCATACGAAGTACGTTCGATTAATGGTTCATTTATACGGACATTAAAAAGAATTCGATTACATTATAGTATACGGAGAAAAGTAATTTTGAGAATATTTTAATGACATTACGCTACTCTCTTAAAAAGTCAGCCACAAAATAGCTCAAGTTGAGCTGAAATCCACTCATCTCAATTTTGAAAAGCAACTTCTCAAAAAAGAGTTGAAATAACTCGAGTTTTAGCCAATTTAAATGAAGTTGAGCAATTTAAATAACCAATTTCGACCAAGAAGATTTAATCGTTTGAAAAACAACTTTTTTATGATCGAAAAAATTACAGCTCTTTCATGAGAAGCCAAATTAGCTCTTTCGTTTTAAGAGTGTATTTTAAATGCATCGGAACTGATATAAATCACTGAATTTCACTATGATTACGTTAAAACAGAGTAATCATAGCTTTTTTTAATCAATTTATAGGCACATTCAAAAGAAATCAGTTCAGTACTGTCTTTGCGTAATAATTGCGGTTGAATCGTAGGTTTACCATTGTGCTTTCTGCATTCAAAAATATAAAACATGGAGGATTGGGTGCAGGAAAACACAATGTTAAACCATTGAGTCAACCGCTAAAATCGAATTTTTAGGTGTTTTCTAACACGATATGACTGGTCAGACCGATTTCGTTTTAATATACGAATCCAAATTTAACTAATCCCAGATTTTCATCCTGGAACTCGACGAGGTGATTGTGCGTGTTGCCATCTTTCGGTCTCTCAATCACTTCAAAATTTACAACTATTATGATTTATTTACCAATTGAATAATTATGTTAAAAATTAATCTAATATAATTACACATACAGCGTTTACTGCAGTTCCAAAAATCAACCTTATATTTATTCTGTTTAACTGATTCAGATATTAGACCAGATATTGTGGTTGTTAAAGGTTAGTTGGGGGGGGGGATTAGTCCTCTATATTCGTCCGGGATGGTTCAGCGGTTGAAAATTGGCGGCTTCATACAAGATATACCTGGCCTGGACGTTTTTCACCCACTCGGAAATTTACAACTGTTATGTTTTATATCGTGCCAAAAATTTAAACTTTGAAAATAAAAATATAGGATATTTAATATGTGAATTAACACTTGCTAACTAAGCGTAAAAACCAACAGGGTGAAAAATGTCCAAGCTGGAGAATGAATCCGAAATCCCTGGAATAACACTCCAAGTGTTTCTCTACCATTTAAGTTACGAGGACGATACTTAGCATTGTAATTATTACACCAATATGTTGGTAAGGTTGCACTGCACCACAAGATGGAATAGCTTTCATGAGCACACAATTTTGAGGCGTAACATGAGACGCAAACAAACCCAGCGTCCGTGAACACATATATAATTTAAATTAATTTTCAGCAATGAAATTAAGCTTTAAATTATTGAATATTTCATACGAGAATCATCACTTGCTAATTAAGCGTTAGAAACCAACAGTTGTGTAAATAAAAATATAGTGCAGGAAATATTATACTTCTCTGGATTAAAAATATATGTATATTTTTGCATATACAGCATTTAATTTTTAATTGAACACATATTAAAAAAAAAATTCCAAGGAATTTCCATTATTTATTTTTAAGAATATTATTATAAAATATTTTTAAGCGTTTTTATTCAAGGTTGCAGTTTTAATGTATAAAAAGAAAATCGAAACTATTTGACTCTCGAAATCTTCAGCCTATTGCAGCAGTTTGACTTCAATATGTTTAGAAATATTTTCTTCAAGGATGTGGAAACATTTTCCGCCTGACTGTTACACCATCCTGCCGCAGTCTCCAGAGACCTCTTCTTAAATCAAAACTGGATGAACGATGTTTTACAGCATTTCTTAAATATTCTCCAATACTCGTTTTCGTATATTTCCTCCATTTTTATTTTGTCTTTTTAAGATAGTCCAAAATTATACATTTTTCTGTTTTTCAGACTCTTCTCAATTCAACAAGCGCAAAACGTTTTGACATATTCACAAATTCATTTTTTAATGGAAAGATATAAAAATTGCAAAGACTGGCTATGGAAGCGATTTGGTATCTAGTTGAATTTTCTATTTTCTGATCAATCAATTGCATATCAAGTTATAAGCGATTTCGATTACGTGATCACGTGTTTTTTTTCTCATTGTAAGATTCTTTTTTCTGCTTTCGTCGGGAAATGCGGTTAAAAACGCCAATTTTGACGGCTTGTTCTGAAAAATCTGTTGCGTTCGCTGTAATAATCATCATCATAATAAAAAGAATGGAGTCCAATTAGATAGTTTCTGAACAAAAACACCTACTAGTTTCAGCTACCTTTCCGAACACGGTTTCCCTTTTTGATTTAAGAACACCTTTAACCCCTTCGGGACGAGCGACCGGTATACATGCCGGCGCCGTGGCACTCACATCCCGCGTGACCTGTATACGCGACAACGCTTTGGGCACTCAGATCACGAGCGACTGGTATTCGTGCCGCGTATGTGGAACGTTATGTGTCTAAATGTATACCGTTCGAAAAAATTATTCTAGTCGTTTTTGAATATATATTAGGAAAGAACACACTTTCATTTAACATGAAAAGCTAATAGAATCGATAGAAAATATTTTTTAATCAATGTTAATTAATTAAAAAAAATACTGCAATGAAAAGGAAGTAATTATTTCATCATCTATTTTTGTTTCTGACTTGTGATCTTTTCGCGATCATAAACCTTTTACATGTGTAATAGAAGTCTATTTTTCATTTATCGTGCTTGGTGGTGGTGGGGGAGGGGGTGGATAAACTGATGAATGCAAATATATGATATCTGCTTTACATGTGCTTCTGACTAAGACTTTCGTACTTAAATGTGACACCTTATCGATCAAAAATCGTTTGTCAGTCTAATAAAACTTTATTTTTTCTTTATCACAAAATTTTCTGCCTTACTTAGCAGGATGATAATGTGGGTGAGTTGAAACATACAATAAATATGTCAATTATTGCGAGCGCGTATCAGTAAGAGTCCAATTAATGCGTGTTTTCAACTACTCTCTTTCTCTCTTTTTATTTATTTATTTATTTTTCTTTTACCAGAATTGGAGAAATTTTATATGTAGATCGACATCTAAGTATTCCCTATCAGTTTTTTTCTTCTATTTCGGTTTGGAATTGATTATTCGTATTATGTCTATCGTTGTGATTACTAAGGCGCTGGAATTTGTTCAGAATGAAACAGCGACTCCATTTAATACTTTATTTCTTTGCCGCAAATTATGTTAAGTAATAATAAAAAAAGAAAACAAAAGAAAAGAAAAGCATGAAAAAAATATTTTTGATTGTGAAATTGTGGACTACATTAGTTTCACGTATAAAAACATTTCATAGACAAGCTAAAAATGTCGTGTCATCAGCCCTGAATTTTCTACTGAACCGATTTTGATAATTATTTTTTTAAATGAAAGCTATTTATTTGTAGTTGTGCCCATTTTAGCTATTTTTTAATTTATTTCCATTTTTATACTTTATTTTTTATTTTAAATGCTTTTTTTACGATATTTCTTCAAAATGGTGGCAACTTAGTTTAGCTTTTCTCTCGATAATAATTTTTTTTTCCATTATTACTTTCCACAAGTCAGAAACTTTATTTCATCAGTGAACATGTCCTCGCATTTAAAAGAAAAATGTTGTTTCCGTAAAATTGAACCACAATAAAATGATTGCAGATAATTATGCACTAATTGAGGTAAAAAAAAAAAATTACTGAGAAATAATATTAATAATGTAAACAAAATAACAGAAAAAAATTTATGATAAATATTAATGTCTAAAGCAAAGTAAGAAATATTTCAAATGAGGAAAATGATGGCATTCAGCAACCAGATAAAATGAATTTACAATATTATTACGGACGCCTTTTTCATATTACTAATAACAGTAACTTTTAAAAAACATTTGAAGAGAAAATGACGTCACTATTTAAAACATCGCATTTTTAATCATAACGATATTACATTTCAATATTTTTTTTCATTATGGACACTGAGATTGAGATTTTACTATCAGATGACTTCAGTTAGTGAAAATAATGTCATAGTAAAAATGAGATTAGTTTTTTTTTTTTTTTTTTTTTTTAATAAATCTATTTTTCTGTAGTGCATATAAAATAAAATTTCTGGATTTCGCCGGCACTCAGATTACAATTTTAACTGAAGATGTGCAAATATTTGCATGCAAAATTGTAACTGGAAAACTTAACATTAAGTTTGGAAATATATTTATTACATACTAGCTGTTACCCGTGACGTCGTTCACGTAGCATAAAAAAAAAGATAAACGCTTTAATTAAAAAAAAAAAAAAAACATTTCATTAACAATAATTTAAAATATATATAACACATATCTTATACCAGGCTATTCAAAAGTTTTTTTTCTTTTTTTTCTTTTAATAGGGGACTTAAAGAATTCAGTCAAATAAATGGAAAATGTGTTAGATAATATTAACGATCGCGAAAATAAAATTGCAAACATTTATACTGTAGAACACCAGTAATGCACCCCAATGGTACAGAAATCATGTTGTAGTGCATTTCAGAATTCCATATCAAAGAAAGAAAAATCATGTGTTAAACCTAGGTAATAAAAAAAATATCCAACATTTCCATGATACATAACTTCGCCGGCCCATTCTTTTCTGCATCTGTGTATGTGATCTAAGTGCTTGTAAATATTCTAAATACAATGTTAAAATTTTGCTTAGTTAGAAAAAGTATAACGAAGATTAAAATTCACCTTTAGCAATTTCTAATAATAGACAGAAACATACTTGAATGCTTTTGTACAGTCCTGTATATTGCGTACAAATATTTATACGACCGCATATTTAGCCTAAATTATTCAAGCAAAAAACCCGATTCAAATTATTGAATTCATATTTCCGGGAATCGCTATTGCACAGGTGACCATATATCCAGTTTATTGTATAGTCCGATACATGATTTATTTAAATTTTACAAACATCTCTTATTATACCAAATGTAGCTGAACTTCAGGATGCATTAGTTTTCCTTAAAATACATACTATAATTGAAAAAGCTCTTCATCAATCTTTTCTAATAGACCATACTTTGGATAAAATATCTGAGATCTGGACACAGGTCCAAAACTCTGTAAATGAACAACAAATGTCATGCAAATCATACTTTACTGCAAGCATATTAGTAAATTTCAGTATTTATCATTGTATTGATTATCTCAGTATATTAATTTCATCATGTTTGAAATAATGCAACGCAATTAAAATACGCTGGGAATATTTTTTCCCAGTAGACTATATTACCGAACATTTTTCTGTTATCTTGTAAAAGAATGTTAAACCTTTTCACCCCATTTTCTACAGAAATCCTATTTTAGTGCACTTCAGAAACTGATATCAATTTCAATATTATTAAAATAACCTTAATGAAATAACGTTATTAAAATATGCTGCAAATGGTTTTTCTTCACAGACTGTGATATATTGAAATACTTTTGAGCTCACTGTACGCACACTATAAGTACTATACTTAACATATTCGATAGTAACCATGTTCTTGTGAACCTTAAAAATGCATGTAAATTTCATTACATTTAAAATTATGTAACATTACAAAATACACCACAAATGATTTTTTCGCCGTATATCATAATGTAAAGTCTCCTTTTGAGTGCTCCTGTGATTCAGCTATAATTACTACCTGGTTCATTTTCAATGCCACACATGCTATAGCAAATCTCAATAACGTATGTTATTTTCGTATGAATCCCACTATATTTACTCAAGTTGAAACACGGACAAACAGACGGCAGACCCCAGGCACTCAGCATCCGGTATACAGACAGGTTGAAGTCGTAAACACTTTTAGACCATGTTAGAAAGTGTAAAAAAAGGGGTAGTTTCCGTAAAACGAAAAAAAGCAGAATTTTTGAAAATTTAAAAACTTATACTTTGTTACAGATATGACGTTACATTAACATTTTTAAAATTCTTAATGGAAAGTATTCCTGTGACGTCACAATTGGTAAAAAGTTGAATTTTATAGCCTCGAATCGAAAGAAAGAAAAAGGTTAATTTTTATTACGGATTAAAATCGGGAAAAACTACTAAAATATTCATATTCTTGTAAAGTGTGAAGTTATATTCTTGTGAAGTCTTCTAAGTGTAAAAGAAATTTTATATAATCGTCTGCGTGATATAAGAAGAAAAACAGTATTCCTCTGACGTCACAATTGGTAAAATCGCGGTTTATAACCTCGAACAGAAAAGCAGAATAGGGTCCATTTATTTATTTCATTTTCTTTTATTACGTGAAAATCTTTCAGTTGAAAATTAAATACAGAAGAGAAATAATTATTCCGGTTTTTTATTTTTTGGCAACAAAAAAAGAAAGATGATTAAATATTACGGAAAATTTTTCAATTTATTCTGTATGAAAAATAGTGAAATGTTGAATTATTAAGAAAAATAATTGAATAAAATAAATAAAAATTAGCCTATGTTCATTTCAGACTAGTAATCTATCTATATACAAAAATTCAAGGACATTAATTCATCCGTTTTGAAGCCAAGTTCATTCCAATTTTCGGACACACTTTCACATTTATAATATACTAGCTGTTACCCGTGACGTCGTTCAAGTAGTATAAAAAAACAAAGATAACGCTTTAATTAAACAAAACATTTCATTAACAATAATTTAAAAAATATATAACACATATCTTATACAAGGCTATGCAGTAGTTTTTTTTTCTTTCTTTTAGGGGACTTAAAGAACTCAGTCAAATAAATGGAAAATGTGTTAGATAATATTAACGATCGCGAAAATGAAATTGCAACCATTTATACTGTAGAACACCTGTAACACACCCCAATGGTACAGAAATCATGTTGTAGTGCATTTCAGAATTCCATATCAAAGAAAGAAAAATCATGTGTTAAACCTAGGTAATAAAAAAAAAATATCCAACATTTCCATAATACATAACTTCGCCGGCCCATTCTTTTCTGCATCTGTGTATGCGATCTATGTGCTTGTAAATATTCTAAATACAATGTTGAAATTTTGCTTAGTTAGAAAAAGCATAACGAAGATTAAAATTCACCTTTAGCAATTTCTAATAATAGACAGAAACGTACTTGAATTCTTTTGTACAGTCCTGTATATTACGTGCAAATATTTATACGACCGCATATTTAGCTTAAATTAGTCAAGCAAAAAACCCGATTCAAATTATTAAATTCATATTTCCGGGAATCGCTATTGCACAGGTGACCATATATCCAGTTTATTGTATAGTCCGATACATGATTTATTTAAATTCTACAAACATCTCTTATTATACCAAATGTAGCTGAACTTCAGGATGCATTAGTTTTCTTAAAACACATACTATAATTGAAAAAGCTCTTCAGCAATCTTTTCTAATAGACCATACTTTAGATACAATATCTGAGATCTGGACACAGGTCCAAAATCTTTTCTGCGTCTCTGTAAATGAACAACAAATGTGATGCAAATCATACTTTACTGCAGTGTTGCCAGATGGGCTACTTTTTTTAAATTCAGATTCTTGATTGGCACCAGTTTTTACAAAGATAAAATATGCCTTATTCAATGGCATGATAATTAAGGAAAAAACAAAAGGTAAGTTACCGTTTCAAAAAAATGGTGCCAATCGAGAAATCTTAATTTTAAAAAAGTAGCCCACTGGCAACACTTCTTTACTGCAAGCATATTAGTAAATTTCAGTATTTATCATTGTATTGATTATCTCAGTATATTAATGTCATCATGTTTGAAATAGTGCAATGCAATTAAAATACGCTGGGAATATTTTTCCCCGTAGACTATCATATTACCGAACATTTTTCTGTTATCTTGTAAAAGAATGTTAAACCTTTTCACCCCATTTTCTACAGAAATCCTGTTTTAGTGCACTTCAGAAACTGATATCAATTTCAATATTATTAAAATAACCTTATAAAATAACATTATTAAAATATGCTGCAAATGGTTTTTCTTCACAGACTATAATATATTGAAATACTTTTGAGCTCACTGTACGCACACTATAAGTACTATACTTTACATATTCGATAGTAACCATGTTCTTGTGAACTTTAAAAATGCACGTAAATTTCATTACATTTAAAATTATGTAACATTATCAAAATACACCACAAATGATTTTTTCGCCGTATATCATAATGTAAAGTCTCCTTTTGAGTGCTCCTGTGATTCAGCAATTATTGCTACCTGGCTCATTTTCAATGCCGCATATGCTATAGCAAATCTCAATAACGTGTGTTATTTTCGTATGAATCCCACTATATTTACTCAAGTTGAAACACGGACAAACAGACGGCAGACCCCAGGCACTCGGCATCCGGTATACAGACAGGTTGAAGTCGTAAACACTTTTAGACCATGTTAGAAAGTGTCAAAAAGGGGGTAGTTTCCGTTAAAAAAAAAAAAAAAAAAAAAAAAAAACAGAATTTTTGAAAATTTAAAAATTTATACTTTGTTTCAGATATGACGTTACATTGATATTTTTAAAATTCTTAATGGAAAGTATTTCTGTGACGTCACAATTGGTAAAAAGTTCAATTTTATAGCCTCGAACCGAAAGAAAGAAAAAGGTTCATTTTTATTACGGATTAATATCTGGAAAAACTACTAAAATATTCATATTCTTGTAAAGTGTGAAGTTATAATCTTGTGAAGTCTTCTAAGTGTACAGAAATTTTATATAATCGTCTGCGTGATATAAGAAGAAAAACAGTATTCCTCTGACGTCACAATTGGTAAAATCGCGGTTTTTAATCTCGAACCGAAAAACAGAATAGGGTCCATTTATTTATTTAATTTTCTTTTATCACGTGAAAATCCTTCAGTTGAAAATTAATTACAGAAGAGAAATAATTATTCCGGTTTTTTTATTTTTTGGCAACGAAAAAAGAAAGATGATTAAATATTATGGAAAAATTTTCAATTTATTCTGTATGAAAAATAGTGAAATGTTGAATTATTAAGAAAAATATTTGAATAAAATAAATAAAAATTAGCCTATGTTCATTTCAGACCAATAATCTACCTATATACAAAAATTCAAAGACATTAATCCATCCGTTTTGAAGCCAAGTTCATTCCAATTTTCGGACACACTTTCACATTTATAATATATATAAGGATATAAGGATAAGGATTGATTCAATAATGTAATTACTTTTGATTATTTTAGAGCCAAATCGATCGGGTCATTTAACCCTTTCCGGCGCACTACTCTTTAAAGTTGGAATTTAAAGAGAAAAAAATTAGGCAATCTATTTAGGCCTAGAGGAGTACACAGGTATTGTTTTGTAAAGATTGCACTAGCCATTTTAATTATACAGCTGTTGCCGAAGTGGTAACCTCCCATAAGTAAAGCATTGATAAGCGCACTGAGAAGAGCATTGCTGTGAAGCGCGTATTACAGTAACACATTTTACCTATTATTTCAAAACAGTAGAGTTTGATCTCTGTGGTGCTGCCATCTAGAACTCATAAGAAATATTTAAAGTATCCATTAGAGTAGTTTTTGAAATATTCACTGAGTTTTTGTGTCTCTAAACAGGGGGAACTTTAGGTGTTGCCGACCCGGCAACACTGCGCGTTAAGGGGTTAAACATATCATGCGTCGAATTCGACGGGATTCCACTCGTTTTATTGTTAAAATGCATTTCCTTTTTCCCAGAGTCTATAAAAAAGCGTTTAAACTAAAGAAAAAATCCGTTTTTGATTAATCTAGTCATTGAAGAAGTAGCACGTCAAATTGTATCTCTTTATTATTCCGCAATTCCAAAGTCTCAGAGAGAAATTGCTAATCAACTGGGTATTTCACGCCGTTCTGTTTGCTGTTATATTGATAAACACAAGAAAAATGAAGTTACTTCATTGCATTCTAAATGGGGTGGCCCTTCTAAAAAACCTCTATTGATTTTTTTTTTCCCCTAATAGGAGTCAAAACTGAATTCTGCAATGGCAGTATCTACATCCAATTTGTCTTCAATATTGTTTCAAATTAATTAATTTTGAAATGAATTATCTGTATAGTATCGCGTTTTTCAAACTCATTGAAGTGTCAGTAAATGCAGTCTTCATAAATTAAAATTTCTCAACGTTAGTAATTCTAACAGTCTTTGAATTCTGATTATTTTGATAAATAAGCGCATACAATAGCATGCATATTTCGAATTAATAGTTAGTTTTACCCGTTAAAATTGAAAATATTTATTCATTGTATTTAATTATGTATATATTTACAATTTCAAATATACTTTTAACATTAATGACATTAAGATATGAATAAAGCTATTTTAACATCAACAAATTCTTTGTAGAATGTATTCTAAATTATCTTCCAAGTTTATTCATCATTATCAAATAATCCTTGTTTAATATTTCGTTTTAGCATACATTACAATATAAACATATTAAATTATTAAATTTATTAACGTTATAGAAATGCATATTTTAAAACATAGTTTTATTCGCTTTTTACTTATTATTATTCTACACTTTTTATTTGATAAATATTTTATGATCAATTAAATATTTACATGTAATTTTTGAATTTTCAAAAATGTTTTAATTAAACATCTTCAAATTATTTTTTATGTTTGTTTGTATAATAAGTACTAAAAGTAACATGCAGAAGTTGTTGGCAATTTTTATTTAATTAGTCTTATTTGTTAATAAATAAGCTTCAGTAAAACGCTTGTGTTAGGAATGCGTTAAAAATTATTTTGAAATGAAACTATTGCTGTTTTAACAAAGATTATTCTTTTTTTTTGAGTAAAATGTTTCATATGTTGGCGTATTAAAGGTGTGTAAGTAATTTGTAATCATATTGTTCTTTGTTTTAACCTAAAAAAGTAATTAAAATATGCACTATATATGTTTAAAAAGTCAGTTTTATATAAAAATATCAGAGAAAATAAATCAATTTTTTGCGTGAATATACTTAATAACAACATGTTGCATGCATGTGAATTTCAAAAGGTTCCATGGAAAAATGAATTTTTTATAATTTTTTAAAGAACACTTTACAAGAGTTAGGCTTAGCATCCCAAAATCCTTCGTCCCTGAAGAAAAATCAAATTTTCCCGCTTCGTCCTCAGATACACTCTTCAAAATGCGCTCGCCGTCGCGAACGGGTTAAAGATTAGTTGGGTGGATTAGTCCTCTAGATTCGTCAGGGATCGCTCAGCCGGTAGAGCATTGGCGGTTTGAGGCAAGATATACCTGGTTTTAAATTTGGCCCGAACTTTTTTCACCCACTCAAAATATTTATTAACTGTTATGTTCCACATTGTGCCAAATATTTGAATTTTGAAAATAAAGATATTCTGTAGTATCATCCTTTTCTGGATAAAAAAAAAATAAATACTTTAAAATATTCTTTAATAATGCTTTTTTCTTTCTCACATACTAAACAATTTCCAAGAGATTTCCGTTATTTACTTTTAAGGATATTATTATAAAATATTTTTAAGCGATTTTATTCAATGTTGCAACGTCAATGTATAAAAAGAAAATCGAAACTATTTGCCTCTCGTAAATTTTCAGCCTGTTGCAGCAGTTTGACTTCAATATGTTTAGAAATATTTTATGCAAGGATGTGGAAACTTTTTCCGCCTGACTGTTCCTACATCCAGCCCGCAGTCTCCGGAGACCTTTTCTTAAATCAAAACTGGAAGAACGATGTTTTACAGCATTTCTTAAATATTCTCCAATACTCGATTTCGTATATTTCCTCCATTTTTCTTTTTCTTTTTAAGGTAGTCCAAAATTATATTTCTTTCTTTTTTTCAGACTCTTCTCAATTCAACAAGCGCAAAACGTTTTGACATATTTACAAATTCATTTTTTAATGAAAAGATATAAAATTGCAAAGCCTGTCGACGGAAGTGATTTGGAATCTAATTGAATTTTCCATTTTGTGATCAATCAATCGTCTATCAAGTTATAAGCGATTTCGATCACGTGATCACGTTGTTTTCTATCCTTTTAAGATTCTTTTTTCTGCTTTCGTCGGGAAATGCGGTTAAAAACGCCAATTTTGACGGCTTGTTCTGAAAAATCTATTGCGTTCGCTGAAATAATCATCATCATAATAAAAAGAATGGAGCCCGATTATATAGTTTCTGAACAAAAACACCTGCTAGTTTTAGCCGAACACAAAGTTTCCCTTTTTGATTTAAGAAACCTTTAAAGATTAGTTGGGTGAATTAGTTCTCCAGATTCGTCCGGGACCGCTCAGCCGGTACAGCATTGGCGGCTTCAGCCAAAATACCCTTGTTTGAATTTTGGCCCAAACTTGTTTCACCCACTCAAAATATTTCCAACTGTTATGTTTCATATTGTGTCAAATAATTCAGTTTTGAAAATAAAGATATTCTGTAGTATCACCCTTTTCTGGATTAAAAAAAAATATTTTAAAACATTCTTTAATAATGCTTTTTTTCCCCTCACATACTAAAAAATTTCAAAGAGATTTCCGTTATTTATTTTTAAGGATATTATTATAAAATATTTTTAAGCGATTTTATTCAATGTTGCAGTTTTAATGTATAAAAAGAAAATCGAAACTATTTGACTCTCGAAATCTTCAGCCTGTTGCAGCAATTTGACTTCAATATGTTTAGAAATATTTTCTGCAAGGATGTGGAAACTTTTCCGCCTGACTGTTTTTCCATCCTGCCCGCAGTCTCCGGAGACCTTTTCTTAAATTAAAACTGGAAGAACGATGTTTCACAGCATTTCTTAAATATTCTCCAATACTCGGTTTCACATATTTCCCCATTTTTATTTCACTTTTTAAGGTAGTCCAAAACTATATATTTTTTTCATTTATGAATAACCTTTACTCAGTTTTGTTGAAAAGTGTGTTTATATATACAAGGTAGAACCCGTCGAATTTCCACGAAAGAAAATGTTTTAAAGGAACTGTTTCAATGATTTATAATAAAACTACAAAATTAGTTACAGTAAAAAAATGCATTTTACATTGATAAGGCTAACTCTTTAACAAACGATATTTAACATCAAATTAACAAAATACTATTTCTAAAAAAACTCAGTTGTAGAAATTGTTAAAATTAAACTTTAATCGTACATGTAAGTATAGTAAATCAGCATAATAAAGATTATTATGATAAAGTTACCAATTTAGGTTCTTATGCTAGTATTCCAAAATGAAAAAAAAAGCAAAATTTATTTAACTTTGATACAATCATAAAATATTTTTTTCTCGTGATACCTAAACCCGGCATCATTTACATCATATCAAAATTTACAAATGCAAATTTTGTATCTGTATTGACCTTTTCAGAAAAAATTGGCATTTTAATTTGATCATTTTGATTCAAAACTTGAAGTCTCAATGCTATTAGCTGAAACAGATATTAAACTGTTGATATTATTTTACGTGCAAATCAATTTTTGTAAATGAAATCAAAATTCACAGAGTTTTATAACAAAATACATTTTAATTTCATTTTTTTCCTTTTTAATAAGAAAATAGCAACATAAAGATACAGTGATCAATTTCTTCCCATTTCTTGCCTTTTTTTCCTTTGCTTTTAATAGAAAAGGAGTACTCCTGTTGCCACGTTAGAAAAGCAGGATTAAAAACTACAAAAAAAAATATAGTAATATTTCAAAAACAAATTAAGATACAGCTTTCAAACAAATTCAATTTAAAAGTACATTTTTTTCCCTGCACGATGATGTAAAAATTGAAAATGTGCCATATTTAGATGTTTAAAAATTTGTAGTAGCAAAAATTTCAATACCGAAATTTCATTTAAAATTTGAAAGTGTTGCCATTCGCAAAATGACGTTTGCGTTACGCACAGATACGTTTGGCTTTTATAATATAGCTATATATTTAAAAATATGAAATTCTTTAAAAAAATTAAAACTGCATTTTAAAATAGTAAATTATAGACCTGGATAAAATTTGATCAAAAATTTTAAATGATTTTTTCTAAATCTTCTTTTAGGTGCCTAATTAATTATATGCATACTTATCCTATGGAGAGGGGGGAGAGGAAATATTCGAAACTTCGTCAATTCACGAGATATCAAATCAGTTCGAATTTATTAACTACTTTTTTTTGTTATCCACACACACACACACACACACAAAAAAAAAAATGTGTTTGGATAAATTACGTCGACTATTTGGGAAATTATATTTTGTAAGACTAAAATTTAAGACTTATAAATAAATCCTATATTTAAAAAAATAACAACAACATCATTTTTATGATGATCAAAATGTGGCTTACCTAATAATAGAGTCCTATACAACGTACGCCACGGATTAAACATTAATATTCCAGGACATTCATGAACAAATTTTAAATGAAATTTCAGTTTTACAATTTTCGATACTGCAAATGTTTAAATTTCTAAACATCGAACATGATCTATTTTTACACCGTCGTATAAGGAAAAAATGTACTTCTAAATGCGATTTGTTTGTATCTCAATCTGTTTCTGAGGTATTAATTTTTTTGTAGTTCTTAACTCTTTTTATGTCATTGTGGCGACAGAAGTATTTCATTTCTGGCCTTTAAACACGGACCAATCAGAAAACTAATAAAATCCGGACATCACAAGCAATCAAATATGTCTAAAATATCTGTAATCTCGACCGACAGAAACACCCATTTTCCAAATGATTAATATATATATTACAAATTTAAAATTTTTTCGCCAAAACTAACCTTTATACTACCTTAATTTTCTTATAATAATGTTCCGTACTTACTACAAATTATTAAATTAAAATCTTGTTTCTAGATCTAATCTGTTAATCTGTATGCAGACGATATAAATTCTTAATTTGCCTTAAAAAACATTATTCCAGTATGCGTAAATTTAAAAAGATGGCTCTAAATTAAAAATATTCTTAATTAAAACTTTATTTCTTAATATTCCAAATAAAACTGATTTCTTCTATGTTTTTATCAACCTTTTTAAGAAAATCTTATTAAATTTATTCCAAAACCATACCTTTAAAAAAATATCATTATTTTATTTTATCTATTTATTTATTTTTCCGCCGTCAACCTTTGATGTGTGCATTAATAAATTCATTTCTTTTCTTTTTCTCTTAAAATTAATCATTTATAAAAATCGTCTGCCTAAGAAATTATGAGTCGATTATAAATTGGTTAAATAATATATTTTTAAAAATAAATTTATCGGTTGTGTAAAATAGTCTCGTATCTGGACAAGAATTCTGTTTACATAAAAGGATGATGGTTTGAGATTACAGAAAGTTCTAGAATTTTCTTTTTAGAAAAAAAGGTGGAAGTCTCGAGATGAGAAGGGGAGAGATTCTGGAGTTCTTTCGTCGATGAGCACGGCTGGTTGAAGTAAATGATGGAATATTTTTTGGACATTTCGGTAAAAGATCGTTTGCAAAAAGGAGTTTTTCCCTCTATAATGACTACAGTTGACTAAATAAACTTACCGCCACCAATGAGTGATTTATTGGATATTCTACATTTATTTATTTTTTATTTTTTCCCTCGCTGGCCATGACTTCTGTGCAAAGAACGGGGACCCTGGCGATGATGTTTCTGGCTCCTAACTTTAAAATGTCACAGTCTTTTCTAGAGCCGGCAGGATCTTTTATGCCTACGCTGCCTTTTTTGGTTTTTAAAGAAACTTGCTATGGAACGAAGTGATAATAAAAACTGTAGATCGCTGAATAATTTGCCCGTCATTATTGGATGTGTTCTTAAACAAAAACTGCCATAGTCTCATGATTTCTGGAGTGACAAAAACAGAGGAATTGTTCCTGTAAAGTGCTTTGGTCGATAAAAAGTAGTCCTCTTATGATGAAAAAGAAGAAAAAAATAATAATCATTACAAGACCATTTCTTGTTAATTGGTGAATAGAAAAATATTTTTTCGAGATAGTTGAGACCCATAGGATTTCGGTGAGATTTTTTTTTTTTCGTAGTGTTTTGAATATTATTATTTGTACACTTTTTATGTATTTATTTAAATTAATTATTCTCTGTTTGTCAGGTTTATTTATTTGATTATTTGTCTGTGAATTTTATTTACTTGCTATTTATGAGTATTATTATTATCATTATTATGTGTTGGAGATTTAAACATTTTTGTTCTTAAGGATTAAATTAAAGAGTATGATATTCTTAGACAATTATTTTGCATATTAAGATTATTATGATATTTTTATGCACGCTTAAAGATAAATTCGTAATAATAATGAAGTATAAAAGAACTTAGAAGCTCAAGTTATTTTTTAAAAAAAGTACATTTTCTAATTTATTGATATTTGTTTCTTATCAAGAACTATTCTCTGAATGCAGTATTTTTATGATGATGTTCCTATTACTAGACATTTGAGATAGAAAACTAAGTTAACATTTATGTTTTTTCCTTTATTTGTTAGAATTTCTAGTGACAGTGAGCTTTGGTTCCCGGATTCTTATAATTTATTTAAATTCAGTAAGAAAGATGGAACTGTACAAAACTGTTGCTAGAGTTTTGACTGATAAATATGATTAATTTTTTTTTATAAATTTTGTGATTTTAAGTAAGGAATTACCTATAATTAAAATTTTTGAATCTGTTTATGATTTATAAAATAATAGAATTAAAAAGTTGATCCCAACTTAAGATATAACTATGATATTTACAATTCCTATTTTATTAGATAAAATTTCTGGTTATAGTTAGCAGCTGAATATAGTTATAATTTTCACGATAATTTTGATTCAGATTTTTAAAATGGAGGGTAATGGTTTTGTGTGAGGCAGTTAAAATGTATACAACTCCAGTAGACAAAGCCCTCAAAATTGCGAAAGCGCGAACTCAGGAATTTCACCTTAAAAGTAAAAGGCTCTATGATCGAAATTTTGTCGAATGCCCATTAAAAATATAAGACTCTGTAATTTATGAAGAATTTAAATACCCTAACACTCGAAAATTAGAACCTACTTTCTCTGGACCATACAAAATTATAAATAAACTTTCTGATGTAACTTATGCAATAGATAAATTTAATTATGAGACAGGACAGAATTCCGTTATTGTGCATGTTTCTAAATTAAGACCCTATTTTTCACCAGAATATTTTAAACTGTTTCATGAGCAACCCAAAAAACAAACAAAACCTCAAATACAATCACAATCACTAGATCAAACTAAAGTCAAGCCAGCAGATTAAATTTTAATTCTTATTCTTTAAATATTTTATCACCATAATTTTCAAAATTAGCAGGTATGTTCTTGGTGCGCAACAAGAATATTACTTGTTTTTGGGAGTTTTTGGAATTAAATTGGGCTCCTTATGCAGGCATAAGGTGTGCACTTTGATTGTAAAGGCTTTCAAATTGATGTTGATAAATTAATTTTAAGTGTATTTAAGTCTAACTATATTTACTCATTTATTGACATTGTATTATTCTATTTATTCAGCAGATATTTATGTTATAACAGTTATAAAATCTGATGATTCTACTCAAACCTATAACATAATATGTGATTTTCAGTGATTGTAAAAACTACAGATATTAAAAGTTTTTCAAAAAAGCACACTATTTTTATTTCCATTTCTCAATTAAGAATGACACCTTTTATTCCTATTGTATTTTATTATTAAAGTTTATAAACCATGTGTAGATAAAACATTATTCTACATTTGGCATTTGAAAACTTATAACCAAATTTGACAATTTTGTAAAAGAGTATCAGAGAGGAATTATTGTAAGGAAATACTGGTTGAGAGTCCATTTTCTAAATAGTTAGATTTAATTTTATTTGGATTTTGGAATTATTATGATTTTTTTTTATTATTATACTTTCGGCTAGCAAAAAAATACTTTCTTATGCTATTAGAAGATAAGAAAATTATTTAGTTGCTATGTAATTATTTTTATCCTCAACCAATATTTTCCCTATCAATAATAAACAAATAGTGATATTTTCTTTTGATTATACTCTTGTATTACTATTATTATTATTATTATGATTTCTATAATGAGGTTTATTATTAATTATACTCTTATTGAAAAATATTAGGATATGGAGTCTTATTATACTACTTATTATTGTTGTTGTTATTATTATTTAAATTTTTCTATATTATTTATTATTGATATTGAGAGTGATGCTATTTATTATTAAGAAATTGGTATATTATTGAAAGAAAAATTTGATATAGTATTAAGAGATGTTGGATCCAACATAACATAAAAAACAAAGATTAAACTAGATTTGGAGATCTTTAATTAAAGAGACTGTATTCAGTGAACATTGGAAAAGACTTTTATACACAATGGAAAGACTTTTTTCATTTGAAGAACTTTATTCAAAATAACCTATGCATTAAGTTATTGTAATTATTTAAACTTCCATGAGAACGAATTGTTATTGTTTTTATTATATTTTTTATCTCTTGCTTAGTTATATTTATAACTTATTTACTGTTATTGTATGTATTATCTCCTATGCACTTACAAATAGTAAGTGATATTGTAACAGTATTGTATCTCTTTCAGGGAAATGCTCCTACCTAAATTTAATTCAGATTAATTTCTTCTTAACTATTTTATTTTAATCGCTAATATTTTTTATATTGCGTTAATTTTCTTTTCTTCCATCTCTTGGCTTCCTGGGTTTGACAGTTTTATTCCAAAATTTGACTTTTCTAAATTGTTATATTTCTGTTGTCTGAACTTGTAGTTTTATTTAACTATCAATTTCATACAAATTTTCGGGGAGGGGGGATAATATTACAAATTTAAAAATTTTTCGCCAAAACTAACCTTTATACTACCTTAATTTTCTTATAATAATGTTCCGTACTTACTACAAATTATTAAATTAAAATCTTGTTTCTAGATCTAATCTGTTAATCTGTATGCAGACGATATAAATTCTTAATTTGCCTTAAAAAACATTATTCCAGTATGCGTAAATTTAAAAAGATGGCTCTAAATTAAAAATATTCTTAATTAAAACTTTATTTCTTAATATTCCAAATAAAACTGATTTCTTCTATGTTTTAATCAACCTTTTAAAGAAAATCTTATTAAATTTATTCCAAAACCATACCTTTCAAAAAATATCATTATTTTATTTTATCTATTTATTTATTTTTCCGCCGTCAACCTTTGATGTGTGCATTAATAAATTCATTTCTTTTCTTTTTCTCTTAAAATTAATCATTTATAAAAATCGTCTGCCTAAGAAATTATGAGTCGATTATAAATTGGTTAAATAATATATTTTTAAAAATAAATTTATCGGTTGTGTAAAATAGTCTCGTATCTGGACAAGAATTCTGTTTACATAAAAGGATGATGGTTTGAGATTACAGAAAGTTCTAGAATTTTCTTTTTAGAAAAAAAGGTGGAAGTCTCGAGATGAGAAGGGGAGAGATTCTGGAGTTCTTTCGTCGATGAGCACGGCTGGTTGAAGTAAATGATGGAATATTTTTTGGACATTTCGGTAAAAGATCGTTTGCAAAAAGGAGTTTTTCCCTCTATAATGACTACAGTTGAATAAATAAACTTACCGCCACCAATGAGTGATTTATTGGATATTCTACATTTATTTATTTTTTATTTTTTCCCTCGCTGGCCATGACTTCTGTGCAAAGAACGGGGACCCTGGCGATGATGTTTTTGGCTCCTAACTTTAAAATGTCACATATATATATTATATATATATATATATATATTTATATATATATATTATCTATATATATATATATATATATATATATGCGTTAAAGCATAGATTATGAAGCATTTTCCAACACATGCAGAATAATGTAACAAAACTGCATCATTTAAAAAATAATAATTATACTTCTCAATCCAGCATATGGGAATGTGTAATGCATTTGGAAACCGAATTTCAGCTGTCCCCATCGAATCAATCGAAAAATTATCGGAATTTTATAGTAGCTCTGTATTTGATATAGAAATTTGTATCTATTAACAAAATGACTTCCAAAATATAGTTCATTTAAATGATACACATATTTCAGTTGAAAATTCCCCTTCAGCAATTTTCTCTAATAAGGAGAATGGTATGCGAATACTTTTGTGCAGAACTGTATATGAGGTATGGAATTTATACATAAAGAATAATTTGCTAAAAAACTAATTAAATTTAAAAGCGCATACCGAATTTTAAGCGTACTCTCTAGCAATTATTGCGAAAAGACAATACTGTAACCGATTTATTTTATGTGTCCCTTTAAATCAATTTAAAAATTGCATTTTAACACAATCAAACTGATTAGTAAAGTTATCATACGAAATAAATATTTCCGACTGAGCGAAAAATTGCCCAGGCCGGGAATCGAACCTGTATACTTGGCTTACAAGACCAATGCTTTAACGTTTAAGCTAACTGGGCACGACAACCGGTGAGCATTTTTCGCTCAGATAACGTAATTTAATTCATAATTTAAAAATACTATGAATGCTCGGTTTTAACGTGATCTTAGTCAAATTCAGTGATTTATATCTGTTTCAATACATTTTAAATAGCGTAATGCCATTACAATACACTCCAAACGATTTTTCCCTGTGTACCATAATGTAATCGAGCCTTGTAACACCTTGTAAATGAATCATTAATATCGCACATACTTTATATTCAATATCAAACGTGCTTTGGTGACCCCAAATAAGCCATATCAATTGCATGAAAATCCGAGTATATTTACGGGATTCAGAGCTTGGACAGACGGACAGACAAACCAAATGCATAAGCACTTTTCAATTAATTGGAAAGTGCTACAAATGGGGGGGGGGGATTTGCAGAAGGAAAATAACACATATCTGTTTACTAAGGAGATATGACTAGCTGTTAAGGAGGAGGCATCGTAATACTTACCCATCATGGATATGCCTAATTTAAAATTTGAAAATAAAAAATATGTAAATTCTTTATAAAATGCATTGCAATTCCAAAATAAAATTTAAACGTATATTTAAATATTTTTAACACATAGTAATGCTCTATTTATGAATTGCTGATGAACTAATTTGAAAAATTATATAAAACGCCAAACTACTCAAGTATTACCGCATTGCGTAAAAGAAACATCCTTATAACTCCAAAAATAACAATAATATTAACTAACAGTTTACTGCATCGGATTAAGGATCTTATATCCAATTAAAATATATGTTTGAATTGAAATTTGAATGAAATATATGGCCATGAAAAATCGAAGAATGTGGAAAACAGGATTACAAATATCTCAGCAACTAATTATCCCATTGATTTCAATTTTTATGCAAAATTTTTGTATTTTATTGCTTTTTACGTCCTTTCCTTAGAATAAAAAATTTAATAAAAACTCTACTAATGGATAGTGCTGCTAAAAATATTCTCAAGGGATGAAAAAGACATAAGTTGAACGAATTTTACCATATTAACATGATTCCGACAAAATCTATTCTTCCAGAAAAATTATAAGTAAAATTTGAAAACTCGTCAAAAGTGTCCAGATAAAATTGTTAAACAGGGTTGAATTTAATTTCATCTCAATTTAATTTCTGTTGATGAAATTAGCATTTAAATTCGGAATCTACAAATGCGAGTAAGCCGTGCTGGCGTGGATTTTTTATGACTTTCTGTGGTCTTTTAGTACTGTATGTCAATTATATTTATTATATTGCTTACCTTACATTTTTCTTGACAATCGCTTACCTTACTTGATTATAATTTCGGATATTTTTTTTTTCTTGCATTACCACAGAGTTATAATGAAAGATAGTCTCTTTTGTGTAATACACACACACAGGATGTATCAAAAAGTCTTTACTCATTTACAAAATTAATAAAAAGAAAAGTATGTAAGATAAGTACTTGAAATTTAAAAACTTTCAACTGTACCCTTTGTTTCAGCTGTATTCTTTTTAAAAAGTTTTCAGAAAAAAATAAGCGAAACGATCAAATTAATATGTAATTCTTAAAGGGTATAAGTAAATGTAAATTGATACTATATTTTTATTTTTATAAATTAAAAAAATATATATATCATAAACTTTTATTTTGGTAATCTTTAAGTTATCCGGAAACATATATTAGGTAAAGTAGTAATATTGGGTACAAATACTTTATAAATGAAACAGAATTAAAAACAAACTGTCACGTACACAGGAAAATAAATAATTTAAAGCTAACGTAAATTTGCTTTTTAATTTTAAGATCTATAAAATATCTGTTACAAGACACATATATAATGTGTTGATGATTAAAAACAATCATTATGAAACATTTTTACTCCGCTCCATTAATAAAATAAATGAAAATCGATACTTTTTTTTTCTGTTTGTAACCTCCAGCCTGTTGCAGCAGTTTGACTTCGATATACCAAGAAATGTTTTCTCCAAGGATGTGGAAACTTTTACTCGTACATTTTCCACTATTCTGCCGAAGTCCCGAGAGGTTTTTCTGGAAATAAATTTTCTAACTGCGCATTCCTTAAAAAATTCCCTGTGCTATGTTTCATATTTTTCTTTCGTTTTTGTGTTATTTTTCGAACTTTGTTGCAAAGGTGCATGAAAAAAGTTAACTGTTTTTTGTAATCGGTGTTTTTATTTCTCTGCCTATTAAATGCTCTTTTCATCAGTTTTTTATTATTATGACTTTTTGTTTTTTTAAATCCATATAAAATGCGGTAAAATCAGTCAAAACGGAATTTGTTTATAAGAAAATTTTTTATTAAATGGAAAAAAGTAAAATAATAGCACACTTCCGTCGGATTACGATAAAAATGTACCTGATAGAATGATAACGTGCACAAAATGGTATTTTATACAGCTCGATAGCAAATCCATTTTCACAGGTTTTACTGTTTATTTTTAAAATATTTTGTTTAAAAAAAGATATTAATTTTTTGAGATGAAATAACCATCTGCTGCTGCAGTTTAATTGGAATATGTTTAGAATTTTTTTAAAGGATACGGAAACCTTTTTTTTCTTAATTTTTTTTTAATTGACACGTGAGGTTTTTTGGAATAAATTCAAAATAATGACTTTTAATTGCATTCTTTATAAAATTCCCATTGCTACGTTTATTAATATTCATAGTTTATAAAATTTGGTTATAAATTAATTTAAAGTTGAAAGTAATATAAATATATATATATATTTTAAACAAGCCTTCATTAAAATTCAGCAAAATGTTTATATATACATTTTAAATGCACTACCAAATTTAACGATATTTCGCGAATGCCAGCAAAGTTTGGTGCTATTGTGGTAAACTGTGTCGGTAATACTTTTCAAAATACATTCATTGTTGAAGCTAATACATTTATCCCTTAGGAAATTAAATTGTAATTGAGTAACCATTAAGTAGTGTTGATCTTAGTACTGTTAATTTAACCTTAAGATGCCACTCGACTTGCTCAAACAGACCCGGGTGATAATGTTAAGCCTATGGCGGCGTTACTTATTAAATATCTCGCTCAAATTTTAATAGTTTCTTTTTTTTTTTTTTTTTTTTTTTTTTTTTGAATAGGATAGCTGAGACGACATAAAACCGGGCTAGTTTTTGTCTCCTCGATTTTGATTTCGAATTAAAAAAAAAAAAAAAAAAAAAAAAAAAAAAAAAAAAAAAACCTTTAACTTTCAGAACCGGTTCTGAAATAGAAATTATCATGATATTAAAATCGAAAAAGTAAGAACTAACCCGGTTAAAGATCATCCTCCGACATCCTACGTAAAAATATTAAAGTTTGTGCGAGATATTTGAAAATAACGTTCCCATAGATTTAACATTATCATCCGGCTCTTTTTGAGCGAGTCGTGTGGCCTCTTAAGTGTAGTTTTTGCGATGTTTTTAGAAAACGGAGAGTGTTGGGGAAAAGATTCCAACGAATTTTGAAAATTCGGATACATTTATTTATTAGTTTTAATTATATTAAAGGCATGTCAAATTTCAAGATTTTATTTCAATTGGTTTATGAGATATGTTGATTTTTTTTTTTTTAAATTTGCCCCTTTTTGCCCTCTTAGAGATCGAATTTAAAAGAATCAATGATTAATTAGCGCATTGCCCTCAGTAATACATATATATTCCAAATTTCAAAACTCTATGTCAACAGGAAATGGGTGACTGTAAGCAAGAAATTTTAAAAGAACGCCCATACAGGCGTGTCAACATTAGCGTGTCAGTTTTTTCGTATAACTCAGTATAAGCTTTTGGATTAAACACTGTCCTTCATCTATTCATTCTAAATTTCATTCTCCCACATTTACCTCCTTTTTTTTATCGTGACAAACTTCATACTTCATATCCCACACTCACACTGCTTGCGATCTTAACTGATTTGATCGAAAAAAGAAAAGAAAAGAAAACATACATAGAAAAGATTTTTTATATGTTATGTATTTGTTGCACAATCGAAATTTATTACATTTAAAGAAGCGCTTTTAATATTGTGAATCGCACCGGTTACGTTACACGAAATAATATATACATATATTATCAATTATATATTATCAATTATATCAATCATATATATACACTATATTGCCATTGATTATGGGACACTTGCGATTTTAGACATTTTACTAAATATCTAGAACAATACATGAGGAATCATCTCGAAACTCTTAGTGTATAAATATAATAGTATACGTCATACATCTCCGTGAAGATTTTTTACCGAAACTCCATAGGGGACCGTCAACAAATTAAAAAAGAATGAATATCTTTTGAATAACCCTGTCAAAACTAATGTAGCAAAAGCGCTCAAACTCTAGATTATGATTGAATGCCTTATTGTAATACACTGTGTTCATTTTTATGCAAATAGCATGCACACTCGCAGAGTAATTAAGGTTTTTATAAAAATGGTCCCAAATTTTTCCAAGTTTTTTCCTTATAATTTTCAGAGTTCTTAATATAAAATAATATTTTTTTCAGAAAATATGACAAACAACATTGCACACAGTACCCTGTAATCAGAATTAAAAAATAATGAAAATTCTATACAAAATGAGTTGGTTTACTAAATAATTTTTTACTGCCCATGCGTCAACGATATCAAAATTTCATTTGCATATTATGTTAGCTAAATGTATAGAGCAACTTTTGTAAAAGTCACAAAATCATAACTTGAAAATTCTGAAAATAATCGTCAATTGAATAAGTTGAAAATCCGTTATTCTCAAAATGAAGCAAAAACAAGAGGGGTTGTATCCATATATTCATTGATTAGTGTCAATGTAGAATACACAATACGGGATGTTACGACTACTTCTGGATAAAATCCCTCATTTTTTTGCTTCATTTTGGAAACAACGGATTTTGTCCTTTTTCTATAGACGATTACTTTCAGAATTTTCAAGCTATAATTTTGAGACTCTTACAAAAGTTGCTCTATACATTTAGCTAACATAATATGCAAATGAAATTTTGATATCTCTGACGCATGCGCAGTAAAAAATTATTTAGTAAACCTACTCATTTTTCATACAATTTTTATTATTTTTTAATTCTGATTACAGGGTACTGTGTGCAATGTTGTTTGTCATATTTTCTGAAAAAAATATTATTTTATATTAAGAACTCTGAAAATTATAAGGGAAAAACTTAGAAAAAATTGGTGCCATTTTTATAAAAACCTTAATTACTCTGCGAGTATGCATGCTATTTGCATAAAAATGAACACAGTGTGTTACAATAAGGCATTCAATCATAATCTAGAGTTTGAGCGCTTTTGCTACATTAGTTTTGACAGGGTTATTCAAAAGACATTCATTCATTTTTAATTTGTTGACGGTCCCCTATGGAGTTTCGATAAAAATTTTTACGGAGATGTATGACATATACTATTATATTTATACACTAAGAGTTTCGAGATGATTCCTCATGTATTTTTCTAGATATTTCGTAAAATGTCTAAAATCGCAAGTGTCCCATAATCAATGGCAATATAGTGTATAATATGTATTGTATAGTCAAAAGTTATCCGAGATGTAACTCAAAAAATGTAGCTCAGTAAAACGATTTCAAATAATTTTTCCCGAAAATTCAAATTAAAGAAAATCTTCTTTATGCAGTTTTTACCAGTAATTAAACGATGAACACTTTTTTTCTCCTTCAAAAGTATTTTTAAGCGGCAAATTGCTTAATTAGGCTAATTAAAATGATAGTTTAATTTTTTATGCCAATCGTAAATTAAATCTTCTAGAATAACTAAAGCTTTAATTATTATTTTATGTTAAGTTTTTAATAATGCTTATAAAAAATATTGCAAACGAGTATTTATGAAAATTATTACATATATATATACGCAGTAGCTTAAAGAAATATATATATGTTAATGTAAGAAATTGATTTCTATTGTAATCATAAATATTTTTATGATATTTAAAAATTAAGTGTTGTTCAAGCTAAGCATGTTAATTTCATTATAATTTTATTCATGTCAATTATAGACTAACTTTATATATAAATAAATATAAACAATGCGAATAAATACATATCACATTCATCAATAGAAATGGTTTTGTCTTTTCTAAAAGAAAGATAATTTGAAAAAAAATATTTTACGCAATTTTTTTTTAAATTGGAATGCATATACTCTTTAGATTATTTTAAATAATTTTTTAAAGAATTAATGATGATTTGTCTTAGCCCTTTCTCAGTTTTCTTTTTTCCCATGCATTTTATACTTTACGTAAGATTGCTCACATTGTATTGAAGGTTGTATATTAACTTTCAGTATTTTTTATTTTTTTTAGATGCGTTCGTGTAAATGTATAGCTCCTATAGTCATCGTTCAGTCCATCCGTCCGTCCACATATAACAGAATAAAAACTACGCAACCGAATCGTTTGAAATTTAAAATATACAATTGTTGAATAATTTTGTCAAGACATTTCAAATTTTTTGAAAATCGGATGTATAGTTTAATTACAAGAACAATCAAAATTATTCCGTTACATTACGGCCGATAGGGAAAATTTTTTAAGTGCATTTTAATGATGTTACACACTTTCGATCATAATAAAACTGATATGCATCTTCGAAGTATATATTAAAATATACATTCTGTGCAATCTGTGGTGCAAAGAATATTTGTTATTAACTTACAGGATCACACAAAAGTATACATTACATAATGGTATAGAGGGAAACATTGTTTGGGGCGTGTTTTAATAATATTAAACTCTTTCATTTTTTACGAAATCGATATACGTTGCTGAGGTTTTCTGTAAGTTACTACCTCTGTAATAAAAAGCAAATAGTATTTACAGGGATACAAAAGATTTCGGGTACTATACTGTATCCTGTTTGGATGCTATGCTGTATACTATTACATCAAGATCTGAATATAACTTCGTTGTGGTACGAACGCACTTCATTTGTTACGCTTAATGGGCAATTTCTGTCTTTCTTATTTTAAACTTCCATCGAGTACATTCTCAGAGGTTTTTCGCCATAATGGTGAGTGAGATTTGTTACGTACATGTAATAAGCGCTTACGGCATTATTTATCATCCTAATTTCTTATTAGATTATTTTTTCTTTTGGTATATAATTGCTAAAATGTTATATTTAAAATTATAATTTCATTTAAATGTTATGCTTATTGCTAAAATGTTATATATACAGTTTATCGACATAAACTTGGAATCAATTCAATTCCAAGTTTATGTCGATAAAGGGTATATAAAACTTTATTGCAGTACTGCTGCTAATAATAATAATAATATATTTTCTATACATAATATTTTTATCACTAACAACTTTTAACACTGTCAATTTTTACTATTCTTTTTTTTTTAAAAATGATGCATACAATGTAAGGAAAAAAGACAACTGTTTCTTAATCCACAAACATATTAATATAACCACGCTGGAAGTTTATTAAACTCTTCCGACTCAACCAGGATGTCGAAAAGCGTTCTTTATTTCCAGAAATTTATCTCTTTATCTTCAGAAATATAAATAATTTTAATTTAAATTAGAAGATATCTTATCCCTAACGCTTATTATAAGGTATATTTTAAAAAGAGCAATTATACAACTGTTGAGTAAAGTTAAAATGTAATGCGGTGTTTTACAGATACATAAAAACAATTTATTTTTTTTTTTCTTAATAAACAATTTTATATTACTTGAGAGAACTGTTACAAAAAAATTAAAAACAAATAACATTCACATGTTTTGGTTCTTATCTGATAAGAACCATAATCATAATAATAATAATAAAAATACAAATCGTTTCACATGAATACAAATAGCATGCGCTATAGAGATGTAAACAAAAACCACGCGCTCTGTTGAAAAAAAAATTAAATTAAAAATAAACCATGATCTAAAATTATTTTTCTATTTTGTTCATCCCATTCAAGCTTTCACGAGGAATTTATCCATAAACTCTAATCATAACTTAGGGATAATAAAAGAAACAGTATCATTGCAAACTAAACTTTTACAGGTATAAATTTCAATGGACTCTCCTATAATGGACTTACGACTACAATTTGGTACGAAACATAATTTGCTTTTCCACTAAGCAGAATTTTTATTTATCCATCTAAATATAATCTAGATAAAGCAGTGTTAATACGACCAAATTTAATATCAAATTCATGTTCACCTTTTCTAATTCCAAGTTTTCTCCCAATCAATGTAATAATTTAAATCACCTTTTTCTGTAATATAAGATATTTCCTAAACGCTTGCAAGATCCTCACGCCAGCAGGGCTGGCGAACCTTTTTGCGATCGCGTGCCATTCCCCCCCCCCCTCCCAAAAAAAAATTATATGACCTTGACGTGCCAACTAATAAATAAACTTAGAGGATTACAAAATCATGATAGAGAGAGATTGTTATTAAGATTTTTAAAAAGTGGGCAAAATACTTAAGGAGACATACGACCTTTAAAAGTGAAATAAAATTAGGCAAGAAAAATCATCATGTTTAACATGTAATTTCTCAGAATGTATTTGCTCTATGACCATAATTTTTTTACTGGCTATAAATTGAAGCTTTACAATTTAAAAGATATTTTTTATATTCTTATAAAGGAAAAAAAAAGTTTATTTTTTGTAAAGGTTTAAACAGTAAGTATTTAAAAAAAAAAAAAAAAAAAAAAAAAAAAAAAAAAACTGATACAACCACTTGCGCGCATGATTTCAAACAAAATATCTAAAGTAATACAAAAAATCAACTTTAATAACATATTACAATACTTTCTCTTTAATCTGAACCTAAATTTGTTCAAATTTAAGCTAAAAAAATATTTTTTTAAAAAAAGTTTAAAATAACAATTATTTTTTAATAAAATCTGAAGTATGACCTGCATGAAAAATGGGGGTGGGGGGTGGGGGATGTAAAAATTTAGGTTCAGTTTGAAGGATCTAATATGTTACACAATGTGTGAAAATTTCACAAAAAAATATTAAATAGTTTCAGAGATATCCTGCGCGCAAGGTGAAAAAAACACATTTTGAGATAAATGGCTTTAAATTTAAATTATTAAATAATTCACCATAGAATTCACCATAGTTTTGTATCATATCTCTGGAAATAATTGGAATATTTTCATGATTTTTTTTTTTTTTTTTAATGCGCAGAAATATTCAGATTTTCAGATATATTTTTTGTGAAAAATCTATTTTTTTTTTTTAAGCTTAAAAGTCGTTTGTCCCCTTAAAAGAAATTACATTGTAATAATCATAAAAACTGTTGTGATTTAGAAACAATAAAAAATGTGATTAAATATTTTATTGCTTTTCGAAAGACAAAAAATTAGTTTCAGGTTCATGCTCATTTAATTACGACATAATGCAAACTGAACTGGAGTTATCTGACAACTACTTTTTATTTGATTTTTTGTATTATTCATTTTCGAAAATAATGACCTAATGGTCATAGACAACGCTAGTTTCTTTAAATAGCTCTGAAATTAACTTCAACATTTAATTTCAACTTTAACATTGATACTTTTACTATTTTATTTTACCAATTTTACTATTTTTGCAGATCTACATCGATCGTGACTCCTAGACCCCAAAACTACCATCAGTAAAAAAGTTTTTCTATCTATCTATCTATCTATCTATCTATCTATCTATCTATCGGTGTATATCACTTTCTTCTGGACACGATAACTTCCATAATTATGCTTAGATCTTCTTCAAACTTTTACATAAAATCTCGGTCGAATTCGTTAATGGGCAAAATCGGACCAACGGGCTGGAAATAGGGAGGGTTTTTGTGAAAATCGAAAAAACGTCATAACTTCTTAATTAAAATAGATATCGAATCAGTTTAAAGTTTATATTACTTCTTAAGAATAGGCCAAAAGTTTATGCGTGACAGATTTTTGATAAATTTAGAAATGGGCTCAAGGGGCGAAAAAAAAACAGGGTTTTTGGGAGAAAAAAAATTCATGACTTCGTCAATTCTCAAGATATTAAATCCAACTAAATTTTTTATAAATGTTCTTAAAATTATCTAAAACTTTTGTATTTACAAGTTTTTGATCGGACCAACTTTTACCGATGAAAAAAATTAAAAGCGAAAAGAAAAAGGGGATGAAAAAGAAAAAAAAAATCCATAACTCCGTTAATTTTTAAGCTATCAAATCTAATTAAATTTATTTTACATCTTCTCAATAATATCTATAACTTTTATGCTGACAAGTTTTTCATATTACCAATTCGTATAGCAAAAATAAATTAAACAAAAATAAGAGTTGGAGAAAAAACCTCAAATCCAAACTGCTTATAGTCTGACTCATTTTTAAATTAATTTTTGATTTTAAACGCATCCAAATGGTAGATCCTCTTATTTGGAAAATGTATAAAGTGACCCATTGGTCAGTCTTTTGATAAAGACAGAATATATTTTAAAAAAAAGGCTACAAAAAAGGGTATTTTGAACAGAAATTCCTGACGTCGTCATCGTGACTGAAAATTTAAGGAAGTATTCAAATAAGAAATTGCGTTTTTTTCTGACTCGTTTTTAAATCCATTTTTGCTCTCAAATGCATCCAATTTACAGATCCTCTTATTTAGGAATTATATAATGTGACGCATTGACCAGTTTTTTGATAAAGACAGAATATATTTTTAAAAAGGTTGCCAAAAAGGGTATTTTAAACAGAATTTCCCGAAGTCAGCGTGATTGAATATTTGAGGAAGTATTCAAATAACAAACTGCGTTTTTTCGGACTCGTCTCTAAATCCATTTTCGCTTTCAAACGCATCCAATTTATAGATCCTCTTATTTAGGAATTATATAATGTGACGCATTGGCCTGTTTTTCGATAAAGATATAATATATTTTTAAAAATGCTGTCAAAGTGGGCATTTTGCACAAAATTTTCCGAAGCGATCATGAGTAAGGATGGATTTGAAGTATTAAGAATGTATTCAAATAACAAATCGGTTACTTTATGACTCATTTTTAAATTCAATTTTGCTCTCAAACGCATACAATTCGTAGTTTGTTTTTATTTAGGAACTATATAATGTGCTGTTTTGGTCGATTTTTTAATAAATTCAGAATATATTTCAAAATATGTTGTCAAAAAAGGCATTTGATCTGAATTTCGCTTAAGATTATTCTGATAAAACCAGTTCTTGCAGAAAAATGAAATTAAAAATTTTTCATACACTGTCAGAAAAATTCGTCAATATACACTAAGTTATCGTTATTTTTTCACAAATGACTTCTGTTTTCCCAAAAGACGTATTTGTTCTGTGAGTTCATTCCGAAAGTCGAAAAATGAGGAAACGTTTCCGTTTATATCTAGCACGCATGCGCATTGGGTCTGTTAGTAATAAATTCGAATTTATTTTTAAAATGAAAAACAAAAATATTCTATCGATTAAAATGTCTAATTTAGTTTTAAAAGACAAAAATGTTTTCGAATTTAAAAATAAATAACAATTACTTTCTTTATTCGTTCAAAAATTCTCACAATCTGTTATTCAAAGTTGGATAAGTTGAATAAAGTTCAATATACTAAGTTATTTCTATGATAAATATTCGCATATAAAATATACTTTAAGTGAACACATTTAAAAAATATTTTAATTAAAAAATAAAATGCAAAAAAAATTGATATTATTAAAAAAAATCTTATCGAATAAAAATAAAACATCCATGTTTTTTCTCTAACAATCTACGTAATATATTTAAAATTCACACTTTTATACCATATTAATACTAAACGTAAAAAAAAACCAGCCACAGTTTCATTAAAGATGAAGTCTTTCCGAGATTAACTGCAAAATTAAATGCTTTTTAACGAAATACACCAAACCACACCCATATGAAATGAACACTTCTATTTAAAGCAAGATTTTCACAAGCAATCCTGGCGCCGTGGATACGCGTTGGTCTTGTAATCCTGGGGTCCTTGGTTCGATCCCCACCTCTTCCGCATTGATTTTTCCAAACTTTTTTCAAGTGACGGATATTTTTCCTCTTTTGACGGAGAAAAAAATAAAACGGAAAGTCGTCAATATACAGACAATTTCTGGCAGCAGTGTGGCCAGTACATTTTCTGTAAAAAGACGGAAATTTTTTTGAGAGTGTAAGCGGTAAAATGAAGTTATTAAACTGGGTTTATCTCTAATCATACTTTTTTGTTGTTGTTGTTGAAATGAGCACTCTTCGAAATCTACCTCCGCCTATAGGCCAAGCTGACAGGGATTTTGACATTAGTTTTACTTAATTTTGTCATCGATACCTTTACTAATGTGGCAATTTACGTTATTTTAAAAAGCCGCAATTAAAATTCTTCAATTTCCAATTAATCTAATTTAGACACAATCAGATCATACAAGTTTATGTATTTGTTGATGCAGAGCTACAAACAACAACGTGCCAAAATTATTCTTTAGCATGCCACTTTTGGCACGCGTGCTATAGGTTCGCCGACCCTGTCCTATAGGATCAAATTGCTTATTAAGTAAACTCTTTAATTTTGGTGACGGCGTCGCAATCAATTCAACATTAAACTTTTTAATTTACATTTTAACTTCTAAAAACTGCCTTTCAAATATGGAAATGAAACTCTTTTAAATTTTTTAGGATCTCCCCCTTTATTTAAACTTTTAATTAATTCAGGAATGTGTGGTTTAGGTTTCCCTTTTTTTATAATAATTTATTAATTTATTGAGGCTACCTATTTTATACCCATCAGAACCTGCAATCTCAAGGATATTATCCCGCTCCTTATTTAAAAACTCTTCAGAACAAACCTTAAAAGCTCCGTCAACCATGAATCGAAAAGTGGAGAATTTATAACAAAAAGTTGAGCATCCAGAATTTGGAATAATATGTTGACTGTTAATTTTCTTTCTATAAATTGTTCTTTCCAATGAAATAATAATAATAACATAATATAATGTATTATTTATTGAAAAGAACAATTTATAGAAAATGTTTTTGTAAATGTTTTTTGAATTTCGAAAATATATTGGTTTCTAAAGATTTTAGAAACCTAGTTAAAGAAAAGTTTTAGGAAGTGCTAGTAATTTAAAAAAGGTTATTAGATATTTTCCCTTATATTCTTATCATCCTGTCATCTTATATTTCTTTAAATTAAGAAAAACAATCATGTTTTTTTTTCCCCCTATAGTATATTTGATAAAACCAAATTAGTGTCTCTATGTTTTAACAAAAGTTTCAATCGTGTTCATATTTCATTGACTCTCTTAGTGGGTTTAGGAACCCGTACTCAATAAACCATTCTTTACGTCTGCCTATTTCCTGTGCAATCGGTTTCTGTTATAATTGCATAAGTAAATTTATCTTCATTATATAATAGTACGTGTATAGCGCATAGCTGACGCCAAAGCAATTGACACTTCCTATTGATTACTCCAAGTGTTAGATTTTAACTTAGCAGAACAGTTGTATCATTGCTCTTTACAGAAACTCATGTACTAAGTGTCAGTGAATAGGATATCTTCCAATTTAAATTAAATTTTAAAAAATAAACTAAAATAAATAATATTAATATAATTATATAAATTAAAATAAATTAGAGTAAATAAAATTATAAAAAAAATAAAATAAAGTTATAAAAAACTTAAATTAATTAAGTTGGTTAAGATTGAAAGAAAAAATATTTTCTGTGGAAATTTTATTCATACATTCTCCCCATATCCCCCACTATGCCCTCCACCAAAGAAAAGGGAAAAAGAGAAAAGAAAAATCTATATAGTCTTAAAACATACAGTCGACGCTCGTTAATTCGAACTCGTCGGGACCACAAGAAATGTTCGAACTATCCGAAGTTCGAATTATGGAAAGTATGAAATAAGAACATGCTTAATATGGTACTATTACAAAGGAATTAATGTTATAGTGTTTTTTAAATGTATTATATCTGTTATCATCAAAATATGACTTAATATTAAATTAGAATGTATAAATACATAAACTAATTAAAAAATTAGAAACAAGCACAATGGAAGAAAAATTTGAAGCGTCACTGATGGACAGACGGGGCACTTAGAAAATGAATATAAAATGCATGGGATTATATGTATACTCGTTCGGAGCAATTTTCGCAAAAAACAAAGAAAGAAAGTTATTCAACTGATCTGAAATCCGTAAGAAAGAAAGGAAAAACAAAAAATCGGAATTCTCGTTTGTTCGAATTAAACGATGTCAAGAGAAAATGAGTTCGAATTAATGAAAAATTTAACGTTATTCTACCATTGAAAATTTCGGGACTTCATGTTTAGTTCGAATTAAGCGAAGATTCGAATTATCCGATTTCGAATTAACGAGAGTCAACTGTATTACTTATCAGTCGAAAAATTATAAGTCATGTGACATATTGTGAATGTAAGATCTTCCTACATATTGTTAATTACGCTTGCTGTTTCAAAAAAAAATGTATTTTCTGAAAGACATTACACATACATTCTGAAATCCTCCTTCTCATTATCTAAGGCAAAAAAATACATGTTTAATACATTAAAAGCCCGGTTTAGATGGGACCAAAGCATTTTCGGTTATCCGGGGCTATATAAGAATTTTTGGATAACCGGGGTAGATGGAAATTTTTGAATAACCGAAAAGCTTATGATGAAAGCTTGTTTGATGGAAAGCTGTGACCGTAATTTAGAACATTGTTGTAATAAAAATTGTTGTGGTATCATAGTCAAAGCACCCTAAAGTTGAAAAAAAAAAAAAAAAAAAAAAAAAAAAAGAAAAAAAAGAAAGAAAAAGAAAAATGAAGTGTTGTTGTGTAAATCTAATAAAATGCCCGAAATTATGCAATTGATCAAATAAGTAAGATTATTTCATAAAGAATGATTTTTAACACTATTTCTACCAGTGTGCAATGATACCTTTCAAATTTTTCATTTTTACTTATTTTGCTTCTAATTTTTAAAGCAAATATGTATTAAAACAACACTTCAATGTATAAAATTTGATTCAGAATTGTTTTGATCTAAATTTACAAATAAAATAGTAATCGTGAATCAAAATATGTTGAAAATTGTCATTTGACATTGCATCGAATAGCATTGACAATAAAAATTTTCACATTTAAAATGGACTTTAAGAAATTATCAGGTCATTCGGTTAAGCCAATTTTCGGATAACCCGGATTCGAATAAATAGGGTTCTACTGTACTTCATTCAAAAACCACGTCTTAATAAAATATCAATGAAAAGCTTTAATAAGACAATGACGATCGCGGCGCGACCAAAAGACTTTCCAATTTATTGTTAATTGCGCATATATAATTTCAAAAAAAATAATTTTCCCTTCTTCGAAAAAAAAAAAAAAAAAAAAAAAAAAAAATGAAACAAATGCATGTTTTAAAAAATTATCTGTCTCAAAATTTTTATAAGTATATTTTCGTATCTTTCTTTATGATTATGTCATAAAATTAGTTTTCAATTGCAACCATGGTATGCAACATGGGTTCCTGGGTTACAGCCCGACACATTACTTCCCTGATACTGCCCAATGTAGAGAAAATAGGCGAAAAATACTTTTTTCTTTTTTAAATTAAAACCTTTAACAGCTTTTTTATTTTTAATGTATTTTTAAATTTCCCAGTACCGATACCAAAAAGCATTTTTACATGAAGTTTTGAATTATGTATCCAAATAAAGTTCTGGAATTTATTAAAAGCGGTATTTTCGTACAAACTGGATGATAGTGGTTAATAGCTGTAGAAATCAGAAATTATTTCATTATTTACAGCAGTTTTTACGATTTTGATTATTCCAGTAGTTAAACGCATTATTCAATTACATATCTATTCAATTTGTGTTTTATATTTATAATGGTATTTATTTATTGATGCAGTTTAATTTTGCTATGAAATATTAGTCGGAAACAGATGCTGAATTTTTCATATTGTTTTCAGCAAAGATCTTTCGTAATCAAGCAGAAGTGATAAAAACAAATTATTAAAAAATTAATTATAAATTATTTTTAAAATTATGAAAAATCAGTAAATTGAGCTGCAGTTTTCAAAATTGCATTTTAATTTTTTCTTCTTTTTTTTAGTATAAAAATAGAAAATATCCGGTTAAAATTGAAAAATTCTAAGAAAGCAAAGTTAATTCCGCAGATCGTCGACACCAACGCTATACCGCCAGATTTTTCTCATGGACATGTTTCTTTTTTAGATAAAATTAGTGTTAGTTCAGGGATTCAATAATGTTAGAAAGTTTTAGTAATTCTATTCTCTCTCTCTCTCTTTTTTTTTTTTTGTTATTTTTTATGCGATATTTCCCCATCCAAAAAGTTAGCTTTTTATTAAATAAAATTAATAATATAAAATTATGATAATAACATTATTCTTTTCGCTCCTTTTTTTGGGGGGAGGGGGGGGGGTAGTTTTTTGAATAATTAGATTTCATGAATTAATTCCTGTAAATTCATGAAATTTAAATGGTTCTATTTTTTAATAAAAGTTGAATATGTTTTCCCATCCTATTATAAAAACGTACAGAATATGCCCACAAAGTTCCTCTCACCCTCTATTATGTCCCAAATTATGAAATCACGAAAATTTCCCCTTCTAAAGCATTTTTCGTCATTTTTTGAAAATGCATTAGAATATTTATACAATCATTTAATAAACTTCAAGCATTTTGCTAATTAACATTATTAATTAAATATGAATTCATAGGGATTTTGTGTAGTATTTATAACTCCACTGAAATCTTTTATTTAAAATGTTTTTGTGGTATTTATAACTCCACTGAAATCTTTTATTTAAAATATTTCTTTAGTATTTTGTAAAATTAGAAAACATGTAATGTTTTTACAACAGATATATAGAAATATTTCTGAATTGAAAACTGAAAAGATAGGAAGTCAAAAGAAATTATGGTTTAAAAAATATTTTTGTTTTGTGCAAAAATTAATGCTTTTCAAACAAGATAATATAAAATGTCTATAACTCACTCAAAACTGTATAGCTTAAACTTGATGTATTAAATGAATTTTAGAACAAGCTATTTTAATGGTACTTTAAAGTACCATCGGGACAAAGAGGGTTAATGTTGTTCAGTGATACAATTATATTAGTGATGTCAGGGAATTTATGATAAGCAATTTTTAAATATTTTTTTATGATATACTTTTGCATTCTATAGAAAAAGTGATTAAAAATTTATTTCGCGATTATTTTCTCGAAATAAATAAATAAATAAATAAAATAAATAAACAAAATAAAGTATGCTTGTGTGATATAGAAATATTAGTGATAGTAATAATTAAAAAAAAATTAAACGGGGGAAAAATAGGAAAACAAAATTTTTCGCAAAACAATGATATTTTTTCTTTCAATTCTTTTCCAGAAAATTTGGTGTTTTAATGATACATTAAAGGAAAAATATCTTTCAAAATCTTTCATATTTCAATCTTTTTTAAAGATTAAAATCTTTGAAAAAAAATATTCATAAAAATTTTTTTTATTATTTTTCCTTACAAATATAAGTTGTGTTTTCTCGAAAAACTTGAAATTTTTAGGTAAAAATTTTTTTTTCAATACTTCAAAATTATAGTCAGTAGAATTATTATATTTTCATAATAATGCCAGTTAAAAAAAATCAGTCATTTCAATCTTAAAAGTAAATTATTTTTTTTTTATTTTACAAAAAATAAGATTTTTTTAGAAGTTAAAAAAAAAATTTTTTTGTCTAAAATTTAATATTTTTTAAAACTATATTCAGTAAAACTATTATATTTTCACATTGGCATAAGAAAAAACTTTTTTATAAAATTATTTTTTGTACTTATTTTCTTCACAAAAACAAGTTATTCTTTTAGAAATATACACACACATATATATATATATATATATATATATATATATATATATATATATATATATATATATATATATATATATATGTCTAATCTTAATATTTTTCTTTTAAAAAAATATAATTAACAAAAATATTATATTTTCATAATGATATTCTAAAAAACAACAAACAAACAACAACGAAAAAAAAGTTTCATTTTTTACAAAAAATATCTTTTTATAAAATCATTTTATTTCATTTGGTTTTATTTTATCTGTTTTATTATATTTTCTTTATTTGTATATTATTTTTCCACGAAAAAAAGTACAACTTTGGCTGAAATTTAATATTTTTGATACTTTTTAATTTATGATTTTTTTTTTTTCACTGAATATTTTTATATGTAAAAAAAAAGTATGTACTTTACAAGAAAATATAGGCTAAAATTTATTCATGATTAAAAGAATACACATTTGTGTAAGGTTGTTGAACTGAAATAGTTTTGAGATTTTTCTACGTTTTACAATACTTTTTGCTCATTCAAGGTTTAATGTTATGCTGAAGGTTATATATCCGCGTGTTTAATGTTATGCTGAAGACCTTGTTTTCAAACTGTTCGATCATTTTCCTTCAGAACTACTGGACCGATTTACTTCATACTGAAAATATAATTTTCATTGATTAATTATTCTTTAAAACTCCCAAAATGTTAAAAAATAAGGGTTTAAGAGTTAAAAAGTTACTTTTATTCGTTAAACTGTCATTTTATCAAAACTCTATTTTTAAAACTAAATGCTGGTATGCTCCAGAGAATTTAATTTCTTTACGTAGTATGATGACACAATTTGCTTAAGATGCTTGTGACCGGAGAAAAGCGGTCGCCTTATTGGAATATCCACGGCAAGCATCTGCATTGCACAAGACATAATATAAATCCCCTTTACACACTCATACATACAGTGAGAGAGAGGGAGAATACTTAAAATATGTAATTAAAATGCCAATTAATATGATACAAAAAATCCGAAGGTGATATCACTTTTCTTTTTCAACGAGAAAAATAATCGTAGAAATCAGGTAAACTTTAGGTGAACGAAGTAGAAGTTTCTCTTAAAGTTTGAGAATCACTATTTTGCCGATTTGGAATAGAGCGCGATGCCACTGAGGCGTGGTAAGCTCATGGAAAGAGCATTCCCACGTCTTTTGCTTCGAATGACAGACCATATCCGTCTCCGCGCGCAGTGTCATCAGCCTTTACAAACCGTAAAGAAAAGATACAGTTTTAAAACACAGTTTCTGAAAAAAAAAAAAAAAAAAAAAAGACAGGTTTTCATGTTTCCACTAAAATGATGTCAAATTCTTTTTCGTAACGAAATTTATAACTGTAAAAATATGCATAATTAAGGGGTTACATACGCTCTCAGAGAAGGAAAATTGGCATATTTTGTAATTTGTTTTAGGAAGGGATTAAAATTAATTGGAAAATGTACAAATGTTGTTTTTTATTGCTTAAAATATCTAAAATCGCTTTTAAAGTTTTAGGAATCAATATGTTTTGTTCTTGCTAATGCTCACAATTTTGCTCACAATAAATATTTAATTTCCACCAAAACTTTTGGAAGTTGCGAACGTATATAACACCTTAAATAAGATTCATTAAAGTATATGTTAAAAGTGAAAAAAGTACATTTAAAAGATATAAAAATACACCGTAATAAACTCATTTAAAATTTCGTATGCATGAATGACGATTTTATCAGGATCAATATTGATGAAATAAAACTATTTCTGCAAAAAATTACAAAAAAGAACTTGGTAAAACAAAAATCATGAGATCACAAGTATAATGAAAACAAGTGCTCTAATGACAAGTCGAAAATTGCCGTCAAGCGTGGCACATGAGGTGCGTTCGTATTATAACAAAGTTTTAAAAATACACAGTACTTCGGATGCAGTATAGTATCCAAAATATTTTGTGTGCCTCTGTAAATACTATATGCTTTCTATTAAACAGGAATTAACTTATAGTAAACTTCAGCAACATACATCAATTTAACAGTTTGATATAACTAAAACGATGTTTTAATTACATAATTTAATTATTATGTATTATGCTTTTAATGTTTTCCAGTGTAGTTCATAAGTATTTATAACTTATGTCCGTCTGTCCGAATTTTAACTCTCGTAAATATACTCGCATTGCCCTTTAATTTTTATATGTTTATGGAAATTTACTATAACATTATCGCTATTAAAAATCAAGTGTTTAGTAGTACATTTACAGTCATTGGGAATAAATCGTATTAAATTCAATTTAATGGTGCATTTTATATAATTCAAAAGTTTATGAAATTATTATGAATTTATGAAGTGCACTAAAACATCCATCCTATTAAATATGGGGTGCGAACATTCATTATTTATTAACAAGACTATACAAAAGAATTCCATCACTTCGGGAGGACCAAACGATCACTAACTTTTTAAAGCGTATTTTAATTATTTTACATTAATTCTAATATAATTAATTTGGTGCACATTATTGAAGTTTCCTACAAGATATTTTCTGTAGAATATGTCATGTAAAGTATTTATTGTTCATTCACAGGTACATACAAATGACTCTTTATACTATAATGTATCTGAAACGCTGCTTATTTGTGATAATTGCTGGAAGTACGGATGAGTGCATCAGTTATGGCATTCGTTTAAATTTTATTTCACTTATTACATACTATGTATAAATGCTATAGACCAGGGTTGGTAAATCTTTTTTATAGCCACATGCCAATATGTAGCCAAACATATTTTACATGACTTTGACGTGACAACAAATTTAATAGATTGAAAAAAAAAATCCTTATTAGGAATTTAAAAAATGGGCAACATATAAGTGAAGCACTATAATAATTGCACTATAATAATTATTATTATAAGTATTGCACTATAATAATTATAAAAATAATTAAATTTTAGAAATTATTATAAAGTATCATGTAATTAGTTGTGTTGTTGCATCTTGGAAGAAAAATAATTAATATCAGGTACATACACAGTTAATTTCAATAGAATGCAAACTGAACTGGATTTTCATGACAACTCCTTTTTATTTGATCGTTTTTGTGTTATTCATTTGAGACAAATGATGACGTTGTGGAGAAAGATAGATGGAAAATTTCGTAAACTAGACGTTGGAGGCCATCTTAATACTTACCCATCATATATATGCATACATAATATATGAAAATAAAACATTTGTGAACTATTTATAAAATGCATTGCAATTCCAAAACAAATTTAAACGTGCATTTAAATATTTTTATTATGCATAGTAATGAGTTGCTGATGAATCTATTTCGACATATTATACAACACGCCAAACTACTCAAGTAATACTGAATTGCGAAAAAGAAACAGCCTTATAACTCCAAAAATAATAATCTTATTAACTAACAGTTCACTGCGTCGGATTAAGCGTCTCATTTCCAATTAAAATATATCTTTGAAGTGAAATTTGAATAAAATACATGTTCATAAAAAAATCGAAGAATGCGGAGAACAGGATTACAGATATCTCGGCAACTAATAATTCAATCGACTTCGCTCTGTATGCAAAATTTGTGTAGTTTTATTGCCTTTTACGATCACTCCTTAAAATAAAAAAATTCGAAAATTTTTATATACCTTTCATCAGAACGAATTTTTCGAGAGTCCCAAAAAAAATAGTTCCGTATAATTGAGGTTACTGATATTAAATATACTTCGTCCCATTCTTACATATTAAGTACATACAAAATTTCAAGTCTCTATCTCAATTTGTTCGGGAGATAGAGCGTTTACAGACACACGCACACAGACAGACAGACTGACGGACGGCAATTTTTTTTTTCTAAAAATATGTTTTTCAAAATCTCCAGGGTCTAAAACATGAAAATCCGTCTAAAATTTTTTTCCGTTTTTAAAAACGATTGCAAGACTTACCCTATACTACGTATGATGGGTAGGTAAAACAAACACCAGTTACTTAAAATAGCTCTGAAATTAATGTCTAAGTTGAAATAATTTTATCACTGGTACCTTTTCTAATGTCGAAGAAATTTTAAATATAATTCATTATAATAATTCGTGACAATTATAATGACAATCGTGACAAATATAATTCGTAATATATCGTGACGAATATAATTCGTGACAATTAATTTTTTAATTGTCACGAAATTTTAAAAGCTTCAATTAAAATTCATAAATTTCTAATTAATCAAATTTAGATAAGATCAGATCATTTAAAGTTTGTGTGTTTGTGCAATATCGCTGTATATTGATTTTGAGCCACAAGCAACATCGTGCAAAAATTATTCTTTCGATGCCACTTTTAGAATGCGTGCCATAGGTTCGCCGTTTCTGTGTACAGATCATATACAAGGCTACTTAAAATAATTTGTAAGCTTACTGGATATGAGCGTGAATTGCCTAAACGTTGATTTTTTATTGTTTTATGCATTTTCATGCGGAACTATATTTAGTATAATAATAAGAAATGTATTTAGAATATAGATAAATCATAACCAGGGCCGCTCAAAGAGATGATTAGACAGCCGCCTAGGGATGATAATTTATGGAAATATCATTTCTATACTTTTAAGTTTTAAGAGTTTTTGAGCCTAAGTTTAAATGATGAATCTTAAATTATGAATCTTGAAGCTTTTAATATTTTTTGAATTACCACATTAGAAATGGTACCAGTGATAAAATTATTTCAATTGAGAAATTAATATGTAACGTGTTGAAAAATCTGTAGGCAATATACTGGGCTGTGCAAAAGAATTAGAGAACTTTTCCGCTTATGGGCGATATTTGTTTAAATCTAATTTTCAATTATGTTGTCCTACATCTAAAATGATTGCTTTACCTTATTTATTTTGTTAAACAGAGAAGTTTTGTTAAACTACATGCCTGTAAGTGTTGGAAAGTGTTTCATAATCCATGATTGACGCATAATTTTACTTTCTCACTTAATATGATCTTGTTACAAGCTTAAATATTTTCGTAATTCCTATTTTTTATATATATTATTACAATTTCTAGGCAACTTTGTATTGCATATTTTTTCTTCTTATAGAAATGTAGAAAGTGCATCTATGAATCAATCCACATCAAATACCATAATGTGTGATGTTCGCTAATAAGGAAGTTGGAGCTAGACTACAAATAAACCACAATCCCGCCTAACGGAGCCATTAGCTGTAATGGTGATCATAATATCGGTTCTTAAATCATTATTAGGCAGACCAACCCGTGACAATCTTTCAAGAGAGAGAGAATGAGCAAAAATCATCATTGTGCGGTCATTTACGGTTCGCGGTTCCTTATCAGTGATCCGATTTGGTGATATTTTTTTTTCTGGTAATGCTGGAAATGACGTTTGGCGTGGATTAATTGAACTGCATTGTGGAGTTTGAATATTGCTATTTTCTGATGTTCTTGAACACGTGGTTCTTTTCCTTTTGTGCAGAGATTTGTATCTGTCAATAGTCAAGTTTAATTTTGAGATATATTCATTTAATTTTGTAATGGATTAAGGGTAGATAAAATACCATTCTCTTTTACTTTAGGAGATTATTTTTAACATTTTCATACACAGTTCAAAAATGTTTAGTGAATTCGTTTTGTATGTCTGTTCTTTGTTTCACGTAAATGTATTTGGATTGCCATATAAGTGAAATGCGTTGTTTAGGTTTATCATGGCATGTTCGATGTGAAAGTGAAGCGTGGGCGATTTTTAATCAATTTACAGGGACTCTCAAAAATTTTCCGTTATATTTTGGCAATAAAGGAAAATTGTTTTCAATGAATTTTAATGTTGTTTCACTATTTTGGTGAAATTGACATGCATCAGTAACGTGCATGGCAGCATACTTGTTTGTGAGTATTGAGATATGTAGAAATTATAGTTCATGTATAGCGACGCACACATAAATTGCATTACATATGAACTGTGGGAAGAAATCGTTTGCAGCGTATTTTGATGGCGTCATAATGTTTTAAACATGGTAAAATTGGCATACTTTACTGAATTGTACTACAACATGTTTCCTATACAGGTTGCCCCTTAATTTATGGGCCTAACTGTAAGGTGAAATACACATAAAGAAGGAGTTTCGGTATAGAAATGTGGAAGAGGAAGTGAAAACTTTTTATGAATTACAAAAAATACGGAAAGAATGAAAACAAGTGTTTTATCGATATAATAGTTAAGTACATGCTGAAATGTGCTACCACCAACAATGATATATACCTGGCAGCTTCTAGAAAATAACTGGTGTATACTTTCAAATGTTCCCTATGTCTCATCTATGAGCCACCAGTTGACTCTGATGCGGATCCAAGACTTTCAGTGTTCATGAAACACTTGGAATGTTGTTCATGAAACACTTGGAATCAGCGAAAAGGTACGTAAGTCGCTTGCTAGATGCTGCAAATAGCACATACGGGCACTTACTGTAACTGTTATGTCAATAAAAGACTCGTTTTCATTTCCTCCTCATTTTCTGTTTTTTGCCAAAACTTTTCATTCCGATCCCACATTGCCATACTAAAACTGTTTTTTGTGTGTTCTTTATTTTCCCTTACAGTTTGGCTCAAGAATTTGGGGAAATCTTGAGTTTATTGTTTTCATAGAGCTTATCATTTATTTACAGAGTATATCCATTTAAAAAAATAACCAACTTTTAATGCATTACAAAGTGTGTAGATCATACACAAGATTTTACAGACTATTTCTTATTGCAGTTTCACAGCCAATTGGTCTAATTTGGTACATGATCTGCCACATAATTAACTTCATTGTTTTTGTAATTTATGGATAGTTGTAACAATCAAGAATAGTATTTATTTGAAAAATATTCCGGATTCTTTATTATTTTTCTCTTTTTTGAAATCAGCTAACAGCATAGAATAAAGGCATAAAAATTATCGCAAAGAAAAAAATATTTTAGATCAGTGTTATTCCTCTGTGGAAAAAAAATTAAGACAAGTCCAATGCTAGCCATTTTTAGCGCATTTTTCTTTTTCAATTTTTCTTGCCAGTTTTATTATTGTTTTAGTATTTTCTTCTTGTATATACAGAACGCATTAGTTTTAAACTTGTTCCTTATCAATCAAGATTGAATTCTCATATGAGTATCTGTCAGCCCTGGGGCCAACACAATGCGGGTTATTTGACTTTCAAGATTTTTGGGTGTGGCCTTAAAAAAAAGAGGAAAATCTTTAGCATGCCTGATAGTTATATATGAAGTTAAGAACAGTGACCCGTATAAAAATGCATTATTTGAACTTGCCTGTGTGTACATTATTCCTTCACGTCAGATATTAAGGAAGGCTGTGATGAAAATCACTTGCGTAAAAATATCTCATGCTGTCAATTCTGTCAATCTTGTTCAACAGCTATTAAACTCATACACGCACAAATATATATAAAATCATCATCATCATCATCATGAACCGTTTTCAATCCACTGCAGGTTATATATTTACACAAATATAATACCTTTGAAATCTAAGTCAACGAGCAAGTTCTTTTAAATTAATCTGAACAAATCTTTATTTCAAACATGGCATGTATTAATTTAGTTATAGAAAACCTAAATTTGAATTTCAAAATCTAACAAATTCGAGTAATTAAATGATTGAAACTCCTTTTTAGGAATGCAATAACAATATGTCAATAACAATTTGTCACAGGAAAAAAATACAAAACGTCATACTACATAAAACCCACTAAAAAATTCCAGGAAACAAAAACATATTTAAAAATATGAATCCAAATAAAATTGAAATTGACATAGTCTAAGTATAGATTGGAACAACAAAGGGAATATACACTATATGGCCAAAGGTGATTGGCCAGTAAAATGCATGAAGAATTATTCTAAAACTCCAGGTGTGTAACAGAATAGTGCAGGTCTTATATTTCTGTGAAGATTTTTTTTTTCCCGAAATCCCATAGAGGACCGACAAAAAATTGAAAAAGAACGAATATTTTTTGGATAATTCTGCCAAAACTATTGTAGCAAAGGCGTTCAAGCTGCAGATTATGATTAAGCGGCTAGTTGTAATAAACTGTTTTTTTTTTTTTTTTTTTTTTTTTAATGAAGCTAACATGTATTTTCGTTGTGACAAAGTTTTTATAAAATCAATCTCAAATTTTTCCAAATTTTTTGCTTGTAATAAAGTTTTTAATATAAAAAAAAATGTAAAAATGTTCTTTTCAGAAAATATTATAAGCAACATTGTAATGTACATAATACCTGTAATCAGAATTAAAAAATAATAAAAATTCCATGATAAAAAAGTAGGTTAACTAAATAATGTTTCACACGTGAGCGTAATCAAAGTATGATTTACATAATAGCTAAATGTAAGCTACATTAGCTACATTGTTAGCTAAATGTATAGAGAAATTTTTGTGAAAGTGTCAAATACATTTCTTGAAAATTATGAAAATTATCGTCTGGAGAATCAGCTCAAAATCTGTCACTCTCATAATAAAGCAAAAAGGTGAGGGGTTGTATTCATATATCCATTGATTAGTGTTAATATAACATATACACAATATTGCAAGTATTACTATATTTGGATACAATCCCCTTTTTTGCACACACACAAAAAAAAGTGGCTGAAATTTGTATGCATTTGCTAAAAACCATTTCAGAGTACACAAAAATGCATCTTTACTATTTTCGGTGTAAAAGGTGTGTTCTAGAATTCTAGATATTTCGCACATCTTTATATATAAAAATCTTCTGTGCGTGTGTATGTAATTGAACTCCTCCTAAACGACTGGACCGATTTTGATAAAATTTTGTGTGTGTGTTCCAGTAGATTCGAGAATGGTTTAGATTCACATTTCGTCAAAATTGATTCAGTACTTTTTTAGTAATTAGGCAAAAACTAATAGTTAGTGATTTTTCGCTAATTAAAAGTGTTGAATAAGTTCGATGAATAGAGTGCGGACGGAATGCCCGAGCGGTCTAAGACGCCAGATATAAGCTCTGCTTCTCGAAGAAAGAGATAGCGTGTTCGAACCCCGCTCCTGTCAAAAGTGTATGCTTTGCAGTAATATAGCCTGTATTATAATTTTGATTAACTGACTTCAGATAATCGTTAACTTTTAACAAAAAAGAGAAAAATAAACTTTTCTATCAAAAATTGAACCGACTTCAAAAAATTCTGAAGAGTGAAAAATAATTTCCTTACATAATTGTAATAAGAATTTAAATTAAGAGCGTAGTGTTTATCGTGCGTATTACTATATATTTAAGTACATTTAATTGATTTTGCGGTGTCAACGTCCGTCGGTGACAGGACAACGTCTGTCGGGTCAGCTAGTTTTTTAATAAATTAAGATATATCCTGTAATAATTTTTCTTTAAAAGTTTTGGATTTTTTAATTTCATACCTCTTTTCATAAGCTGTCATTATATGGATTAAAGTACCTTTCATGCATTGTTTGAGGGGATTATAGAAAAGTGTAAAAATAGTGAATTTAAAAAGCTTAATATTTTAGTAATTTAAGTTTTTATAAATAGATTGTTTAAAAAGTATTTTTTCCCTTAAAAGTTTTGAGTTTTTTAATTGTATACTTCTTTATGTGAGCTATCATTATATTTATAAAAGTACTTTTCATGCATCGCTTGAAAGGGCTGTAGAAAAGAGTAAAAACAATGAATTTAAAAAGCTTAATATTTTTAAAATTCTAATTTTTCTGACTAGGGCTATTCATAAATTGTGTAATTTTTTTAAATCCCCGCCACCCTTTTGTAACAAGAAGTCACACTTCATTATACCGACCCCCCCCCCCCCCCGCTTGTCACACGTCACACTTACATTACATAAACATACATTTGCAGTTTAGAAACAAAGCCCTGCGTATCATATTTCAAATTTTATTTTTTAACTTTAACTGTGTGTTTTAATGACATTTTAAGCATAACACTAAAATGATTTGTGTACTTAGTTTGTGAGAAATAATATTTAGGTTTACAACTAAAAACGTAATTAATATACAATAATAATAAAATATTAATATGAAAGAACAGCTGAAAACAGTATTTTAGAATTTGAAATGGAATTTAATATCTTAGACTTTAAATCTTATCTTTGCTTTTTATGAACACAAAATACTTTAATTTCAAACAATTCTAAAATTAAATAAATTTTTAGTGCTTTTATTTTAACAAAAATATGTGATGTCACATTTCTTCTTAGCTCGTCCCACCCCCTTGTCACAAACTGTCACAATTTTACGAACCCCCTCGCCTTTCCCCCCTCCAAGCTTTACATCATTTGTGGATGGCCGTCTAGATTCTTTTTAAAAAAAGTGTACTTTTCCTCTAAAAGTTGAGAGAGATAAAAAACATGTTAGTAATACTTAAACAACACATTTTTATTAACCCGTATCTTCTAACTCTATCTCTTTTAAAGACGTTTTAAACCATTAAGAATTGCACATTCTTCATTCAAATGAAATAAAATTTCATTTTGTTCATATTAATTACTAATTAAGAGAAATAAAAGCGATATTATAATTTTTATGTGAGATATGATATGTTTCAAAAACTCAGCTTCGGTACAAATCAACTAGATTTTTGCCGTATGCAAATCTTTGAAGAAAAGTATATGTATCTAAACATTATATATACTGCACATACTTATAATTTTACTTCTACGGTATCTGTATCTTGAATAGCTGAAATTTATTTCATTCTTCATAGTGAATCGATGCAAAATTTATCAATAAAAATTTTGGAAACATTCCGTAACTCACAGTTTCAATGATATTTTTATTTTTTTATAACTGGATTCAATTAACACTTTTTTCCTTTAAAAATAAAATTCATGTACACAAGATGTGATAGTAAATTTGTTAAAAAAAAATATTTTCAATAAAATATTAAGAACCACAAACATAAAATTGCGAAAATACGAAAAGTCAGTGTACATCCTCTTCGCTACCTTGATCCACACATATATACTTCTTTTTTCCCAAAAGCTAAATTGTCTGATAAAATTAACATTTTGATTTCGTTTCTTAATAACAATTTTTTTTAAAAAGTAAAACAATAAATGGCAACATCTAAGAAAAAATACCATAAAATAGATCCACATAATCCATATAATCCACATAAAATAGCTGTCATTTTCATGGGAGCCGATCGTTGTAACAACTGAGAGTTACAAAGTTGGGGCATGCCTATTTGAACTCTGGTTTGTCGTCTGCTCGAAAATCAAAACGGATCGAAAAAGTAATGTAATGTCAACCGGTCAAATTATTTGAAACAAAAATGTTCTTCAATCATTTTCGAATCGCAATTGAAAAAATATGTATCATAATTTAAATATACAAAAAATATAAATTAAATGTACATTTTGCCGCGTATAAGTAAATTTTTAACTCCGAAATTTTGCATATTTCAATATGTAATAAAAAGCCAAACAACAATAATAATAACAAAAATAAACATATAAAATAAATAAAAAAAATACAAATATTTTATGTCCATAGACCAGAATTTTTTTTTTTTTTTTTTTTAAATTATTCATATTTATTTCAATTCCTAATCTACTATTTTTAACAAAGAAATAAATTAAGTGCAAATGGGATTAGAATTCTCAAATGGATTAGAAATTTTTAGTGGGATTAAAAACTTTCAAATTCCGTACGCTACTAACTCTACTACAGAGCCGCTTACCAACGAAGTAAATTTATCCGATTATAAATTGTAGCGTTGTTTAGATTCGATCTCGATTTTCGAGCAAACAACAAACCAGAGCTCAAATACGCATGCGCTAACTTTGTAACTCTCAATTGCTGCAACGGCTGACTCCCTATTTTCATCTGTGTTTGCAAAATGCTTTCATACAGTATGGACAGGAAAAAAAGGACAAAAAATATTTTCCGATTTACTAATTTTTCAATTTTGTGTTCCACAAACCCAAAAAAATCCAACTATCAAAATCATAAAAAAAAAGAAAAAATCACTATTTTGGATCCGTAGACTTGAAAAGCAGAAATCCTTTTGATGTTAGTGTCCTTCAAAGCAGAAAAATTTCGGCCGAAAGGAAAAAAATAAATAAAGATAAAAATGTTCCTAGTTTAAAAATAATTCGGTATCTACTTGAATTTTCAATTAAAAGCGGCTTTCATCTTCTATGTACGCCGGGTATTAGAAATCTTTGACTTGGATAGCCCGATATAACATAAAAATTGCAAAATAAATCCTTTTTATGGATTTAAAATTACACATAATTGATTTAATTTTACTTCAAACTGTCTAACAGCAACAAAAAAGCAATGTAGACATATCTGTATTTGTTGAATAGATGAATCTAAATTCAACTGTATTTAGTTTGCAATTTGTTTCTCTTTTAGATATTTTTTAAAAACCGAATACTTTTCTTTCTCTCCTATTATTTTTACTTGTTCTGTATTGAAATCTGTCTCGACCATTTCGAACATCAATATGGCAAAAATAGTTTAACATTTAAACTAAAAGTAACGCAATGTAATCAGTTGTATTTATTTAATGGTATAGTTTAAATTAGTTTATTTTTCTGCAAGAGATTACAATAAGCCCAATTTCATTTAATTAAAAAATAAACATTATATATAGAATGTACATACATTTATTTAAATGGAAATATAAGCTACACAAATAGTTTACATTAGAGATAAAAGACGACCAAATTTACCTTTAAGTAAACAGTATAGTGATTTTTGTTTTATTTGCTCGAAAGCACAAGTTGTAATAAAATGAGTTTAAACATATCCATTGTCGATTATTTTTAAGTCGAAGTTTTAAAGAATTTTTTTAAATTCCATTAATTGAACATTATTCATTTTGAAAGTATTAAAATGCATAATTAAAATAATGAAATCACGTGTGTAATACTTAATGGAAAAGGGAATATAAAATTTAAACCTTTAAAACTAAATCTCAATTGCTAAGAAAGGGGAAAGATAATTAAATATTTAGGAAGAAAAACATTTATGAATTGAAAACAAATTAAAATGGAAAATTATTTATAACTAGCGGCCTTCGCCCGCTACGCTGGTCGGTTTATCTAAAGAAATCTTGAAGAAGTAGTTAGATAAGGTTCAGACATACATTAAAAAAAAAAAAGCAAGTCGATCATTCAAAAAACGTTGGGAAATATCAAATATTTACTGTAATTTTTTAAGAAAAACAAAGTTTCGAAAAAAAAAATTAAATCGAAAAAAAAATTACACTGACATATTAATGCAAGGAAATTTTCCCAGAGAGAAAATTCGCCTTGAATACAATATTTCAAATTCTTTTAATTGCTTATAGGCGTTAATGCCAACATAGTGAAAAAAAAATTCCATGCTGGGAATCGAACCCGGGCCATCAGTATGGCGCACTGACGTTCTACCGACTAAACCACATGGAACGACAGCCAGCTTGAAACTTTCTCATACTTAAGTAGACTGGCGAAAACATAACGATAGCGCGTTTTAAAATCGCACAGTGACATCTATTGGATTTTATATGTACTAAAAAACGTTATGTACTAAAAAACGTGAGCAGCGCACCTAATAGTTTCTTTTGTTTCTTTTTGTTACTTTTTTGTCTGTTGTCCGATTTTGATGAAACAAAGCCTATACACTGCCCGGGAGTGTGCATTCTTCATTAGTGAAAACCGCATAAAAATCCATTCAGTAGTTACGAAGATAACCTCGAACAAACAGACAGACAGACAGACAAAAAATTCAAAAATTTTTTTTTTGTGTTTCATTGGTTTTCTTTTATCGCCCTGACTCCATTTTTGTCAATTATCTTCAATGTACAGACACACCGGGTCCTACTGTTTTATTATATGTATAGATGAGTGAGTAAAACACTTGCAGATTTCGAGTGAATATGTTAACAGTAATACAAAATCAACAAGATGTAAGTAAACTGAAAATTAATTGAATAGCACGGAAAAAATGTGCAAATGCAGCTATAAAGGCTGTTTTAAAAAAAATTTAAATGAAAAAACCAATTGAAACTACACTATAATGGACATTAAGCAATATATATTTTTTCCTGATAAAGAGATAGCACGCACCATTAAAAATGCCTAAATAAAAATAGAGGTTATAAAACTAAAATGACATTCGTGCTATTATGCATATCAGCAGCAATATTATTAGAACTCTGATAAAATTAAAATGAAATCCCATGTATGAAATACAAATTAAACTATTAAAATAAAATCATTGTAAATTAATTTAATTCATGTTTAAAATATATCTATGAAAGCGTAATATGCATCAATATTAAAAAGAAAAAAATGCATATCTCTGTACAATAAAACACAGTGCAACGCATAGCAAGCCAAACTGATTTTTCCCTTCAAAAACTGTCGTTAGAACTGATGCTCCCACCAATACCGGTATGTCGTCTATGTGATTCCAAAGCTTCACAGCAGAAACAGAAATTTGCCAACAAAAAGGAAAAATGATATTCTTTCTTTTTTTTCGTGGGTCGTGGGGGAGAGGGGGGGGGGTTGTAAAAAAGTAATAAAGTTTTTTAAAAGTAGTAATAATTATTAATTCTTAGTATTATTTCAATAGTTGCAGCTGACATTTTTAACTACTCATTTTTATTGCATATTTGTTAAAATTTTGTTTTATTAAGGAACTTCATTTTGTTTTGGTATATTAGCCGCAAAGCCTGGTTTACCCAGAAGTATTGTAAATGCTAATAGTGTGTTTATTAGAACATAAACTAGTCGGATTTAGCTCATCTAAACTTTTCCATGTAGTCAATTTCTTTTATCATTTTTTTCAAATTTATGGGAAAACACAATTTTTATCCACTGCCCTCGGACGGACATGTATATTAGTTTTCTATTAATAAAAATGTAACAGAAAGCGTCATTTTTACATCAATCCGTTTAAAAAAATGTATAAATTCTTTAAATTGCGCACTTAACTTTATTCGAACGAAAATTTATAAATTATTCTATCGCAAATATAACAATAAATCAATAATTAATTTTATAAAGTATTATTATGTGTCAATATTCTCTTTATTTTTAACACCCCCCCCCCCAAAAAAAAAAAAAAAAAAGTGTTTGAGTTTTGGACTAAAATTAAAAATAAAGCAATTGCTTTAACTTTATTTGTACTAAATTAATCCAAAATCAAATAAAACTTTTGTACTTTTTTTAATCCTTAAAATAAAAATGTAACACCTATGCCAAAAAGAAATAAAAAATACATTCACTTCAATTAAAATTAGCTTTATAAAACTGCCACACTTGATTTGAGAAACTTCTTTCCTCTAAATAACGATTTGTTAGCCGAGCACGTTCTGCTGTCTTTGTTGCTCTCCCCTTTTAAATCATTCTCACCCAATTCGAGTGTCAAGAAGACAATTTAGTCGATGTCGTTTTCTCTTTCTTTATTCGAAACATTTATCACCGCAAACATACTAAAAGGATACATTCGTTGTGTAGAGAAAGGGTCTCTCGGAAAATGTAGCTATTATGCAGTTTTATTCGAGAAAGAAATCTCGAGGAAAAAATAGCCGAGTGGCAGTTTTAAACTCGAAATGATTGTCCCGTGTCGAACATAGATATATACGGTCGTTGTCCTGTGTTATCTCTGTTTTGACATCATTTGTTAATTTTGCAATTAATTAATATTTTTTTACTAATTAAGAACACAAATTTTATTTATTTTTTAATTTAAATTTATAAAAGTATGTAGATTAGGTAATTACCTGTTCCCTTAATTTACCTTTCCGTTATATAAGTACAGCTCTTATTCAAAATATTAGAATAATTGAGAAAAAGTAATGAGAAAAAATTATTTGTCATTTATTTATTTTTTATACTAAGTAAATGCAATTAAATTTCTTATAAATTAAATCTGGAATGTTTAGATAAGATTTTAACATTTATAAAATATAAAATACAGCACAATAAATTAGGTATACAGCTTCCTTAAACACACCAGAATATTAGAATAAAATTTAGATTGGTTCAAAATATTAGAATATTTTATTTTACGCAACAATATTACCTTATGAATATGAAGTAAATGGTAGTTAATATTTTGTAGCATCCCCTTTAGCTTTCATAACAGCGTACAATCGATCTTGCATACTATATACAAGGTGTTTACAAACATTTCGATCAATATTAGCCCAAATAGACTTTATACGTGCCACTAACTCAGTTTTACTTGAAGGAGGATTTTCTTGAAGTTTTTTCTTCATTATACACCATAAGTTTTCGATGGGATTAAGATCTGGTGAATTTGGTGGCCAAGGAAGTACCTTAATGTTGCGTTGGCGGAACCAATTCTTAGTTGACACCGAGGTATGCGGGGACGCTAAATCTTGTTGAAAGATGAAATCATCTTCAAATAAATCTTCCGATGATGGAATCATGTAATATTCTAAAATTTCTTGATATATCAGAGAGTTAACCTTTTCGTAGACGATGCATAACTTTCCAGGTCCTTCTGCACTCATACAACCCCAAACCATGACACTAGCAGCAAATTTTACGGAACGTTTAAGGGATTCTTTATCAAATGCTTCTTGCTTCATTCTCCAAACTCGAATACCTTGATTACCATATGAAACACAAAACATACTTTCATCACTAAATAATATATTTTTCCAATCTACATTGCTCCATAAACGTCTTGATTTACACCAATTCAATCTTATACGCTTTGTCTTGCAGTCATGAGAGGTTTTGTTTTCAGTACACGAGATTCAAATTTAAATTTATGGAGACGTCTTAATGTTGTCGATGTAGAAACTTCAATTCCTTCTTCTTTCCATTTTCGGTGCAAGAATCGCACACTTTTAAAACGGTTTTTCTTAACTATATGTTTCAGTTTCCTGTCATCTCTAGCAGATGTTTTTGGTTTTCGGCCACCATTTCGGCGATTATTTTGAAATTTTCCAATTTTTGAATATTGTGTTAGTATTTTACTAACGCTCGATTGCGAACAATGTAAATAATTCGCTATAAAACATTGATTTTTACCGTGCCGATACAAATCAACCATACGAAGTTTAGTAGATTCAGGAATATCACTCACACGGCCCATTTTAAGACGAAAAAGAAACATACTGCAAAAAAAAAAAAAAAAAAAAAAAAAAAAAAAAATACTGATTTTAAATAAAATAGTCTGAATTTAATCAATGATGCCACCAGTTAAGAATTGGTAATAATTAAAGGAGAATTAATGTGAAATATTCTAATATTTTGAACCACTTGAATAAATATTCTAATATTTTGACTTTTCAAAATAATTTTTTCTGCAATTAATCTTTTCAAAAATGATATTAAATTTAAGATAACAAGAAAGTTTAATCAACAATAAGTTCTTAATAAAAATATCGTTTGCATATTTTCATTAAAAGACATTAAATTACCAAACGATATTTTCAATTTCTAAAAAAAGGTAATTATTCTAATATTTTGAATATGAGCTGTACTGTTTGAAAAAATAAGCTTGAAGAAGAAAAAAAGTGAAAAATGAAAAAAGAAAAATAAATCGTCAGGATTTTTAAAATTGAATATAAATTTTTTTATTTTAATTCTATTTTACTGATTATTCAATTTACACTGATTATTCAATTCACTTCTGAAGATGAGTTTGGTCTTAAATCAAAGACTTTCTTCATTACATTATTCTACTTTCTGTTTCATTTTTCTGTGATGCTACGTTTCTTTGATATCTGAAATTTTATGCTGATATGTTTGCTTTAACATAAAGAAGTATCTCCTGTATAATAAGCACCTCAACTGGAATACAAATAATCGTAAATTCAAGAGAGATGACATAAATTCAAGTTGCAATTGGCAGCATGTGTACCGTATAATATGTAGCAGGCCGTACTTTGGATATATTTTTTAAGCAGAACCAGAATGATTTTACTTCCAGAAACTTAAACTTTAAAATTGTAGATGCCGCCATTCAGTCGACCATATTACAGATTTTGAGATGACCTAAGGTCATAAAATCAAATTTCAACTGTATAAAAAAAAACTATATAATAAAACTGTTTTTTTTTGTAGGCATGGCTAATTAGATCGACAAAATACCCACTCAACAAAGCTTGTTAAGTTCCAGTTGAATATGCCATTTTAATCCGATTAAAACATTCACCTTGATATTAAATTGTTTATGACGCGTGCTCTCAACCGCAAGTTGTTTACATTGTTCTGTTATGAATTCGCCTTTATTTACATTACTGATGAGGAACTTTAAACAAGTTCGAAGCGTTTCATGTTGACATGAACATAAGTAGGCCAACTGTGCAATAAAATATGATAAATATATTGTATTTTATTCTGTTGAGCTGATCCATAGTATTAGACCAGATTATATGATCGTTGAGGTTATTTGGGTGAAATAGTCCGCCAGTGTTCGTGTCCGAGATGTTTCAGTTGGAAGAGCATTGACGGCTTCAGTCAATACATCCCTGGTTCGAATCCTGGCCCGGTCTTTTTTCACCCAATTGGAAAACTTACTTCTTATAATTAATTTACCGATTGAAAAATCGTGTCATAAATTAACCTAGTAAATATATTGTATACTTTAAAAATATAAAAAATTGCACAGTGATACACATAAACAAGTACATTTATATGAATTTGTACAAATAAAATTAATGGTAAAGCATAAAATCGACTTTTCAAACTACTTCTGCATCATCTTCAGTATAAATATGATGTTGAATATTTTAAAATGAAATTAGATTTGTTTCCTTTTAAAAATTTCTGCTCAGTGCAGTTTTATTTTCACATAATTGACCACGACTCTCCACAGAACTTTTGTCTCTAGCCTTCTAAGCATTTCAACATCATATTTATCCTGAAGACGATTGCAGAAGCAATGGAGTTATTCCATAAAGAGGAGGAAACAGGCAGTGGATTGTCTGTTAGTTGCGAGTGAAGTAACTGAGAAGGATGTCAACAAGATGACAGCTGTTTCTTTTAATTTGTCTGTGAAAACTTCCACCAGTAAACTTGAATAGAAAATTTTGTCTTATCTAGGTCTTATGGATAGGAAACTGCTCTCACAAATATGGTAAACATATTCTATTTCTTATTTCAGAAGTCAATTTGCCCAGATCATATAATCTTTTCACTGACCATGACAGGAGGTTGTCTTGGTTGTCCCAATGTAGCGGAACTATTATCCCCGAAGTAAATTTTTACCAGTAAAAATGAATGATAGTTTTTGCCTGAACAATAGTTTTTTATTGAAATTTACCATTAATAAGGCGTTTAGATAAGGAGACATTTTCTACATAAAGTTATTGGTGGAAGTTTGCCGCATTGGTTAATTAATTTCTGCGAAAGCAGTTATAGTTGAAACTTCATTTTTTAAAATATATTTCAGTTCATTTTTTTCAATAGTTCCATCGCAGAAGAAGTTCGAAACGTGGACATTATATTTTATCATTAGTTTTACTTGTACAAGTTTATGTAAAAATTCTTATTTATATGTATCATCGAGCGAATTTATGTTTTTGGTAAGTTATGTATTTGGTTTTTAGCATTTAATGTTAATTTTAAAGGTTTTTGTTTTAATTGTTTAACGAAATTGTCTGTATTCATATATTTTTTATACTTAATTATGAACGAATCTGATATATTTCTTCACATTAAGTAAAGACAAGTTTTACATTAATTGCAATTAAAAATCGCTGCATAAAAAACTGCCGCGCTTGATTTGAGACACCTCTTTCCTCTAAATAGCTATTTGTTAGCCCGAACACGTTTTGCTGTCTCTGTTGCTCTCCCCCTTCAAATCCTTCTCACCCAATCCGAGTGTCAACAAGACAAAGACAATTTACTCGGCATCTCTGGGGAACAATAAAAATGCGGGCACTTCAGGGCCCTGCGATTTTCCTGCGATTCGGAAACTGTGGGAAACAACGAAAAGCTTTCAACAACGTTCACATCTTTTCTGATTTTCGAAGACAGCAACTTCCAGTGAGATTTTCTTTCGCAGAATTTAAGTGGCGTTGGGGATTTAGACAGCGTCTATCCAAGTATTGTTCTGGGATCCATTCTCGACCACACGATTCTCGTAAATAAGTGAGTTTTTATTTTGGTTTTGGTTTTTTATGCACTTAGTTTTTTCCCAGCGTTTTCGCTTAGTGTAATTTAAAATGATACATTGGTAACAACAAAAGTTTGCGAGGGAAATAAAATTGGTGGAAGTTAAACTTTGTTTATGCTTAAAAAAAATCATGGCTTATGTGATATATTTTGCTAGCCAAATATACATGGAAATACGATATTTTTTGCAGAAACTTTAGTTATTTTATTCTGAATTTTTAGATTTTGAGCTTCGCTTAACGCATTCTAAAATAATACTTAAAAAGTAATGAAACTTTTTGCGAGCCTCAAGAACATTAAATAAATAAACAAATGAAATAAAGTAAAAAATAATTAAAATAATGTTAAATAAATAATTAAATAAAATAATGAATAAGTTAAAAATAAAAACGCCAAACACTTTGACACATTTTAAGTATAAAATGATCATACTTGCAGTCATGATTATCGAAGTAACTTGTAATAACACTTTTATTTCAAACTTTTAATGATAAATTAATTACATCTTCAATTACAAGCGATTATTATCTTTAGACGGCAGTTTTCTTTTCACAGTGTTGTCGCGTCCGGAAATTCGGTTTATGAGACAAACTTTGTCTAAGTTTTCTGAAAAAAAAATTCTGTATTTTTTGGAAAACGGTAAAAACAATTCAAGTTTCTTAATAAGAGAACCTGCCTATTTGATATGTTTGCCACCAAAAAAAGAATTAAAAAAGGAATCAGGTGGTAGTCAGTTCTCAATTCAGAACAATCTTAAAAGCAAAATCGATGACAATGTTTATTTTTTATGGAAAAAGGGTAGGTCATATAGAGATTTGTATAAAATCAAAACCTTTCTGCGTGCTCGAAAATATTGGGTCAAAAAATTTCTGCAAATTAATTTAATGTTTAATAAAATTACGTGCTATATTATTTTGACATGGACCGAATTCTCATTTTTTACGCAATTCCTGGACAAAATATGCATTTTTTATGCAATCTCTTGACGAAGTTCGCGTTTTTTTCGCGGTCTTTGGACAAAATTCACGTTTTTGCGCGACCTTTTGTTGAATTTCGCGTTTTTGCGTAGTTTTTTATCGAAATATGAGTGTTTTACGATGTCCTTTGTCGAAATGCACGATTTTTACGCGATTCTTTCGTGAAATGCGTATTTTTCTACGCGCTTCTTTATTAAAATTTGCGATTTTTTCGAGCCTTTTGACGAAATTTGCATTTTTTCTCATGGTCCTTTGACAAAATTTGTAGATTTTTTTCGGTATCCATTGACGAAATTTGCGGGGTTTTTTTGTGGTCCACCAACAGTATTTCGCGCTTTTTCTACGGAACTTTGACTAATTCGTGTTTTCCCTGATAATTTGACAAAATTAGAATTTTTTTTTTTTTTTTTCTGCGAACAGTTGATAAAACTGATTTTTTATGACAACCGTTTATCTAAATTCGCAAGTTTTTAGTGTCCGAAATTTTGGACAGATGAATTTTTAAAGTTTTCGGTTTCAAATGTTTCGGTATCAAATGTTTAGAAAACTCGAAAAAATAATGCCCTGCTTTTAATTGTACGCTAACAGTAAATAAATCGTACATGAAGTTGGGGGAATATTTTTAATTTTTTGGTTCTAAAAAAATGTTACAAATATAAAAAGTTTCTTTCCTAAAACTTTCTGGAAAGTTCATAAAATGTGCCACGCACGGTGTGAGTGCGTCTGTATTATACAACTCTGGTCATAGCTGTGTTGCCAGGTTCAGCGTCACAAAAGGCGGGACAGACCGACAAAAAAAAAAAGTGGGACAAAGAAACAAAAAACTGCGGGACCTGTGAAGAAAAAAAGCGAAACAGTGACTTCAAAATCGAGACATAAAAATACAATAAACTTCATGGACAAAGAACCGGTCTGTAACGGCATTTTGTCTTAAACGTAAAAATTTTATCATCCCTACCCATCCATACCAGTTAATAGGAAAAAGCATGTTTAAAACAAAAGTGTCTAACAGAAGACAGAAAGGAAAGGGGGACAGCGGTTTTTAAATCGAGAAATAAAAATATAGTAAATCTTATGGAAAAAATAAATTGTCTGTTACAGAATTTTGTCTTAAATGTAAGAATTTTATTTACCCTATTGTACAGAGACAATTATACATGCCTATTTAAAATGGAATTTTCCCCCTGTTACTTGCAATTTCTTCATTTTAGAATAATAGTACAGTGTAAAATGTGTGCCTCTAGGAAATAAATGCGTAAGTTTACACATTAAAACAGGTATGCTGATGATATAAAAATGATTTGTCTGTATGTGTAAAAACGGTGTATAAATTGCCAAGAACATGTCCCAGTGTGTCAATTTCAAATACATATTATCATGTATAGCGCATGAAGCGGCTTAAATGTTTAAAATGTTACTAGGTAACCCACAAATACACAGTTTGATCTGTATGTAATTGCACATGAGTACTCATATACCTCTGTAATAATAATAAAATAAAAGAATGGATTATCAATATATAGTACTTAATGATGATTTTGAATTAAATATTTTAATGGCCGCAAAAAAAAATTTGAATGAAGAACAAAAACGTGTTTGTTTTCTTTCCAATAGATTTGTTTTTAAACCACAAAATAATTTAATTCACTATACAGTAAACAAGCAATATTTACCAAAATGGGATTTGAATTCACGATCCTCGATTTTTCAAGTCATTAACTGCACCTCTCAGAAGTTATTACACAAGCCAAGTTTTCAAATATTGTGCCCACATATACACTATATTGCCATTGATTATGGGACACTTGCGATTTTAGACATTTTACTAAATATCTAGAAAAATACATGAGGAATCATCTCGAAACTCTTAGTGTATAAATATAATAGTATACGTCATACATCTCCGTGAAGATTTTTTACCGAAACTCCATAGGGGACCGTCAACAAATTAAAAAAGAATGAATATCTTTTGAATAACCCTGTCAAAACTAATGTAGCAAAAGCGCTCAAATTCTAGATTATGATTGAATGCCTTATTGTAATACACTGTGTTCATTTTTATGTAACTAGCATGCATACTTGCAGAGTAATTAAGGTTTTTATAAAAATGGTCCCAAATTTTTCCAAGTTTTTTCCTTATAATTTTCAGAGTTCTTAATATAAAATAATATTTTTTTTAGAAAATATGACAAACAACATTTCACATAGTACCCTGTAATCAGAATTAAAAAATAATGAAAATTGTATACAAAATGAGATGGTTTACTAAATAATTTTTTACTGCGCATGCGTCAACGATATCAAAATTTCATTTGCATATTATGTTAGCTAAATGTATAGAGCAACTTTTGTGAAAGTCACAAAATCATAACTTGAAAATTCTGAAAATAATCGTCAATTGAATAAGTTGAAAATCCGTTATTCTCAAAATGAAATAAAAACAAGAGGGGTTGTATCCATATACTCATTGAGTAGTGTCAATATAGAATACACAATACGGGATGTTACGACTACTTTTGGATAAAATCCCTCATTTTTTTGCTTCATTTTGGAAACAACGGATTTTGTCTTTTTTCTATAGACGATTACTTTCAGAATTTTCAATCTATAATTTTGAGACTTTTACAAAAGTTGCTCCATACATTTAGCTAACATAATATGCAAATGAAATGTTGATATCTATGACGCATGCGCAGTAAAAAATTATTTAGTAAACCTACTCATTTTTCATATAATTTTTATTATTTTTTAATTCTGATTACAGGGTACTGTGTGCAATGTTGTTTGTCATATTTTCTGAAAAAAATATTGTTTTATATTAAGAACTCTGAAAATTATAAGGGAAAAACTTGGAAAAATTTGGGGCCATTTTTATAAAAACCTTAATTACTCTGCGAGTATGCATGCTATTTGCATAAAAATGAACACAGTGTATTACAATAAGGCATTCAATCATAATCTAGAGTTTGAGCGCTTTTGCGACGTTAGTTTTGACAGGGTTATTCAAAAGATATTCATTCTTTTTTAATTTGTTGACGGTCCCCTATGAAGTTTCGGTAAAAAATCTTCACGGAGATGTATGACGTATACTATTATATTTATACACTAAGAGTTTCGAGATGATTCCTCATGTATTTTTCTAGATATTTAGTAAAATGTCTAAAATCGCAAGTGTCCCATAATCAATGGCAATATAGTGTATACACATATTTCTGTGAAACATTGTTAAACATAAGGTCTGTGTAATATTCTGTTGTTATACATATATCTGTATAAAATTTGGACACAGACTTCTGTGTAATATTCTATTTTACGCATATGTATGTCTGATATTCTTACATGTGTTTCGGTGCAACATGTAAACTACACAGATATTTGTGTAATATGCAAAACTCGTAAATTACATTAAAACACCAATTTGGGTAAATCCGTAACATTTTCTATCATTTACTTACTTGTTAGAGTTTTTAAAGGGATAACAAATTACATTCTTTTATTAGGCCCATAAATACACATAAATACAGGTAAATTTTAACGACAAGTTTGTAAACTTTATGACAAAACGAGAAAATTAAAAAATTTACGCACATACGTTTATAAAAATGACTAATCTGCACTCTTTTTTTCTTTTTGCAAAATTTCACTTTAATAGGCATAATTGAATAATATCAATCCCTGTCATAGAGACAATGATATATATATATATATATATATTTTTTTTTTTTCAAAACAAAAGTCATAAACAGTTTTCGTTTACACTGGGTTTGACGAATAAAAATTTATAAAATGTAAAATTTATAAAAACAAAATTGTTGGGAAACGCAAAAAAATCCCTTTGAATATGTTTCCAGCTAGGCAATGAAGACGCAATAAAAATTATCGTTAAATTCTGTGTTCGCAAATTATATTCTATTAAATTACATTCGACGCAGTCTAGTAAATATCATGATACTAAAAGAAAGTTAAACGAATTTTTTTCCCATCCCGAAAATTAAAATTTCTTTGCATCCAGCGCATTGGTTATGCGGGACAAGCCACTGTCCCAAATAAATTGGGACACCTCTTAACACTAGTAATATCATACCCTTCCGATTAAAAAAAAATTACATTCATTTTATAAATGTATTTCACTTCTGATTTAAAGATTCAACTCCTTTTAGATTGTATAGCATAAATGATTTCATATATTTTTCTGTATTATGCATATTTATATCATTCTTTTATTATTCGTTTCTTTATTATTTTACTATTCATCTTTATGTACTAAAACCGTTCTCGAATGTTTTAAGAATTTTGCATGCTTAACATTTTTGAATGCATATTTTATAATTACATTCATTAAAAATATGTACGCTTTAAATTTTGTTGTTGGATTTTCTATCCTATTTAATGTTATGCATGGTAGAAAATACTTTCATATGGAATTTAGATGCGGAATTTTTTCCATTTGGAGAAGAAATTACTTCATGAATATTTTATTCCTGAAATAGACATTTTATTGTTTGCATACTGTCTTTAACTGTAATTTAATTTTATATTCATTCTATTATATTTATTGACGTATTTGCCTGTTATTAAAAGTTTTAAGTACATTTTTTTTTTCTCTCCTCCAAATCTGTTTTTATTTATTTTTTTATTTTGTCTCTTCATCTATTATGAATTTCAGTGCATTATAGTGACAAGTAACAGGTTGCATTTTGTTTATTTAGCTGCCTGTTTTATGAAATAATACCCTTTTAAGTAACACGTGGTATTTTTGCTAAATGAAAATTAAATACTACGCACTGCGTTGTTTGTCATCTTTATTTCTCTTCATTATATTTTTCTACTATATTTTATTTGTGATTATTTCAATTTTATTTGATATTATTAATATATTAACAAGTTAGGATTGTAAATATTTTGAGATATCCTTGGGGATTCTATTTGCCAATTAGCTTTTCTTTAATATGTGCCTCAGTATAAAGAATAATATATTATTATTGCATGCGATATTCATTTAGAATTTTGATTAATATTGTTACATAAACTTGTAAGATAAATTTTAATTCATAGGTATATTATGTTTATACTAAATCAAAAATAAACACAAAATTACTTATGGAAACATAAGTAAATTTGTACATCTTTTTTGAAAGGTGAAGATATTTTTTTTTTAATTTTGTCATAATTAAGGAGTACTTTTACGCGTTATTTTAACTATTTTTTTAAAGTTTTCCAACATTTTTGAAAAGTGTTTATGAATTCCATTTATCTGTATGTCGGCTATCTGTTGTCTAGCTTCCATAAATACAATTAGATTGCCATGAAATTAATACATGTTATTGGGATTTACTATGGCATATTCGATATTGAAAATGAAGTATATAGCTTTTACGGTTCATTTGCAGGGATACTCAAAATATTTCCGTTACATTACAGTTGGGGGATATGATATTACATTATTTTTGAAATTTATGTATGTATCACTGAGAGGTACTACAAGACACTGACTGTAGATTATACTGTCTATAAAATTTATCGTTCATTTACTGCTATGTTGATTTGGCTGCAGTTACAATGATACCTCGGTTTATGTCGATAAACCGTCTCAATAATAATCGGCGCAATCCGAAACCGACGAAAATCGAAGCAACTATTCCCATATGAATATATGTAAATCCAATTACTTCATTCTAAATACGCCAAAAAACGTAACAAACGCAAATTTTATTGAGAATAACTACAGTATTTAATACTAAAAACCCTAAGAAATTTATATAGCTTTCTTGGCCTATGGTATCAAGGCACTATTATCCGGTTTCCTTCTCTTTTTGGTCTTTTGGCAGTAGGACAGTCAGAGGGACTATGTTGCTTTAAAAATTTTTTTTTTTGGAGGGGGGGTTGCAAAAAATGCAGACTGGTCACTAGAGAGTAACGATGAAACGCGAGGCAACTGACGAAAACAGAGACCAAATTTTTCTAAAAATATAAGTCGACTATAACCGAAGATGATGAAAACCATGATATTATCGCAATTGCTGGATCTGCTTTTTCAGTTGTGGTCTCGTTTAGCAATTTCACTATTTTTTTCTTTATTTAACTTAGCGTGTATATGTACTGTATGTCATATACAGGAATGCATAAAAGATCTCAAGCACATTTCCATTAATTGGCGGAAATTATTGGTTGGGAATTTTTAACTGTCCAGTGTGCTTAATTGAACTAACTTTTATCATATTAACAAATATACATACAAATCTATGTATTTTGTACGGGGTTAACACAAAAGAAAAAAAAATCATGCATTTTTTCGACTTTTGACGGTACATGCAAGTACTGCGTTTTCAAACGCGTTATGTGTTTTTTATATTGCTTATTTTGCCATAAACTTTCACTTTGATAAAATGTAAAGTTTTATTACAATATTCTGAATGTGTTTCAAATTGTGTCATAATCTATACTAAACGCATGGTTTCTCGTTCTTGTATGACTTTTAGAACAAATTATTACCTTTAGAAAAAGTATTTAAAATTCAAAATTTAGTTTGTCATGAAGCCGAATTCAGTGTTTTTAAAATATATATCAAACTATTGGATATTTTTCATGTTTTCGAAAATATCATGTTATCTATATTGAACGATATTTATTGCATATGCTGCTATATTTTAATTCCGTACTACTTTCTTTATCTCACTACTGTTATTTTTTATGAGCGATTCAAATGCAAAATCTAATAAGAATTTATGAGCATTTTAGGAAATATTTTGAATACGGTAACATTTCCCAAAGCATGCCTTAAAATTGCCTCAGAAAGTACAAACTTTAAAATCTACATCTGAATTTTTTATCATTTTGTACGCATTTTCTACATACGATTTTTTTTCCTTTTCATATATTATTTACATGCGACTTTTCGTTTGAATGAACTCGTTTTATATATCTATTTATTTTCATGAATAAGCTTTTTATTTTTTCTTTCAATATATATATTTCCATTCGTAAAAGTGCAAGTTTTCCTCGATTTTTTTCCTTTTTTTGTATATGTTTTTGCCTTTAAAATGATAGTTTAATCTTCTGATCTTCTACACTTTTATTAACCCCTTGGGGACGAGCGACATAATAGCTTGAAAATTCTGAAAGTTATTGTCGATAGAAGAAGATCAAAATCTGTTATTTCCAAAATGAAGCAAAAAGATGAGGAGCTGTATCCAAATATAATTAATTGTACGTGCAATATTGTGTGGACACTAATCAATTCAATATGGATACAGCCCCTCATTTTTTTTTTTGTTGTTGTTGTTTCATTTTGGGACTATCGGATTTTGATCTTATTCATTTGACGATAATTTTCAGAATTTTCAAGCTATGATTTTGATACTTTAACAAAAGTTGCTCTATACATTTAGCTAACACAATATGCAAATGAAATTTTTATAGAGTTGACGCATGCGCAGTGAAAATTTATTTACTAAATTTGCTCATTTTTCATACAATTATTAATATTTTTTATTTTAAATACAGTGTGTTATGTACAATGTCGTTTCTCATATTTTCTGAAAAGAACATAGTTTTTTATTTAGAACTCTGCAAATTATAAGCAAAAAACTTGGCAAAATTTGGGACCGTTTTTATAAAAACCTTAATTTCTCTACGAGTATACATGCTATCCGCATAAAAATGAACACAGTTTATTGCCATAAGCCACTTAATTCTAATCTGAAGTTTGAATGTTTTTGCTACATTAATTTTGACAGGGTTTTCAAAAGATATTTCGAGATAAAAGATAAGAGATTCGTTCTTTTTCAATTTGTTAACAGCCCCCTCCCCTTTTGGATTTTGGGGAAAAAAAAAATCTTCTCGAAAATATATGACCTTTATTATTTTGTTTATACATCTGGAGTTTCAGTGTCATTCCTCATGTACATTTCTGGATATTTAACAAAATGTCTGAAATCGCAAATGTCAAGATTTTCGGTGACTGTACGGAACACCAGTTGAAAACCATTGATTGCTACGTAATTTTTTATTTATTTATTTATGTTTAATTTCTTTCTGTTATCGTTATAAAGATTATTATATAGATTATCCACTTAACTGATCAATATTTTTGTAAAAAACTTTCAAATAATGCTCATTTTTTTCCCGTCCTTTACATAATTTTTTTATCTTTTGTCACTGGTTTTTCAAAATAGAAATTTTTCCCTAATGGATTTTAAAAAAATGCCCGAATTAAATAATGCAAAATTTACAATTAAAATTGGGTGCTGAGAACAATAAATACTGACTGGAATGTGGATGCCTGTACGTGGTACGGGCAAATCATGATTGGCAAAAACACGTTGTCCATATAACGTACGAACAAATCAGGGAAGATGTGGACACTTAAGGCCCCTGTCCTCGCTCGAGGAAACGTTCGCGAGCTAATGCAGTTCCTATGGGGAAGCATTTTTCTAATAACTCTTTCGCATTTTGACATTTTTGAATAATTTTTTTTGCATTAGATAGCTGAGGTGCATGCCGACAGCGCACCTTTTTTACTTTTTCGAGTTTGGTTGTAGATATATTTTTTAAAAAGTTAGTTTCACTTTCAAAACCGGTTTCGAAACTGAAAGTGCTTTTTAAAAAAATATCTGCAACCAAAATCGAAAAAGTAAAAAAAGATGCGCTTTCGGCATGCACCTCAGCTATCCAATGCAAAAAAAATATTCAAAAATGTCAAAATGCGAAAGAGTTATTAGAAAAATGCTTCCCCATAGGAATAGCATTAGCTCGCGAGCTTTTCTTCGAGCGAGGACAGGGGCCTTAAACATAGTATTGAGTCGTCCGAAAAATCATGTCCGTTTGGGTAAATCAGTTCGCACCGGAAAATCTTGCCCATTAAATACGATTAATATTAGATATCGGAAACAATAACTAATAATTAAATGATAGAATTTTTCGGTATAAATTAGTTTTCCCAAGCGGACTCGACTGTTCGAACGACCCAATACAAATCTGTACTTTACTACAGTTTAGTTACTATAGTTATTTTACTACTTGTACTGATTCATCTCTGCTTACAAATACCACCATTCTGTACTTTACTATAGTATAGTTTATAGTTACTGAGCTATTTCTACTAATAGATCTGTACTTATATGTAGTACTGCAGATTTCGTAAGCTTAATTTTCTAAGAAAAAATTAATTCACTTTTATGTTTTCGTTCCTTAAAACATGCATTTAAACTTTTGTGAATATATCTTTGATGCATTATTAAAATGTGTACAACGACTTTAAGTTTTATTATATTTTATTAAACTGTACGTTTATTAGTACTCATTTAAAATATATATATATACTTATGAAACTGCAACGAAAATAATTTATTTTTTATTGTATATTTTACTTATAAATAATTTTATAATTTTGCAAACATAAAATAACCGCTAAAATAATTTGAATTAAAAAATATTATCAGATTCTCTGCAATCTAATTAAAATAAAAAATGTTATATAAATATCTAAATCATCAATTTGGTGAAGTGTTTTAATAGCTTATTTCTTAAAAATAAATATAGATCTCTGTACTTTAATTTTTTGAACTACCAACATTTGGTGCCTTTATTTTTATGTGTGAAAACTTTAGATGTAAAATTTAAAACAATTTTTTAGCAACATTTTACATACAAAAGCATTTTCAAATGCATAATTTAAAATTTTCAAAAAAGTAGAATCTTTAAAATTGACATCTGCATTTTGAATCATTTTTAGATTTATCTTGGATACGAAAATGTATTCCCTTCTCGATATATGATCTAAATACAGCTTTCTGTTTGAATGAATTCGTTTTATACCAGTATTTATTTCGCAAATATGCTTCTTTTTACTTCAGATATACATTTCCATCTCTAAAGTTAAAAGTTTTTCCTCATCGATTTCTTTGTTTTTGTATATGTTTGTCTCTCTAAAATGGAAATTTCCCTTTTTACAGTCAAAAGTGAATGTGGTAGAGTTTATATTATTTTTGGTTTTGTTTAACATATATGTCAGAAGTAAAAGGCAGTTTTATCGCAATGTTAAAATATTGTATTTTTTCCAGACCGGAGAAAAATGAAAATGACCGGAGAAAAATGAACCGTAATGAAAAGTGATAGAATTTTTTTTACTTTGTTTGGATAGTCCCTTTGCACACTATAATCGTAGATGCCAACATCTCTTTTCGGAGTTTGATCCAAAATGCTGAAACCGGAAAGAATATATAAGAAAATGTGTGTTGTTTCTATGATGTATGCTCTCGATTTCATTTTGAAATTTTTCGTTAAATAAAATTTCCGGTTGGAAACATATTCATCTCGGAACAGACTCCGGAATAATTAAGAAATGTTGGCATCTATACTATAATCTAACCCTATCTTGTACTATAAAGGTTAGATACGTCCGCCCGCAATGTTGATATCAATTTGATGTGAGTAACTGCAGACAATTTCAGCATTGTTTTCAGGCTAATATTCTAAAGAGAAATTGAAACTCTATTAAAAAAATAGAGTAACAAAATATAAATAAAATAGAAGTTTGACATGGAATTGAACTACTTGCTTAAACAACTAAAATGTTTAGAATTGAGAAAGAATATAAGTAACGAAATTTTTGGCAATTTTTTCGACTATTAATTTATATATAAAAGTTTTGCTTCTAATAAATTTCAAAAATATATTTGGATACAAAATTGATAGTTTTTTAAGTAAAAATACTTTTAAAGGTGTTAAGGAGCAACCTAAAAAATTATATATCAGAACGAAAAGTTGCTTCACTTATATTCTGTAACTTGCGTTGAATCTTAATTTCATTATTTCACTAATATAAAATAACATCTAAAACATTTTTTATTAAAAAATATTATGAAATTCTCTGCATCCTGATTAAAATAAAAAAAATCATATAAAAATCTAAATCATCAATTTGGTGAAATGTTTTAATAGCTTACTTCTTAGAAATAAATATAGATCTCTACAGTTTTATTTTTTTAAATTCCAACATTTAATATTTTTATTTTTATGTATGAAAACTTTAGATGCAAAATTTATGAAAATTTTTTAGCAATATTTTACATAGGAAACCATGTTCAAATGCATGCATTAGAAATTTCATCAAAAAAAAGCAGAATCTTTAAAATTGACATTTGAATTTTGAATAATTTTCAGATTTATCTTGAATACGAAAATGTATTTCCCTTCCCACATATTATTTAAAAACAACTTACTGTTTGAATGAACTCGTTTTATACCAGTATTTATTTTGCCAATATGCTTCTTTTTACTTCATATATACATTTTCTTTTTTAAAGCTAAAAATTTTCCCATCGATTTCTTTGTTTTTGTATAGGTTTGTCTCTATTAAATGGAAATTTCCCTTTTTCCAGTCAAAAGTGAATATGATAGAGTTTATTTTAGTTCTGTTTATGTTTAAAATATTCGTAAGAAGTTAAAGGACAGTCTTCTTGCTGTGTTAGAACATTCTATTTCTCACAGAAAAATATATATATATATATTGTAGTGAGAACTGAAGAATTTTTTTTGTTACTTAGTTTGGATAATCCCTTTGCAGACTAATATATACCCTATTTTTTATAAAGGTCAAACGCGTCCATCCGTAACGCTGACGTTATTTTGATTTTGGCAACAGCAGACGATTGAATTTCGTTTTTACTGCAATTTTTAAAATTTTAAACGTACCACATTTCCATTTTTTACTCTGCAAATAGAGAAAAAAATGTACTTAAAGATTTAATTTCTTTTAAAACTGCACGGCACGTTACTCAATTTTTATGTTTTTAAAAGTAATTTTCAAGTGTTAAATACAGAAAAAATTTAACTAATTTAAAATATTTTTAAAAAATATATAATTTTTTATGGCGTGCGAATGATTTTAAATGGAAAATACGCTTGCACTTAATATATGGCTGATATTCCATAACGAAATTAAAACTTCGTGAATAAAACAGACTCATAAAATATAAGTAAAATACCAAATTTGACGCTTTTATTTAATTAAAATCATCATAATTAAAAAAGTGTGCAGCAAATAACGAAATTTTTGACGATTTCTTCGGTCTTTAATTCATACGAAAGTATAACTTTTTGAAATTTCCTAACTTTATTTGGATGCAAAATTGATACTTTTTCAAATAAAAATGCTTTTTGTTTCTGTTAAGGAGCAACCTAAAAAACTATGTGTTAGTACAAAAAAACTTATTTTCCATTATTTTGTAACTGCAGTCCTGGTTGGACCTTCATTTCATTATTTCAAAAATATAAAATGACATCTAAAATTCTTTTTATTAAAAAATATTATCAAATGCTGATTGAAAAAATAAATATAATATAAAAATCTAAATTATCAGTCTGGTGAAATATTTTAATAGTTCACTTAAAATAATAAGTGTGTATCTCTATGCTGCTACTTTTTGAACCTCCAACATTTGATATATTTATTTTTATGTAAAGACTTTTAAAGCAAAATTTATGATAATTTTTGAGCAATATTTTACATACAAAAACATGCAAATGCATACTTTAAAATTTTCACAAAAAAGTAGAATCTTTAAAATTGACATTTGCATTTTAAATCATTTTCAGATTTACCTTGGATACGAAAATGTATTTTCCTTCCCATATATTATTTAAATATACAGCTTTCTGTTTGAATGAACTTGTTTTATAGCAGTATTTATTTCGCCAATATTTTTCTTTTTACTTCAAATATACATTTCCTTCTCTAACGTTAAAAGTTTGCTCATCGATTTCTTTGTTTTTGTATATGTTTGTATCTCTAAAATGCAAATTTTTTAAATCAAAAGTTAATGTGGTAGCGTTTATTTTAGATTTGTTTTTGTTTAAAATATACTCAAGAAATAGATGGCCGTTTTCTCGGAATGTTACAATATTATATATATATATATATATATATATATATATATATATATATATATATATATATTGCTGAAGGAAGTGTGTATTATATCATAGAGAAAGCTAAAGTAACTTATTTTACTTTTCCTGACAGTCACTTTGCACACTAATATATACCTTTATATAAAATGCTAATGCAACAGTTTTATGAAACGATCGATTTTTAAGCTTTTCTTTTGTTAATTAAAAACTAATATGTAAATACAGACAATTTAATTATAAACAGTTTAAAAGCACATATATTAAAAATATATTAATAGCATTAACTATTTCGGATCTATTTAAAGTGTTTCATCTGTAATGCAAAATAAAAAATATATTCTTTATCATATATGCAAATCAAATTAAACTTGCTGAATTATCACAAACACTTTATAAGAAAAGCTTCGAGAAGGATTGTCAAACAAAGTTGGGATGGGTGAAGCAACAACAAAATGATAACTTTAGTGAAAGTGTGATGAAAAAATTTTATTATTTAAAAGTAAGAATATGTAACAACAAAGAAGCCATAGAAACATAAAAATGTAGCTATAAAAACATGTTTTTCAAGAAATAAGCAAATCAGTTTAAAATTGCTGGAACTGTGTAAAATGCATTTATTAAAGGAAATTTATTAGGAAATTGAGTACTACTTGGTTATTCCGTTGATCAAAAAAATATCGCCAAACTGTAAAATTAAATGCCAAAAATGGATTATTGTAAATGTCACATTCATTTGATATTAAACATGATACATGTATTTGTTATGTCATTGTGTGATTTTTAATTCTACTTTCTATTTGTATGTTTACTAATTTATTTCTTATTTCGTTATTTAAAATAAAAATTAGGTACATTTGTATAATTTGGAAAATAGTTTGGCGATTTGTAAAATTTGCCAAAATTGGTTGATGAGATAATCAAGAAGTACCAGAAATTGTGTGACAACAAAAAATAAAGTGTTTAATTATTAAAACACAAAATAAACTTTGAATTATATTTTTACTTGCTGCTGTAGTAATATGATATTTGTAACAATAAAAAAAAAACTTAACGAGTCTTTATGAAAATATGTACTTCATGAAATATGAAAATCAGTTTAAAATTGCCTGAACTGTGTAAAATGCTACTAATTGCGGCAAGCTTTTGGGAAAGATTCAAAATAAACAAAGGTGATAAAGAATGACCTGTTAATCATTTACACGCCGAATTAATATCGCAATGTAATTATAATTTTGTTTTGCCTATAATACAGCTTCAAATGTTTTAATGCATGCTTAAAAATTTAAAGCAAAAAAAAAAAAAAAATCTGCAGTTACGTTTTGATTGCATTCGTTTCAGTGTTCACATTTTGGAACATGATTATTGATTGACAACCTATACAAATATAATAAACTATTTTCTGCTATATGCTATTGTGTATTGTTCTTGAGTATTTTCTCGAATTCTAAAAACATTTAAATTTCTAGCGGTAAAATGCAACTAATGAAGAGAAAATGATAAAAACAAATACTATATTTTTATGCAAATTAATGAATTTAGATTTTCCTTATACCTGTGATAAATGCTTAAACATAAATATTTGTTTTATCAAAAGTTGAAATCAACTTTATATTTTATAGAAAAAATAAGAATATCTGTATTATGTTGAAAAATATATGTTTTTTATTACAAATAATGCAATGTTACTATTTGGGAACATTGGCGTTTAAACGGTTAAGTGGGAACTCAATGTTACTGAAAGAGAATAAAACGAAATCTTTACAATACCCAATTTGAAAGAAATTGTTCGAAAGAAATTTTTTTATAATAAAAGGTAAAATGTATAGCAATAAAAACATAAATTAAACTTTGAATTTTATTTTTATTTGCACTTACCTCCAAATAGTTCTGGTGAGATACTTATTCAGGTTTCAGGTAAAGAGCTGCAACGAAAGTTTGTTCAGCTCATATAAGAGTTTACGGGAGGTAAGTAAATATATTTACTGTAATATGTACTTGATATATATAAATATTTATCCATTTATTTATAACATATTAGGTGTTCTGCATATGCTTTCTTTATCTGTATGTTCGGGCTTCCAAAACCAAACAGTCTTTATTACCTTTCTTCTTAAACATGGAGGGATCTTTGTTAAATAAAAATTTAGCTTTATCTTAATTATTAAATTTGTTACACTTTATTGTTGCATAAAGTTTGTGACATTGTGCTCTTATGATTTCTTATAGATTATGTATATGTTAATCATGTTTTAGTTTGATTCGATTAGAAGGGTGCATATTAAGGAAATAATTTGTTAATAATTATACAAATAAAAGTTCTTAGTTTGTTTTACATCTTTATTTGAAAATAAAACATGCTTAAAAAAATTCCCTCAAATTTCTGTGCGTGCTAGCATTTTATTAATTTAATTGTAAGATAGTTTTAGTACTTTTAGATGAGTTTATATTGGGAGTTATTTTTATTTTTTATTTAATATTGAAAATTCATGTTTTTTGTTTTGTTTGATTTGTTCTTGCTTCAGTTGTTAGGAATAAGGTTGTTTTTAAAATATTAGGGATAGTTTTGTAAATTTAAGACATTATAAAAGTTATATTTTTTCATTTTTTAAAGTGTCAATATCATTAAAATTCACAGTAGTTTTGTAAAATGAAATATAGATAAGCCTTTTAATTTTTAACTTCGAAGTAATGCCTTTTGTTACAGTATAATTGATAGTGAAATAACATATTTTTTACGTCTACTTAATACGGCGAATTAATTGCGTGAATAAAAAAAAAATAACACCTGCGATTAAAATTGCAAAAAGATTAATTGCGCATTTTTTTTTTCGTTCTCATGTACTGCACATTGATCTTTTACGCACACTTACACCAAAAACATTAAAACAATACCTAGTTAGTAAAAAAAAAAAAAAAAAAAAAAAAAAAAAAAAAAATGGTACAATAATTAAAAAAAATTATTAGTTATAACAATTGCAAAATTCTATCAAAATGCTTATATGTGAAATTGACAAATCTTTTAGTTATAAATTAACACAAAATACACTAAAATTTCTGCATAGTTCTAATTAGTCTTTGACTTATATAGTTTTTTTTTCTTTGTCTAATAATAAAAATACATTCATAGATCACATTTTAAGGTATTTTATAAATAAACATTATTTAGAGAGGAGGGGGTTGTTAGGTGTTCGAAGTTATTCAAATTATCCTACAAATTTTATCTAATCACGTAATTCTCTATAAATGCAAAATTAATAAGCATAGGAATCGAGTATTATTTTCTTCTTACTCGTGCATGAAATATCTCTAATAGTGTATTCTAACATTCAAATGATATGAAATTAAATTTTGAGTTAAGATCGTACAAATGAAAACCTTCATTTTCTCCTATATCATGTGAAAATATTCCAACACAAATTAAAATCAGACTTCACAATATACATAAAATTATCTTATGCACTAGATTACTGGGTACTATGAAAAAAGTGATAATATTTGAAGTAGGAAAGTTTGGCTGCGGAAATAATAGAAAGTTCTAAATTGCAAAAATTAAAATAAATGCAGTAAACAAAGATAGATGTTAGTGATTTTATGATGACGAAATAGCAATGTTGTAACTGAGTTGGAGGCTTTCACTATTATCATTTTATATGGCTTATGAATAATAAATACTTTTTTGAAAAACAGAAATAGTGTTAACATGTCCCTCCTATTTTTTTAGGAAGAAAGAGGTATAAGAGACTGTTTGGTTAACCTTTCTCTTTGGATGTTTGCTATAACGTTCTCCACTGATTATGGTTACCTAAACGGTCGCTTGGAGCGACGCATCCGTAAGAGTGTGTAGCCTAGCCCGAACGTAAGTAAATTTTGGTTATTTAGTTCATTATTGAGATAGTATCTCTGTTAAATAGTATATGTATTTTAATTTAAAATAACTGTGTCAATGTACTCTGTGGAAAAACAAATCAATGTTGAACTTTTATTAATTTAATTAAATTTTAATCTTTCTTAATGTTGTCTGCCTTTTAATAATATGGCTTTAAAACTTCATTTGAGGGCACGTGGAACATATAAATAGCTACAATTTTTTGAGTTTTTAATTATAGGTCTAAAAAATAAAGCTAAAAGATTATGGTGTTGGAAGGTTTTAAAATGACATATTTTAAGCACTGCGGGTGTATATAAATATTGCCCTTTTCTCGAAATGTGTTTTTTTATGTTTTTGTGCACTTTTTTAAAGTTCTATTTTAGGTAAACAGTTGAAACTATTTTTAAAAAATTAACTAACTCGTTTCTTTAAAAATATCTAAAACTAATAGTCTGAAATAAATAGATAAGTAAATAAAATAATGAAAAACATATTGTTACAATTTTTAGGATTTTCAAAGTTTTTAAATAAAATATTTTTAATTATTCTTTCTAAAGCCAAAAGGAAAATTGCTTCTTATTATTCTCAAATAGTATGTTTTCTGACACAGCAACAAATTTTAAAGTCATGTATTCAACATTTTTTTTTCTTTTTTTTTTAGAAAAGTGTGTCAAACAATTATATTGTTGTTAAAAAAAAAAAAAATGTGAAAAGTTAATTAGCTCTTGAAAACTAATTTCGGCATGAAATTAATTTCTTTTGATTTGCATATGAGCTACAATGTGTATATTTACTGTAAAAAAAATCTATTTCTTTTTTTAAGTAAATTGCATAAGGATAGTATTAACTCACCTTATTTTCTCTGATAGTGGACTAGTATTTCAGTCAGTTTAATTCAAATATATCTAGACACACTTTAATCCATACTGATGAGTTTTAAATTGTTATATATTTTTTCATCAACTTTTAATTTGATAATATAATTCTTTGATGATCTAATTCTTTGATAATAATAACGATTTTGATAATGTAATTTCTTCCTCTTTTAATATTTTAATCGATTTATATTACAGAAAAATACTGTTAGATTAATTCAACATTAGAACGGAGGTAAAAAACCCGGGCTTACGAGGAAGGTCTCCATACGGGCATATTCCGAAAAATCTGAAAAAAAAAAATACAGAATGTTCTTCTCATGAGGGGTTATATACGTTTATAAAAAAATTTCGGAGGAACCTCCATACAGTGTCCATAAAAAAATAATGAAAATTTCGTTATTAGACGATATTTCATCGGTTGCCGATGAAGTGCAGTTAAAAAAAAATACTTTTTTTTAAAATGTCAAATACGCTTTAAGGGGAAAAAGTTTCATGTTGGACTTGTTTAGGTAAATTCAATTTAAATAACTTTAGTTTTGTCAGTTTTAGTTGGTTTTAAGTGTAATTTTGTTATATTGATATTTACGTATATTTATATTAAAATTTAACCATCAAAATTTGCGATTTTTAACGAAATTCATAATTTAAATTAATTAAAATTGTTTCAAGCTCAAAGTCCAATTGTGCATTATCGATTCGATTTTGTTGCTAAGGGAACATCTGGCTTTTATTTTTGAATTTGCTTAAATGTATGAAAATATTTTTTCCCAATATGAATTTTTTATACATGAAAATATTTTGTCTTCTAAAAATCTAATAGTTTTCTGTTGCATTAAAATCGTTTGCTTTTGGCGAGGAAAAGTGCTGCTCGCCAAATCGCGTGATGCTTTCGTCTTTTCACGCTAAATGTTAGAAAAAAACTTAATTTTCTACATACTTTCTACTGTAATTCCGTCATTAACTTACACTGATCCTTTATTGCATACATAAGTAGTTTATATAGTTTTTCAGAAAATTCGGAGTATTCCCATTATGGAGGCCTTCCTTGTTAGTTAAATTAAGAATGAACAAATCATAGAGAGAGATACAAGGTTAAATTCCTATTTATAATATCATTTAAAGATTTGTAATTATGTGATGATTCTGATAAAAGTTAATATTAATCTATCAACATTTTATTAAAAAAAAAAAAAAAAACAATTCTTTCTAAATTATCTTTTCTTTTTACTGGATAATATGTTATTTCTTATTTATGTTGTAATCACAAATTGGATGAGATCTTATGTATATCGTAATAATATTAATAATAATATATATAATCTACTACTAAAAAATAAGCACTTGTATTATAAATAATTAGTTTGCTTATAAGACGTTACTTTATTATAAAACATTTAAAATATATTAAAAATTGACATATTTCAACTCTTTTTAACTGAGTCATCTTCAGAATGTAAATAGAAACATTGAACATAAATACAAAATGTAAATGCAAACACAATGAACGTGAAAAATTGGAATAAATAATTATTGAATTCAAATTAAATATATGTGTTTGTAATTTTTCTATTTACATTCTGAAGATGACTCAATTAAAAGGAGTTGAAACATGCAAATTTTTAATATATTTTAAATGCTAAATGTGATATAATGCTATATGTGATTTAAATGCTAAATGTAATATAAAAAATATATAACCAATATATATTATGTATTTTTATATATTTTTTATATTATGATAGTTCCGATGTCGGAATCTATTTCAATCGGTTCCGAAAGTTAAAGTGTTTTTTTTTTTAAATCCGAAACCGAAATCCAAAAAGAAAAAACTTGCTTTATTGTAGATCGTCCTCATCTATCCCATCACAAAAAAAATCATGTAAAAATATTAAAATTCGAGCAAGATATTTGAAAATAACGGCCCCATAGACTTAACGTTGTCATCCGGGTTCTTCTTGAACGACTAGTGTAGGCTCTTAATGAGAATTTATTGTAGAGTGGTGATAGAGATTTAATGGAACGTTCGTAAAAACTTGTATGTAATGGATTTTTTCATTAATTTAAAAATTATAAAATCACTTTGTTTATAATACTTCTAACATATGTAGCATGAATACTTCAATTTTATTAAATGCATAAATTGGGAAATTTATCATTGTTTTTTGGCTATTCAGACATCATTCTGCGAAAAAGGTAAACACTAACACGAAAACATAATTTTACATATTGACTTTTTTTTTTTAAATAGAGTCTACCTTCAAGACAACCATTTTTGTTATATGTTCCCAATCACGATACAATAGTCAAAGATATAACAGGGAAGAATTTCTTTGGCATCCTTTATACTCTACTAGTAAAACTCCGGGCTTTGTGTAAATTAATAACAAAACTTTACCGTTTAAGGTGATCCAGGACACAAAAATCTTTTTTTTTTTTTTTTATCAACATTAAAAAAAATTTCGGTTTTTTTCTGCTTAAAATGATGTTTAAATCATCTATCTATCTTAAGTGGAACAGGAAAAATATATTTTTTTTATTTTGTTTTGTTTTCAAGACAAACTTTTAAACAATGGCTGCTATGGAAACGACTACTTGTGAAGATACGTTTTTCTACATGATGTGTTTTTAACCATTTCTCGCATTTAAAGTGTAAGTAAAAGATAAATTGTTGAAACTTAGAACATGTCTTTTTTGATTGTTTTACTTTAATTTTGACGATATGATTTTTTTTAATTACATCTTTTTTTAACTTTAAATATTTTTAATTTTTATTTAAATTGATAATTTTAAAAATTCTAAATCAAAATAAAAACATATATATTTTTGTTTATTTGTGTGAAATTTTTTTTTAAATTCTACAAATAATATTTCAATTTATAAGGATTTTAAATTACACCATTTTTTTCGCAAATTTAAAATTTTATATTAAAAAAAAATTCTGAGAAGTTTTATCATGTGTTTTTGTTTACAAATGCTATGGTTAACCATCAGAAAAAAATTAAGAACTTTAACTCAATAAATATTTTTTTAAAGTATCCCGGACCCTCTTAATAAATTAAAATGATTATTTTAATCATTTGGAAATACAGACACCTTTGAAAATTAAATTGCAACTATTTCCATCTGGTGTCACAAAATTATTCGATTTTTTTTTCCATCAATAAGGAAAGTGGTATGTGAATTTTTTTGTCTAGGCCTGTACATGAGGTATAACATTTATACACAACGAGTAACATGTAAAACATTGATGAAATTTAAAAGCGCATAAAGAAATTAAAAACAGACAATACTGTAACCATTTTTTTTTCCGTTTTCTTGTAAATGAATAAAAAATGTTATGAACATGTAATCTATAGAAATGCTGAGTACTTCTTTTATAGTGAAATTTAGCGATTTATATCAATTTCAATCCCTTTGAAATAGCGTAATGTCATTAAAATTTAAAATACCCTATAAACAATTTTCCCCATTGATCTTAACCCTTAACTACCGTTAGCGGTCTCACAGACCACTGAGTTTTTGAGTTTAACTCGTAATTTTTAGTTTAACTATAGATACTGGTTCAATTTTGTTCCGTTTGGAGACCTATTACTATCTCTAGAGACTTTTTAAGAGTTGAACTTTATTTATAACAGTTCTGTATATAAAGTTTAATACAAAAAATAGCATTCTGAGAGTTAATTTAAAATTTTATTCATCTTTAGATTAAGCGGTCTGACAGATGGCTCACAGTAGTTATGTGACAATTTTTGTCACAGCAGTTAAGGGTTTAAAGTAACGAAATTCGTTTGAGTACCCTGGTAAATAAAATTTAAAAGCTAGGCACTTCAAGTTCAATACGGAGTATGCCAGGTTAAATATCATTTCATGCATAAATTTTGTGAAAATCCGAATATATTTATGCGAACGTTGGAAGACAGACAGAAGAGCAGACAAACTGATTTTATAAACGCTTTTCAGCTATGTTCGTATAAGTGTTAAAAATAGATACAAATTGTAGGTGCGCTTTATTTATCAGAGTGCATTGTTCACCGGCTTATACGGTCTTTTATATTTTGAATCAATCTCGACAAAACTTTAATAGCACAATAAAGCTTACAATGTCTAGTTCCTCTTTTAGATTTTAAAACAACTTCTATTAGGTTATCTTGTGAAACGAAAGGGGACTAGTTTCTCATTTATGTTGGAGATGTATTGATAATTGCAGAATTCCAAATTCTTTCGAACGTGGGAGTAAAGGAAAATATTTATTTTTTCTTGCGCGACAAATATACTTTTGTCTGGAATTTATGTTATCAGTGTCTTTTAATCGCGTTTCTTATGTGTACTCAAACAAAGCAAGTGTTGTTGTCTAAAGCATGAAACATTTATCTGTTGTTTTGGGGACTTTAGTATAGATTTGTCCTTTGTATACATAATGCCGAAATAACTCAGGGTATGAGTAATGAAAATGTTAAAAGTAATTTTTTTCCTATGGGATACTTCAGAGACAAAATTTGTTAAGCTATTTTTTTAATTAGAATTGTAGTCTTTTTTGTTATTTTAAAAATGCTACTTTCTATATTTGACTCATTTTTGTTGAGTCATTCTGGCAGATAAAAATTTTTAAAATACTTATATAAAATATTCAGATATCTTGAGCCTCGTTATTTCTGTTACATGTTTCCATCAAATAGATAATAATATAATAAAAAAGTTTTAAGGGGTTACTTCACTGAAACGAAAAGACGCTTTCGCTGTTAATCCTATGCAAAAAACTTTTAAAATATCCTTTTTGCATTTCCATATTTTAAAATAATTTTATAATCTTTTTTTTCCGTATGGGTAGATGAGTTTGAAGTAACTCTAAGTCTCTCGGAATTTTTAGAAGTTTGTTTTCTATTTTTCTGACTTCGTTTGCAGAATTATATTTTCTTTTTATATATTTATGTTTTATCATACTTTTCCTTTCGAAACCAGTTCCCAAAGTGAAACTTCTTAATACAGAGTTCGTACATATCAAAAGATTAGACAAATTTTAAGTGTTTTAATACCAGAAATTTTTTTAAGCACTGGTAGCTATAACTAAAGATAGAATTTTTTTTTATAAGTATGCCAAATATTACTTTACGAAAATTCTAGTAAAAGGTGTGTCAAAGTCCTTGGGACGTGCAAACCGTGTAATATAAGACAAAACCCTGTAAACCAAGATTGAAAAATTAAAAAACGACTCTTGTAAAGATCGACCTTAGCTATCAAATGCAAATAAATAAACTATTAGTAGATATGTAATAAATTATACTACTTATTATGTGTTTGTGGTAATTATATTTTCATTAAAACTTTCCGTTACAATGAGCTGGTCTTTCAAAATTTAAAAGCCAAAGATGTTAAAAGCAGAAAAGATTCCTGAGATCTTCAATCCTCAACGCGATCATTTTCAAAAGATATGGTTTAGCTGACAAGCCGCATTTGCTGTGCTATTTACATAAAATTTTGAAAAAGGTAAATGATCAGCCTATTACTTGTTGGGGGTGTCCATAAAATTGATTCGTATTTATTCTTAAGAGTTACATATTTTTTAAATGTTAAACCAAATATGAGGCATATTATATTTGGTATGACAAATTAGTAAAAAAAAAGAAAGAACAAAGAAATTGCAGAAGCTCCTATCCAAAAATTATTTTCTCAGCCATCTTCCCCAGATCGCGATTAATTTAGATAATGGAAATGAAATTAAAATATCAAAACACTTATTAAAATCATGTATACACTTTTTAATATTATTTTAACTCTATCAAACGGATTGGTAAATTTATCATACAAATTAATTATTTCCAATTGAGCGAAAAAATGGCCCAGCTCAGGAGTTCAATTCTTTTGCTTATGAGCCCAATGCTTTACCAATTAAGCTAACTGGGACGACAACCGGCTTGCATATTTCGCTCATATAACCTTATTGGTAATAACATTTGGTATGCCATTTAGACGGCTCAATTGAATAAACCGCAGGTAAAGGAACCCATATAAACGCTTTGTACGTAGCTAAACCATTATTTTAACACAATAAAACTGATTAATGTAGCTATCATACAAAATAATTATTTTCCACTAAGGGAAAAAAAAGCCCAGGCCGTGAATCGAGGCAAAATCCTTGGTTTATGGGGCCAATGCACTACCGTTTAAACTAACTGGGCCGACAACTGACTAGCATATTTCGCTCATATAAGTTCCAGACAGACCTAGCCACTAATTAAGGTCACTCGGCGGTATGTCATATCAAGGTTCGCTCACTCCTTGGAATTTCCAAGGACTCTGGCACCACTATTAAAAATAAGAAAATATACATTTAATTTTTAAACCACAACATTCAAAATCGCCACCTTCATTCACAGTTTTTACGCTATTTTTCTTGAGTGAAACTCGAAAATATTCTTAAAATTTAGTGGTAGAACTGTGCTAACTCTGCATATGTAGGCAGGCGGCGTGTTTTATGTATAATGACTTTTCCATGTCAAGGCAGGAAAACTTCAATCCAGCTGTAGGACAGGAAACCTTTCTTCAAATAAGTTTGAGCTACTTATCTCCTGAACCATTGTAATATCTCCGCATTTGTTGTGAATAAATCACTGAACAATTGAGAATAAAGGAATTTCTACAATTCTGTTGATGCTGGGCAAAACACGCGTGTACCCGGATGCTTAGTCTTATTGGTAATAATATCGAATCTGTCATTTAGACAACTCAACAAAATAAACCGCAGGTTAAGGAAATACATATAGATGTTGGATACGTAGATAAATTATTATTTTAACACAATCAAACTGATTGGTAAAATTATCATACGAATTAATTTTTCCAACTTAGCGGAAACAAACGCTCAGTTGATAGAAGATAAAATACTAATAATAAGATTGCATTGTTTCATTTCTTGCCCGTTTCGAGAAGTTGTAGCCATTCAAAATAAATTACACTTTACTTTTGTATTTCCTCTAATCGTAATTAAACAAAATGGGAAAAAAATTGCTGAAAGTGAAAACTACAGATGAAATTTGCAGAAGTTTCTTTTCCAACATTTTGCTTTCTCACCGTTATTTGATTCTACACTGAGAAAACAATATAGTTCCAGCATCTAGAATCTAAATTGTGGCTCTTGAAAAAATAGTTCCATGTCATCCTTATAAATTCTAGTTCCCTATGCCAGAGAGTTCTGGAGTTCCCTATTAGAATTCAAGAGCGTTTTCTTATATTCTCGTTGTCAAATCTATTTAAAAATCTCTGCAAATAGATGCGAACACAAGAGGTTTAATTTAGTAACTAGAATTCTAGTATATGAAACTATTCCCAAAATCAAGCGATAATTTCTCGTTACTGAAACGATTCAATATCGTTTCATCACCTAGAAAACACTAGACTAGAAATGTCAGGTCATTGCGTCTATTCAACATAATTGTTCAATCTATTCGCATAGTTCGGTCATCTGTAGTTTTAGTTTGAGTATTCAGAAAGTGACTGACTATTCATTCTAGGTGAAGGAGGTATATTTTTTTTCTCAGTGTAGCGGAATGTCAATTTGATATATGGAAATGAAATCAAAACATTAAATCACTTATGAACATCTTGAAAATGATCGAAACAAGAACTAGTTTTTAAACCCATTTTACCCTTTCCAACACCATGGTACCACTCGATTTTAATTCCAAACTTGCAAACGACATCAAGAATATTTTAATAAAATTTTTCTTTTACAACGAAAGCTTAAATTAAGATGTAATTTTTTTTTTTTTTAAAGTCATTCGTAAGTTCCGGTGTGAATGAATAATTTCTTTTACTAACAGAATTTACCTGTGCCAGAAAGAATTAACAGTTATACAAAATAAAGAATCACTCTGCATATAGAAAGAAGATAAAATGCTACTAATACAATTGTTTGTATAGCTAGACCATTTCGAGAGGTTCTAGAGCCGTTGAAAAATAATCACACTATACTTTTTTATTTTCACAACTCGGGATCAAATTCTTCGAAATGAAAGGGACAAAAATATTGCTGAAAGTTACAGTTAAATGTTGTGGAAAGTTACAGTTAAATGTTTCAAAAATTTTACCCACTTTTTCTGAATTTTATTGTCATTTGCCTCATTGGAAACCAAAACATCAAATCTCTTATGAATACCTTGGTGATACTGGCTAAACTGAGAATCATAAATTTGTTTAAATTATACAAAATAAAAGACCAACTTGCATTTGGAAGATAAAACATCAACAATATAATTATATTGCTATATTTCTTGCCAATTTCGAGAAGTTCTAGGGCCATTCAAAAAATAATCCACTATATTTCGGTATTTCCACAAATCGTGGTCAAACTCAGCGAAATGGAAAAAAAAAAGTCCTTCCGGCAATGCCGGGAGGAAGAGGTAGCTTTCATATACGTTCAAAAATACTAAGCTCAAATTAGTGGAAATAATTTTATAAAATTAGTGATTTTATAAGACTGAATACTAGTTTTTGTCAAGACTGAATATTAATAGGAATTTTTAGAAATTAGTCATCTTTTATTCAATCTGGTTTTATTTTAAGCGATTTAGAGAGTCACCAAATTCCACGATATCATAAAGTGTATGCCATTTTAAAGCAACATTGTGGATCGTTCAGATCAGACCGTTTCAAAATGTCAGCCATAAGCAAAATTCAAAGTGCTATAACTCAATCATTTTTTAAGATATAGATAAAATAAGAAGTTTTCTGGAATCATAATTTTAAGTTCTAACACGTAAAAGAAAAATATTTTTCAACTTTTAATTTTTTCGCATTTAATTTTAAATTTTAAATTTTTTAAAAAATTTAAAATGGCCATCATTTTGAAACAAAATGGTGGATGATGCTGGCCAACGAACTCGGTCGAGACATTTGTATGTACTATGTACATACCAAGTTTCATTTAAATCGGTTCATAAATACGCGTGTTATCACGTGACAAAAATTAGATCGTTTCAAAATGTCAGCCATAAGAAAAATTCAAAGTGCTATAACTCAATCATTTTTTAAGATATAGACAAAATAAAAATTGTTCTGGAATCTTTGTTTTAATTTCTAACACGTAAAAGAAAAATATTTTTCAACGTTTAATTTTTTCGCATTTAATTTTAAATTTTAAATTTTTTTAAAAATTTAAAATGGCGGATGATGCTGACCAACGAACTCGGTCGAGACATTTGTATGTACTATGTACATACCAAGTTTCATTCAAATCGGTTCATAAATACGTTAGTTATCACATGACAAAAATCAGATATATATATATATATATATATATATATATGGTTATATACATATATATATATATATATATATATGTCAACATTTGAACGGAGGGTGGTTTTGGGGTCTGGGGGTCATGATCGGTAAAAATATACCAAAATTTTCCGGAAGTGCTTTCCTCCGGACGGCTGCAATAGGTAGCTTTTTACTTTTTGTAATGAAAGCTACCTAAAAATCATCGCCAATTTGATATAGAACACCTGTAAATTTAGCGATTTAAATTGAAGTAAAATATCAAATCATTCGTTATCCTGAATATACTAATTAAAACCATAAGAACCGCTTTTTGCTATTTTATTAACAGTTATACAAAATGAAAGATCCCTGTATTTATAGAAGATAAAATACAAACAACGATCTCAGAAGCCAAGAGATAAAAGTGACAAAAATTCGATTTGGAGTAAATTGGGTGTAAAGATAATTGATGTTAAATTTTAATTAACAATTTTTAATTGTTAGTTTAAAAATTGTTAATCAATTGTTAATTTAAATTAACATCAATAATAATTCACTGAATTGAAATCGGAACCTGCCGCTTGTTTCATTGTGGCCTTTGAACTCTTATTTCAATAACTGTGAAAACAATAATTACAATTTTCTTTAAATTTATAATTAATCAATTTTGATTATTATTTGGCAAAAGTGGTTTTTCTCTAAAACACAGCACATAATTTGAATATCAGTTATATTTCTTTGCCTGAAAAGAAAAAAGCCTATTTCCAGGTCATCTGCGCATTTATTTAATTTTTTCTTCAATTTTGTCACTATACCCCTTGGCTTCTGGGGTCCTCAAATAAAATATATCATTGTTTTGTTTTATTTCTTGTTCATTTCGAGTTCTAAAAGTGCTACAGTCGTTCAAAAATCACTGCAATTTCGTATTTCCGTTAATTTTAATGAAATTAAGTGAAATGGAAAGAACAAAAAGTTGCTGAAAGTTACAGTTAAAAGTTGCAGAAGTTTTATTTTCTGATCCAATAATTGTTTTCTTATTGTGATTGTCCTTGGAACGTCTGTTTTTCTAATAAAATTGAAACTAAAAATCAAACGACTTTATTATCCCTGTATACAGTGGGGACAACTTTTGAAAAATATTGGGTTGGCTCAAAAATATTGGGTGGGCTCAATGATATTTTGGAAAATGGTACAATCAATTTGCTTTTCTTTGAAGGGTGGACAGATGATACTTTTAAGTCAAGCTATCATGTTTTAATGTAGTTGTAATTTTTTAAAATTATATTCTCATGCGTTTTTCCTTAAAAAGCTCTAATATTTATTGTAATATTATCATATCATGAGCATGGCTACAAATTAAAAAGCTGAAAGTTAAACAGTTACATTTCAATGATTTTTACTTCCTTCTATCTCCAATAGAAGAAAGTATTGTAATCGAAAATGTTTTCGACTTCCGGTTTTCGACGGATTTACATGTTTTAGGGAGCAGAGATTCCAAAAAACATGTTTTTACAAAATGTCTGTCTGTCCGTGTGTCTGTGTGTGTGTCTGTGTGTCTTTCTGTGTGTATGTCGCCATTCTAACATCAAAAAGTGTATGAAGCTATGCATAGAATTGAACCAAATTTTTTGTGAATGTTTTTGGCTGTAGCAAGCAGGTCCTTCTTCAGTTTTTAAGTATTCTGCCGGAAGGGGGCGCTGCAATCGCGATTTTTGTGCCATTTTCAATATTGTACCGACCAAAAGTATATGAAATTATGCATCGAATTGAACCAAATTGTTTGTGTAAGTGGATGGTTATGGCTAGTTGGTCCTCCCTGAATTTGAAAAAAATCCGCCGGAAGGAGGCGTTGCAATCGCGATTTTTCTGCCATTTTCAATATTGTACCGACCAAAAGTGTATGAAATTATGCATTGAATTGAACCAAATTTTTTATGTAAGTGTATGACTATGGCTAGTTGGTCCTCCCTGAATTAAAAAAAAAATCCGCCGGAAGGGGGCGTTGCAATAGCAAATTTTGTGCCATTTTCAATATTGCACCACTTAAAAGTGTAGGAAGTTAGTTCTAGAACTGAACTAAATTTTTTGTATATGATTATTTTTATGGTAAGGCAAGTAGGATCTCCCTGAATTTGAAAAAAAATCTGCCTATGATTCTATTGTCTATAGGCTCGTGCAGAGACGGAAATTCGTTTTTACTCCTATTAATTGACTGAAGAAGAAATTTAAGATGAAAATCAAAATTGGTATGATATTGAATTAAAATTATTAAAGCATTAAAATTAGTAACTATTTTTAAAAAAATATTAAAATGTACGTCTGAGATAGAAGAAAGTTTTGGGATTGGCACATCCAACTAGTTGATTTCTGGATGTCAGTCGGAGAATTAAAATGCGCGGTCACTGTCGAAATAAATTTTTTTCTAAGGAGAAAAATTGAATAGTAAAATATTAATGAAATAACTAACGAAATAAAACAAGGAAAATTAGGCACACTACGATTCAAAATTATTGGATGGGCTCAGGCCCCCATGGGTCCATATAAGTTGCCGCCACTGCTTCTGTATATTCTAATCAAACCAAGAATCGTCTTTTACCGCTATGCAAAATTAAAGATAAATCTATATATAGAAAATAAAATACCAGTAATACAAATGCACAATTGTATTGTTCTATTTCAGGCTTATTTTTTCATATTCTAGAACCATTCAAAAATGAATAATTAACGACGCTTTCATATTTCTCACAAATCGTGATCAAATTCTGCGAAATGGAAAGAGAACAAAAAAGTTGCAGAAAGTTGAAGCTAAAAGTTACAAAAGTTTTATCCTCCTTTTCCAAAAGTTGTTTTATAATCGCCATTTGCCTTCGGAACGCTTGTCAATTTAGCTAATGGAACTGACATTTGATTCTTGTGTTAAGAAAAGTAAAATTAAACAAGCGAGTAATAGAGTACTTTTTCAACCCTAATGACTTTTTTCACTTCGTGCGAGGCGTGGGATACGGAAGAAAGAAGAACAATTAAGAGACATAAAGAACAACAGGTTTACGCAATTTAAAGAATAAAAGATTTGATTACAAGTTCTACAATAACGCGTTTTGTTATCATTTAAAATGTTTTACTCAGATTACAGCATATCGTGTAACAGCAAGGAATATGATGTATTACGTCTAAACACGCAAACCTGACCTGCAGGTTGTGTTTGTATTATATTGTAAATTACATTTGTGTTATTTGTAGGTTATATATTAGCTAAATGCACCTGTTTCTGGCTGTTATAAGAAGGTAAATTTAATTGAGATAATGTAAGCTCGATGTGTGCATCGTCAATCAGTTTATGAATGTTTATTATTGCTTCTGCTAATTAAAACAAGTCGGAAATTGCACGTCAAGCGTAGCAAATGAGGTGCGTTCGTATTATAACGAAGTTTTAAATGCACTCGGATCTTGGTGTAATGATATACAGTAATTCGGATACAGTATAGCAGCCTAAATATTTTTTGTGTCCCTGTAAATACTATCTGCTTTCTATTATAAACTTGTAAGAACTTGTAGTACTTGAAGTAACCTGCAGTAAACCTTAGCAATGTATATATATTTCATAAAATGTGAAATAAATAAAAAAATTAAAACACCCCCCAAACTATACCCCCCCTATACTATTAAGTACAGGAATATTTTTGTGTGGATCTGTAAATTAATAACAAATATTCTTTGCACCCCAGATTGTACAGAATGTATATTTTAGTTTATACTTTAATGATCTATATCAATTTTCTTTATGTTTGGAAGAGTGTGACATCAATAAAATGCACATGAAAGTATTTTTTTCCCATTTCAGGAATTATCATCAATAGTCGGGAAAATATCCGAATTTTTTTATACAGCCCTCACTGTAAAAAATAAATAAATAAATAAATAAATGAAAATGTAGAGCTATTTTCACTTTCTTAAACCATCAGAAACCTTTCCGAATTTTTGGGGTTAGTTTCAGCAGTGGAGTGAAACCGAAACATTTTTCTGCTTATATTGGGAACCTTTCCGTTAGTATCGTGCAGCATATGTATCAAAACTTTCACAAACATGTCTGATTTTTTTAAAACTATTTGGAAAATAATTATTGTTTTCGGAAGAGAATTGGAAAATCAGAAAAGTATATTTGAATCTTTTTGATCCACAATTTATTTTATTCGTTTTCTGATTGGTCCATGTTTAATGTCAAAAACTGAAATACTTCTGTTTCTTATTTTATTTGTTTTCTGATTGGCTCATGTTTAATGTCCAGAAATGAAATATTTCTGTTTCCACAACGATAAAACATTCTATTAAAAACTACAAAAAATAATAATAATAATAATAATAATAATAATAATAACTTAAAAACAAATTGAGCTTTCAAACAAAGCTTTCAAATAAATTGCATTTAAAAGTACATTTTTTACCCTATACGACGGTGTATAAATTGAAAGTGTGTGATGTTTAGAAATTTAAAAATTTGCAAACCGAAAATTGTAAAACTAAAATTTCATTTTAAATTCGTATATGCTTTGTACAGGAATGATAATTTTTAATCCATGGGTACATAATATATGACTCTGTTTTTACGTAAACCACCACGCTTTGATTATCCTAAAAATGATGTTTATTGTTATTCTTATTAAAAATATAGAATTCATTTATAAGTCTAAAATTTTAGTCTTTGAAAATATAACTTTCTAAATAGTCATCGTAATTTGTTAAATTACAATTATTTTTCTTTTTTTTTTCTTTTTTTTCAGTGTGTATATGATTTATAGATGTTTATATATACTACATACTATGCTATAATTTAGTTCTGTTGGAAAACGCAGTTCAAGACAGAGCTCAAAATTCCCCTTCAGCAATTTAACCAAAAAGCCAAAATATACAAAAGATGTGCAGCCGTGTGTATGATTTATAGAATTTAAAAACATGTACCACAGCTGAAAACATACCTCCAGCACATAGTGTTCATCGACATTACACTGTAACCGAATTCTTTTGTCTGTCCCTGTAAATGAACGATAAAGGCTACACATTTTAAAATAAGCTTATTTTAGCACACATCAGCAACCAAGACCCCTCGAGTCGCTGGGAAAGATCCGGATGATAATGTTAAGTCTATGGAGGCGTTCTTTTCAAATATCTCGCTCGAATTTTAATATTTTTACATATTTTTTTTATAATAGGATGGCTGAAGATGATCTACAACCGAGCTAGTTTTTGCTTTTTCGATTTTGGTTTCAGGTTTTTTTTTTTTTTTTTTAAATTACTGTAATTTTCAGAGCCGGTTCGAACCGGTTCTGAAATTGAAACTATCATAATATTTAAAAAAATATACAACCAAAATTAAAAAAGTGAAAACTAGCCCTGTAGATCATCCACGGCTATCCTACGCAAAAAAAAAAGAAAAAAAAATCATGTAAAAATATTGAGTATTGAACGAGATTTTTGAAAATAACGTCCTCATAGACTTAACATTATCATCCAGGTCTTTTCGAGCAAGTCGAATGGCCTCTTAATACTTTTTAATCAAAAATCTTGGCTTTTCTATGTGTTCCATTATTTTTCTGAGTTACTGTATATAATTTTTCAAACTGCAATTTAAAAATTTATTTAATATCAGTTGATCAATTATCAATTTATTAATTATCAATTTATTTATTATCAATTAAAATTTATTTCATTTTTTTGCAAGTAATTTTTGACAGTTCGAAGGATATTTTAAGAACAAAAACATGAAGCGATGCATTTTGTTTATTATATACTGCTAATTAAAAATATATTTTACAACTTACGTTCTCATGTTTATGCAGTCTTTTCCTGGAATATATTTAAGATGCTGGGTTCTTGTTTGATTTTAGGTCTTTTCAACAATAATAAAAAACAGTCTTACAGAGTAGAATATTCAATTTTAAAGACATCAAACGTTGCCATTTAACATGTACTTTTATTTATTTTCTTTTTATTTAACTGATTTGTAAATCAAGTACATTTATTTTGCGAGGACGTCTTTTAAATTTATAATTAAATACCAAATCACCAGAAAAATATTCATAATTAAAATAATATTTTTCCTATTATATGTAATATACTGTTGGAATTAAAAATATGACTTTATTCTGCTAATTTTATATTAGAAGAAAAGTGCTTTTTCGTCTGCGGAATTACTTTTCTTTAAAAGATGTCACGTGTTCTTAATTAAAAAAAATCTTATTAAAACGCGGGAAAAAATAGTAAAATCTTATTCAAAATTTATCTTTCCTTTTCGTAAAAATGTAAATCTCAAATCAACTAAAATGCACGTGTAATAGAGGATAATACAGGATATTTCACATTTTTGGACTATAGCATAATGTCAAAATAGATAACTTAACGCGTTCGAGCCAAACTTTTATGGAAACTTTTGTATCCATGGAGAATAAAAATCGAATAAAAATTGACTACACTGTTTATATAAATGCTATATATACTGTTATATATATACTGTTATACATATACTGTTATACAACTAGCAGCTATAACAGCTATATATAGTGTTATATAATGGCTATTCGATTTTTGTTGCATAGCCATTCCACCGCTTTTGTAGAATTTCTATATTCTGACCAATAAGAATGCTCAATAATATAGTCAAGTAATCGTTTTCTATAAAAACGGTGGAGTGTACTATGGAAAAAAAGTTGCTGGTTTTTAATAGTGTAGTTTCAAGTAGAGTGCCTTATTAGATGACAACATAACCATAAGGCGCATATCAGATTGAATTCTTAATCCAAAGTACAGCAACATACATTCAAAATATTCATTTGCTAATATCCATTTGAACGAGTTCGAGTAGATGAATAAACAAAATCGACAACCAGTAGCTTAACGATAATAAGTTCCTGAAGCTAAAGATAATGGCGAGCTCGTCAAAATTGTTTCGACCAGTCAAATTTTATTGCTTGTATCCCTCTAATTTTTACATATAAAGGCACTCTAGTTTGATGTTCCCGAATATTTTATAAAGGTGTAAAATATATTTCATTTCCAAAATTATTAAAAATTCTCATAAGATGAGAATTTATAATAATTTTCGAAATGACATTTTCAACGACATTTTTGCACAAAAAATAAAATCTTTTTTTTTTTTTTTCTTTTTTAAGAAAACGCCTTTTTTACACAATCACATCAATTTGAAGATCTACAAATTCGAATTCAAATTATTTAATGTTATATACAAACTATAAAGCACAATCTAATTATCATTAAACCATTTAAGCGAAATTACAAAAAGTCATCTTTTTTATGACAATGTTCCCACCCCTTTAAATTCCAGTTATGTGAACAATTGTGACTCATTACTGAATATTTTATTAGTTCGCATTTCGAAAAGAAAGAATGTTAAAAAAAAAAAAGAGTAAAAAATAATCTCCAACTCCATTAATAAATTGAAGCCATGTTTTTGTGGCAAGTGACTTGATAAACCAGTCATTATGTATTTGATGGGAGGATAGGAAGAGAAGATATCTCGTGTGGAAAAGTAAATTTATCCGCAGAAAAAAAAATAAGGGGTTGCGAGTGGGGAAGGAAAAAAAAAAGGCCTCAGTCATAAAAGTAACTTTTCAAGAACTCGTTATACCTCCGACTTTGTTTTTAAAAGTACTATAAGTTGTTTAGATCGTTGTAAGAGATAAGTTAATTACATCTTTTAAGACTATTAGGGATTGTTTGGTAGGCAGAGGAGATAAATTCCTTTTAAAATATTGACCGCAAGTACACCATTGGGGGGAGGATTTATTTATTTTTTTTTTTTTGCGATTTTCGCTTTTGATAAAAAACAGTGGTGCAAGATGTGAGGATTATACATGTATAATTATTTTCTAACCATTCTTGATCGCTTGCTACGGGATAGAAAAAAAATCATACGTTTAAAAGTAAATATATATATATTTTAAATTGTTTAGTTAAAATAAAGTAGAACAACTAAAAAGAGACATGTTCCAAGTTTGAAGCAATTACCTTTAACAGTACTTGACTTATGAGAATATAAATTCGAGAAATTATGAAAAAATCCATCATGAAGAAAAACGCATTTTCACAGAAAGTCATTTCCAACACAACCATTGTTTGAAAGCTATATTTTGAAAACAAATCAAAACGAAAAGATTAATGTAATCTGTTTTAAGTAAGACAGAAGCATGAATTAAACTTCATTTTAATGATAAAAAACAGTTAAATTTTTAATGCAATAACTTTTTTTAGAAAATTTGAAGATTTACAGGTTCTGGACTCAATTAAGAAATATTTGTTTTTACAGTGTTACATTAATATTGTTGAAGTATGTACTGTAAGGTTAAAATTATCTATTGCCAGCATACAGATCATAAAATATATTTATTATCATAGAAAACTTTTTCATTAACTGTCTCTTTGTTTTTGATCTGTCCGTCTTATTATATCTTCTATTCAACACAGTTTTTGCTGTGAGGACCTGAAGTCTTATTGAATTCTTTTTCCAAACACATCTGGAAAACTTTGCTAACAAGTCATTAATGGCCTTAACGCTGGGCCGCCGCATTTGAAATCTTCTTAGCTCTGCCTAATTGAATGTACACACGTTTCTGCCAAATCCGGCTTTGCTTAAGAACAGTTCGAAATCTGATGTTGTACCTTTCCTACTAACGATTAATTCTTGAAAGAGAAAGTATTCTTCCATCTCATGTTAAATTAATAATATGAAAATTCTGCGCTCTTTATTCCGGCTGAATTTGTTTAATGGATCGTATGTATAAATTGTCTGTCGGTCTAATTTTATACTTATTTTAAAACTGTTTTCAGAACCAACGGAGTTTTTTCTAACACGTTTTTTAACTGATTTTTCATCACTGAAAACATCGCAATTTCACCGTTAAAAAATGAACCGTTAGAATTTCTAATTGACATATTCGTTTATGAAAATTTTTGATAGACTTTGTTTCAAATTGCTATTTGGGTATCAAAAGTGCTTCAGACTAATGATAAAGAATATCTTAAGTCGAAAATACATTATGATATTAATATCTAAGTATAAAACAAAATGTACCGTGCACATTTTTCACTACAATGGTCGCACACTCCTTGGAATTTCCAAGGACTCTGGCACCACTATTAAAAACTAGAAAATTTACGTTTAAATTTTAAACTACAACATTCGCAATTCCTACCTTCATTCACAGATTTTAAGATATTTTTCTGCAGTGAAACACTTTGAAAATATTCTTAAAATTTAGTGATAGAACTGTGCGAACCCTTCTCTAATATGGAGACGGTCAAAATAACTCTCTGGTCGCAATTATCCCACCTGACCTTATATGAATAAGTAAATAATTTTTTTTTTTTTCAAATTGAAAAAAGCTACTCTCTCTTAACCTTTTGCGACGCATGACAATTTCATTACTTAAGTGTTGAAATTAATGACTGACACTGGAATTTGAAAACAACTTTATTAGTAAATACGAAAAAGCTATATTTCACGCATTCAATAAAACGTAAATTTTTTTGCGAAAATTCCGGTACCAATGTGGCGTTTCGGAATTAAAATTAAGTGGTTTCATATATATAACACCGCGCCGCAAGGGGTTAAGAAGCATTTGTTCTTACAGTGTTACTTTAACATTGTTGCACTGCGTACTATAAAGTAAAAATATCTAATAAGAATGTATTTATTAAAATAAAATACATTGCTCAGTGGTGCACAAAACAAGAATTTTAATATACATTTGTACAATTAAAATAAAATAAAACTATCAACGTTTCGCGCCGTCTTCTGCGGGCGTCTTCAGGAAAATATGATAATGGAAGGACTAAGTTTGCATCTTGATCGAGAGATAATATTTGTAGTAAATTAAAATCTAAATGAATTAAAAATTTTAAAATGTTGCCACTTACACGTGAGTAAAAATTAAAATATTACAACGAAATAAAATTTAAGTTTTTATGATGTTATGCCATATTTTTTTGGTATATTGTAGGATAAATTATTATTACATACATGTTACATATATATTCGGGATGAAGGCAGGAGAAGTACAGGCGGATCGAAACAGCAATAGCTCCCTATGGAGATTTACTGTGCATGCTCATTTAGTGCTAAAGTGGTAATCAGGATTCACAGTACAGTTTTAAAATGAATTGCCAAGTACACAGGCGAATCGAGTGTCGATTTATGCAACATTTTTAGCTCCGGATTTTTCCATTTATATAACATTTTTAGCTCCGGATTTTTCATTTATATAATATTTTTAGCTCCGGATATTTCGATTTATTCAAAATTTTTAGCTTCGGATTTTTCGATTTATTCAAAATTTTTAATTCCGTATATTTTATCTATGCTCGCCCAAAAGCTCGCCAAAAATTAGCCAACCGAACTACTAAGCGAAATCCGGATAGAGCATGAGCGGTGATAGTCTTCATAGGGAGCTATTTCTGTTTGGATCCACTAGTAGGAGAGGTCGGTAGCTTCAGAGCCCCGCCCGCCCACTAACCGTCTCTCAATATCTTTAATTTGTCTACTGTTTCTTTTAAATTTGTCCGGTTTCAATTTGTCTTATTTTTTTTCTTTTCTATTAAGAGTCCAAGGCTAATCGGGTCGTAAGTAAAGTATTTTGGCGCTATCCGTGGTCGGCTGCCGGCGACAGCGCTCTCGCGCAAGAGACTAGGTCTGTTTGTGTCGTAGGTAGGGGTCGTCGACGAAAATTGGTCGCTCACCGCGACGGTTATATACCTACAATATACCAAAAATATGGCATAACATCATAAAGTCTTAAAATTTTATTTCGTTGCAATATTTTAATTTTTACTCACGTGTAAGTGGCAACATTTTTAAATTTTTAATTCATTTAGATTTTAATTTACTAGAAATATTATCTCCCTATCAAGATGCAAACATAGTCCTTCCATTATCATATTTTCCTGAAGACGCCCGCAGAAGACGGCGCGAAACGTTGTTAGTTTTATTTTATTTTAATTGTACAAATGTATATTAAAATTCTTGTTTTGTGCACTACTGAGTAATGTGTTGTATTTTAATAAATACATTCTTATTAGTTAAATTTTATGGTGCAACTGTCCTGTATATATTTATAAAAAAACTATCTTTTGGCTGCATACATATCATAAAACATATTTCTTATCGTAGAAAACTTTTTCATTAACTGTCTTTTTGTCTTTGGTCTGTACGTCTTATTATATCGCCTACCCAACACAGCTTTTGGTGTGAGGACTCGAGTTCTTATTGAATTCTTTTTCCAAATACATCTGGAAAACTTTGCTAACAAGTCATTAATGGCCTTAACTCTGGACCGCAGAATATGAAATCTTCTTAGCTCTGCCTAATTGAATGTACACACGTTTCTGCCAAATCCGGCTTTGCTTAAGAACTGTTCGAAATCTAATGTTGTACCTTTCCTACTAACGATTAATTCTTGAAAGAGAAAGTGTTCTTCCATCTCATGTTAAACTAATAATATGAAAATTCTGCGCTCTTTATTCAGGCTGAATTTGTTTAATGGATCGTAAGTATAAACTGTCTATCGGTCTAATTTTATACTTATTTTAAAACTGTTTTCAGAACCAACCGAGTTTTTTTCTAACACATTTTTTAGTTGAATTTTCATCACTGAAAACATATCAATTACACCATTAAAAATGAACCGTTAGACTTCCAAATTGACATATTCGTTTATGAAAAATTTTGTTAGACTTTGTTTCAAATTACTATTTGGATATCAAAAATGTTTCAGACTAATGATAAAGAATATCTTAAGTCGAAAATACATTATGATGTTAATATCTAAGCATAAAACCAAATTTTATCTTGCACATTTTTCTTTAATATGCAGGAGGGGGTCATCATTAACCCCACCTGACCTTATATGAATAAGTAAATAATTTTTTTCTTCAATCGAACAAAGCGAATCTCTTTTAAGAAGCATTTGTTTTTACAGTGTTACTTTAACATTGTTGCAGTGTGTACTATAAAGTAAAAATTATCTTTTACCTGCATACATATCATAAAACATATTTCTTGTCGTATGAAACTTTTTCATTAACTGTCTTTTTGTCTTTGGTCTGTACGTCTTATTATATCGCCTACCCAACACAGCTTTTGGTGTGAGGACTCGAGTTCTTATTGAATTCTTTTTCCAAACACACCTGGAAAACTTTGCTAACAAGTCATTAATGGCCTTAACGCTGGACCGCCGCATTTGAAATCTTCTTAGCTCTGCCAAATTGAATGTACACACGTTTCTGCCAAATCCGGCTTTGCTTAAGAACTGTTCGAAATCTGATGTTGTACCTTTCCTACTAACGATTAATTCTTGAAAGAGAAAGTGTTCTTCCATCTCATGTTAAACTAATAATCAGGGGCGTAAACCACTTTAGTCACATAGAAAGTTGTAGACTCACAAATTTCCGACTTCAAGAGGGAAAATTTCCGAGTGCTATGTAAAACAAAATGTCGATTATATAAACATATATATAGACACTCTATAAACAAAATATATTATATACGAATATATAAACATATATATAGATATACATGTATATATGTGTGTTTGGGTACATACCGGGTGTCCCAAAAATGACTGATTAATTTTAAAATTCAATAACTTGCAAACGGTGATAGCCATTTAAAAATTTTTTTGCAGAAGGGTTATGTACAATGTCAGGAGTTTTTTTTACCGTAATTTTTCATTTTAGTTCGCATATCAAACAATAGGTGGCGCTGACGGCGATTGAAGGCCAGGTGATCAATGCTGAGTGAAGCGTCGACTTGGTCTTCAATCGCCGTCAGCGCCACCTATTGTTTGATATGCAAACTAAAAAAATTACGTTAAAAAACTCCTGACATTGTACATAACCCTGCTGCAAAAATTTTTTAAATAGCTGTCACCGTTTGCAAGTTATTGAATTTTAAAATCCATCAGTCATTTTTGGGACACCCGGTATATACATATATATAATCCTCATGTCCAATAATTTAGCATATATGATTAAAACGAAAAAAGAAAATTATAAATACGTTACGAAATTTTAATTTTTATAGATGAAATTCACAAGATCATTATGACTTTGATATCGAGATAGCCAAATCAGTTTTAAGACGCTGATGTTTATTCCTTTTGAATTGTCAACATACGTCTCAAAAAATCAGTGGTGAAGTACTATGATTCATGCGTGTAAAAAATTGTGGTTGAAAACTCCAAAATTTTTTGTTTGACATTGATAGGTGTAGGGGAGACTGGGGCACATGTGAACATCGCATCTTTTCACTAGTTATTATGCGAATTTTTAATTGAAAAAAATTACCAACGATGATAGCACCTGTAGACATATGGTAAAAAAAATTCGAAACTCTTTGACATTTAGTTTGTTTTTTGTAGTCCAAACACTGTTTATATAGATCTCAAAAGTAAAATCTCACTTTCAACTTGCTAAGCGAATAACTTAATTTATTTATAAATTTTAATTGAATTTTAGTATTTTAATATACATTATGAATACTAATAAATATTTTTTATAAAAAAAATTCTTCTAAAATTGCAAAATGTTAATGATAGCAAATACTTTAATTATAATAATCCTAAAGCCGACATCACAAAAACCTAAGTTATAGAGCACAAGGAAGTGGTGCATAAGCCAAAAACATTAATATCACCAGTGGTTCACTCGTAGTTTTATCATTGTGTTTGTTTTACAATCAAAGGCATGGAAATATGGAGTACTGGAAGCAGAAAAAAACAGTGATAAACCTGCGAGACTTGTAATTAGGTATGTACTTAGAATGTAAATGTGAGACAAAGCTTATTAAATTTCAGCAATTTTTAGTTATCCAGAACTATTTTTTGGGCTTTCGAAATATTCATTCTAAGAAATAATAGAACGTATATTAAAAAGTGTATATGAAAATGAACGTATATAAAATTTTTCGGAATTATTTCTTTTAAAGAATGGATGTAACATAAACTAATGTAACATAAAATATGTTTACATTTTATTTTGCAATGCATTTTATGAATAGTTTACACTATTTTATTTTTATATTTTATATTATGATGATGAGTAAGTATTATGATGGCCCCCAAAGACTAGTTTTAACTCTGAGATATTTAAACAGCTATTATTACCACTAGCTATCAATTTCCTATTACTCTTCTTTATTTTTTATGGATTTTATTTTCTGATGCTGCGTTAAATCATCAGAAACTTTATGATGCGAGACGACTTTCATAATTGTTCTCGGAACTTTTGTATCTTCACTGGTGTATATATTTCCATAAGTATCTTCACTAGTAGTAATAACACACGTTATTACCACTATTTATCAACCTTCTATTACTATTTTTTTTTTTTCAAACTGTGTTGAATAATCAGAAACTTTGTGATGTGCGAAGATTTTCTTAATTGTACTCGAATCCTTCTTGTATCTCCCTTAACAAGTTTGTCGGCCGAAAAATATTGTTTAATTATTTTTTGTTTTTGGGATTTCTAAGGCAAATATTATCGAAAGATATTTGTCAGATAGTGACAAAGATTAATGATGCTTTAGTTTAATGATAAGTTTAAGTTTGATACAAAATTATTAAACATTCTGTAGTTTGTTTTTTAATATTTATAATGTTTTGTTATAATGTTTGGTTCTTAATGTACTTTTATGCAAGTTTTCATTCCTGCATGTTGAGCTAAGTGCTTTAATTTCATATCATAGTAAAATCATGAAAATTTTGTTTTGCTTTTCGTGTAAAATTTACCTTTATCGAGATGTGTTACTTTTCTTGCGGGTAAGCAGTAAGGAAAAAAGGTAATTGAAAAACCTCTTGTCAGTCGTCCTTCCAATTCAGCTAGAATTCTTGCAAGTACAAAGCTAATATTACTTATTTGGCATCTAAGATACAACAGCAACAATAGTACTTTTTTAGTTACTTCTAAAGTATAGCACCAAACGTAATCGAAAATTTTTTTTAATCCTAAAAACGAATTTTTAAATAATTTTGCTTCATTATTATTTGATCAACTAAATATTTTGGTTGTTAGCACGCCATTATCATGTAAAGTATTTTTTAAAGGGAAATTGGCAGGGCCTGACTAAGGCTATTCAGAGCCCCAGGGCAAACATCAATCGGGATCCCTTTTATCTCTCTACTGAATTTTTTTGTGAATAATGTGGAATAGATTAGTTATAAACTTCGTCTTAATGTATGGATGTATAAATTTTGTACCCGTTACACTTCAAATCTGTATACAAGGTATTACAAAAAGATAGTCACAGCTTTAAGAAAAGTACTAATACGCTAATTGTCAAAAAAATGATAGATTGGTTGACAGAAATATCTTTTTGCGAAAATTTACTTTGCTTATCTATATACATTATAAATTGACTAAAAGAAAATGTCCAAAATGGTCAAAATTAATTATTTTAACTTGTCTTGTTACGAGGAAATCGTTAATAAAGAATTTCTTTTGAAAACAATAATACTAAGTTGCTATAATAAAACTTTAATCATTAGTTTTCTAATGATGTAGTTTGTTGATAAATGGATGGAGTACTGAAAGGAAAGAGGGGAAAGAAAAATGCACGACCTCCCTAAATGTTTGAAAATATAGAAATTTTGGTTACTTTCAGCTAATTTTAATAATTTGGTAAATTTTAATGTAAATTTTGTTTAGTCTCATGGGGACCCCCCTCAAGAAAAGGGGACCCGAGGTAGTTGCCCTGCATGCCCCTGCGTAAGTCGGGCTTTAAAAATTGGCACGCGGATGTCAAAAGTTTTGCCTTTCCTGTAATTATTTAATATCATACTTGAACGATATGTTGTTATAAAGCACTCTAAACTGTCCTTAAATCCAAATTATTATTTTAGTTTTGTTCCAAACATTTCTTGTTATTACATTTTAGCCCCCTTTTTTTTTTTTTTTTTTTTGTTTTTTTTTTGTTCCGTATTCTATCAGCGTTCCGTAGACAGGGAAGCAATAAGTCATTAGTAAATGTCAGCCCCTAAACTTGCGGTACCGCAAAGTCTGCTTTTAATCCTTTGATTAGCAGACACGATAGGCTTTTGATTTTCCGCGAGGATTTGTGGGGGGATTAAGTTTGGTGGGGTTTTCTACATTAATGACCAGGCTTAAATAACAAGTCTGGGGTTTAGGGAGAAACGCCAAATTTTCTTTTTCGCGAAATTATACCGACTTAAAAGGCACACTTCGACTTTTCTAATAGTGTGTGTACACTGTGAAACAAGAACGAAATATCATACATGCATCACGGCATAGATTATGATATAAATTCAAAACGACAGTACTGTTGTTGAATTTGCTTCATGCAATGTAATAAAACAGATAAATAAACAAAAAAAAAATGCAGTAAAGGAATTTTCAGCAGTTGTTCTTCGTAATTAGTATATACACTTCTCGTAATACAGAAGAAATTTAATTCAGTTTTTAAATGCATATCGTAACTGATAACGCAAATTCAGCAGTTATGGCTCATAGTTTCTCTTGTAACCAAGTTCTTTTGAGTGAATATGTAAATAAACGATAAATTCTACACTTTCAGTAATTTGTAGAAAACCATGGAGTGCAACTTTGTAATATGTATCAATTTTACTATGTTTGAAATAGCGTAACAATATTAAGTAAACTAGGAATGATTTTTCCTAAAGATCTTAATGTAATGAGATTCTCTGTACGTTCCTGTTAACGATAGTAATTTACAGTGTGCGCCAGGTATTTGAGAAAACATGTTATAGGAGAAATATCCCCCTGTATACCACACTTACAAATATTTTTCTATTATTTGTAAACGTGTCAGAGCCTAGACTAGCTGAGAAATGAAGAGGATATTGTCATTGGATCACTGGCTGAAGAACACTACAATTTAGTGATTGCGACATTCATAAATCTCACTCGGTCATTCGTCTTTAACGTAAGGAGAAAGCTGAAATCTGCCAGGATTCATATGGTAAATTAGGAAACGACATCGTCAGCAACGTAAAATCACCAAGACACCAGAATTCGTCAGTCAAGTCGATGAAAATCTTCTAAAGCCGGTGAAAGTACTCACGAGGTAGGCACAGGTTGATGAGGTCACAGTCTGATGTGAGATTCATGAGGTCATGAGGACATTCGTTAGAGGTCGTACGTGATGAGGAGACTACCACTATTACCTGCAAGAACAAGGAATAACTGCCTTATCAGAGACAAGTGCCTCTTTATCAAGCTGAAACATCGATCAAGAGGAGTCAGCAATGCTCTTGTTCCTTTCCAAAGAGAAAAAATTTCCCTAGGTTCAGAAAGTGAATTGCAAAAATATCGATAATGGTATAAAACCGTCAAAGACGTTCTGCCAAGTTTCATGTGGTAAACTTTTCATGTAGGAAATGTCATTGTCAGCAATTTGAAATCACCAAGACACGAGAATTCGCCAATCAAGTCGACGAAAATCTTCCGAAGCCGATGAGAGTACTCACGAGGTAAATACAGGCTGATGAGGCCAAAGTCTGATGTATGATTCATGAGGTCATGAGAGCATTCGTTTGAGGTCGTACATGATGAGGAGAGTACAGTTCTTGATCGTGAGAACAAGGGATAACTGCCTGATCAGATACAAGTACCTCCTTAACAGGCTGAAACATCAATTAAGAGGAGGCAGCAATGCTCTTTTTCCATTCCAAAAAGAAAAACATTCCCCAGGTTCAGAAAGGTAATTGCAAAAAAATCGACAATGGTATAAAATCATAAAAAAAGATCTGCCAGGTTTCATGTGGTAAACGTTTCATGTAGGAAACGACATTGTCAGCAGTACGAAATCATCAAGACACCAGAATTCGCCAGGCAAGTCGATAAAAATATTACGAAGTCGATGTAGGCACTCAGGTGGTAGATGCAGATTGATGAGTCCACAGTCTGATGTGTGATTCATGAAGTCATGAGGGCATTCTTTAGAGGTCGTATTTGATGAGGAGAGTACAGTTCTGTGGATAGAACAAGGGACATCTGCCTTGCCAGAGATAAATGCCTTCTTAACAATCTGAATTATTGATCAAGAGGAGTCAGCAATGCTCTTGTTTCTTTTCAACAAGAAAAACTTTCCCAAAGTCTAAGAAGGTGAACGGCAAAAATATCAAAAATGGTGTAAAATTGCCAAGGAAGTTCTGACAAACATGTGCAGAATATTTCTAACCAATGTGATGATTCTGGGGGATCCTAAAAACGAAAGACGATCTGATGACTCTAAATTACTTTTTTCATGGTGACAGAGTCAACACCGTTGCTTATACAGAAGTGTTAAAACACTAAATTGCTTCTCTAATACGTGGGAGGCTGTACATTGAACAAGGCTCTGCACTATCTCATACAAACCAAAATGGATGGCCAAAACATTCATGACAATGTCAATCTCTTTTTTTTTTTTTTTTTTTTGTCTTCCCAGTTACTCAGATATTAAACGATTGCTTTAAATACGTATGCGGCGTATATGAGACTCTCCTAGTTATCCACAAAACAATGTTGCATTCTCAAGGCAGCCATTTTGTCTACGCTGTGGTTCAAATGATCTGCAGAAAAGATCAGCGTTCTAAACAATCATCTGATCATTAACTGCAGTCAGTTTTGATAGCTGTGGAGGCGTTTATTGCGGCTAACAACGATTTCAATGAATGGTGTAAAGCAGTATGTATGTGGTCACCTGTGCAAACCGTTAAAGCAAAAATAATGCTCTATCTCTCTCTAGTGTATATTTCTTTTTTAAAGCTTGGTTGATTTGTTCTCAAATACCTGACGTATTCTGTACTGTATGCTCTATGGAAAGCTTCCATCCATTTCACTGATGCATATCAATTTCATTACATTTCAAATATTATAACGTCATTAAAATGCACTCAAAAGGATGTTTCATAGTCAATCATAACGGATTAATATATTTGAATATATTTCTTATTAACTATAAATAGAAGCTTTAGATTGGGAACATGCCTTTGTATTTTTATGAACATCAATTAAAGAGAAAAAAACATTAAAGCGTTAAAACACTTCTTAAAGTGCACAAGTTGCACTTCGCAAATAAATATATGCTTCAATAAACCATTGTAAAAACTTCACAATTTATTATTATCGTTATGTACCGATGCTGACATTCATTCGAGTACTTTTACTCCGCCTAAATTAATCTATAGTTATGAGTTTAGCTATATTGAAAATAATAATAATAATAAACGAATAAAATAAATAAAAAATATGTAAAAATTGACCAAAATTATTGATTTAAATTTTATATATTTTTGTATTTTATTAATTTCTGGGTAAGAGTTTTATCTATTTTTGTTTCTAAAATTTAATTTTACTGCATTATTAATTAATAGATTCTACTAATACTTTTTAATTCATTTAAACATTTCAGGGCAGTCTACAAATGATTAATTTTAATGTCCAAACTGCCAATTGGCTCCAGTAATTTTTTAGTACAATTTCGATCTCATAATGAAAGAAAAGCTTTTAATTGTTTTCAAATAAATTGGTTCGTAAAAAGCGGTGAGAATTAATTATTTGAATATTTTTGAAGCAAAAATACATTGCCCCTGAAAGAACTATGCACAATAGTAGGATTTAAGTATCATTGAACGATCGATATTACAGTCGCTTTCGTTTGTTAGGGCATTTTTACTCCACCTAAATTAATCTTTAATTCTTAGTTGAGTTTAGCTGTATGGGTGATAAAAAAAATCGACGCATCAAGAAGGAGTTGTCCGATGGTGACATAAATTGGTAATTAGAAAGATTATATACTGAATAGAAAATGATTAAAATTTCAGAAGAATTGAATGACTTACTTCAGAGTTATATAGTTATAAAGTAACAAACTCAATAAGATGTTGACCCATCTCTAGCCTAGATGCAAGGTGCCACACGGAGTGACATAGATTGATAAAGCGTCCAGATGATTTTCCCCTGCAGTATTTCTTTTCAAAATTCGCCAGGTCATGAATATTTTCTAGTAGATGCAGTCGCCTGCCCATCATATCCCAGACATGCTCGATGGGAGAGAGATCTGGAAATCTAGCTGGCCAAGGGAGTGTTCGACAAGCTTCAAGACAGTTCATAGCAACACGTGTCATGTGTGGTCATGCATTATCCTGTTGAAAAATAAGCCCAGGGTACTATAAAAAGTACAGTAGCAAAACAAGTCTCAGCATGTCGTATACGTACCACTGTGCTGCGGCTCTAATGACGACCAAAGGAGTCCAGCTATCAAGGGAAATGGCGCCCCGGACCATAACTCCTTGTTGAGGGCCTGTTTAAAGCGCAATAGCAAAAGCAGTATAGACACGTTGGCCTGGGCGTCTCCCGACAAGTCTTCGATGATCATTAAGACACAGTTGGAAACGGGATTTGTTGCTAAAGACTATACGTCTCCAGTCAGCGTCATTCCAACCTGGTCGAGCCAAGCACCACTGTAATCATTCTCGACAGTGCGCAAGCGTGAATGGTAGGCGTTACGGTCGGTACGAGCTTAGATTTCGCTCGCTCAACCATTTGTGAATGGTCATGGTGGATACTCATGTGCGGGTCTCACATCTGATGGTTGATACTGATGAATTAGGAGCTGTGTGACAGCTGATCTGACAATCATTCTACCCTCCCGATCTATTGCGGCCCTAGGTCAACCGATACCATTATCATGCAGAAATCTGCCGTTGTCACAGATTCTTGCAAGCAACTTCTGATCGCCGCTTCGCTACGACCCAGATGTCAAGCAATTCTTCTATTTGCCCAACCTGCCTCTTTCATTCCAATAATACGACCTCTTTGAAACTCTGAAAGCTGCTCGGAATGAGCTCGAATCCTGCGGCAAGGCATTTTTATAGTCGTTGAAATGTCTCCTAAATCGGAATAAAACAGAAACTTTTAACTAAAGATCGAGAACAGCTCCTTATGCACATCTGCTGGATGCTCAATTCCGATGCGCTAGAGATCACACTATTCATTCATTGGACACCAAATTTTAATCATTTGCATGTTTCGTCGAAACGTGTATGCATGCGAAATTTCAAAGCAATCGAATCATTCCTTCTTGGTGCGTCGATTTTTTTGTTATAGAGTGTATTAATAGATTGGATTAATACTTTTAAACTGTCTTAAGCACAAAGTTACGATTTAAGCGTCTTTGAGAAATTGATACTACACTTGCTTTCGTTTATTAAAGCATTTTCACTCCGCATGAAATAATTTTTAATTACTACTTTAGTTTAGTTATGTAAAATAATAATATTAATAATAATAATAATAAAAATAATAATAATAATAACAATAATAATAGAACGAAATAAAAAAATTGCTAAAAATTGAACAAAATTATTGATTAAAATTAAATATATTGACATCTTTTAAGATTTCTCTGGTAAGTGTATTATCTATTTTATTATTCATAAAATTTGTACTTTCCAAATTATCTATTAAATGATTCCATTAATATTTTTAAGCACAAATTTAATCATCTATGAGCAAAAGCAATCTATTAGCAATATTTTCCTGGGGATTTTGCTAATAATATAAACTAACTGCAATGAAACAAATACTTTTGAAATCACTGATTAATAGGCTGACTGTGTTTAAAAGTTTAACTGTATAATTTCAAATTTATGTTTTCTAATCGGAAAAATCTGTATAGCGAGACATCCATTTAAAAAAAAAAAAAAATCATTAAATGATTTGTCAGACACAACTTATTATATGGAGGTTTCAAAAAGCCATTATAAAGGTAACTCACTATTTATTGACTATCGATATTACAGCCGCTTTCATCTGTTGAGGCAATTTCGCTCTGCCTAAATTAATCCAATATTAATTGCTGCCTTAATTGTTACTGATTTCCTTTAATTAAAAGCACCTTAGAGCAGTGGAGTACTACTCTATTGCTTTGAATAGACTCTTTCTGTTCTGCACAATCGAGGGTTAACTCTTCCCTTACTGGCACCTGCAGGTTATTGATTCTAAGGGGTGAGGGATGGGATAATTAAAGACTTGAACTATATTTTCAGTGTTATTGACATTTCTAAAGGAAGTTTATGAACAGATATGGGAACGGCTGTAAAAATATTTCATCTCTGAAACGTTTAATTAAGCTGTTCGGGGAAGATCGCGGGAAAGATAGGTATTATTAAAACAGTGGACGATAATAAAAGACACGTGGGTGGTTACGCCTCTGGAAGGGGCGTGGTTGTGAACTCCTTGTTGTATGAATGATGTTTTTATAATCACAGGTTAGTAGACTGAGTAGATTCATCCAGATCCGGACATAGCCTTCATGGATTTCTAAATAGAAAAGAAAGCAAGTTTGAATTCTTTATTAGACAATTAGATTCGTAAAAAGGGTTCTCGTGTATTTTTAAGTTTATTACACTCAAACCAGGACCTTAAGGCTCTTGTCCTTGCAAGCGAAGACACTCGTGAGCTAATGCTATCCCTATAAGAAGGTTATTTCCTAATAACTCGTTTGAATTTCGACATTTTTAAACATTTTTTTTTTCATTGGATAACACAGGTCTTTCTTTACATTGCTCCATTTTTATTTTATTTTATTTATTTATTTATTTTTGGTTGAAGATATCCTTTAAATTCACACTTTCATTTCTGGAACCGATTGCGAAAGTGAAAGTAACTTAAATATAAAAATATATGATGGAGCAAGATTTTCGCCTTGCTTTTAACACAAAATATATAATATGAACTTTAAAATGTTCAGGTTTACTTAAAAGACGATTAAACTAATCAAATATAGATGTTAACAGTTAATTTTATTTAAAAAATCTTAATACTTTAAAGCTTTTCCTCAGAGAATATTTTATTTAATTATGCAAATACAGGATTCCGCTTTGAAAATGACATGAACTATTCATTGGAGGTAACTATCGTAGCAGAAGTATAAAAGTATTGTTGAAAATGATTTTTGAAAAAAAAATCGTTGGTACTTAGCCGAGATATTAACCCTTAAAGACAGGGATGATTTAACCATAAATAACTACGGGAGCGGCGTACTCTACTTATCATCGGCTTTTAAAGCCTAGATAACAACTTCTAAAAATATATTTGTGCGATACTATGCTTAGTAGTAGCATAAAAGAAATAAACTTCATATTGTTACAAACATACTAATTTAATTAGAATTGATAACATAAATCAAGGTTCGTACGCATAAGAAATTTAAAAAAATATCCATTTTTAATATCAGTTTATATATATATATATATATATATATATATATATATATATATATATATATATATATTTAGTTTTCAATATTTTTGACGTTAAATTCACTATATTGATATATGGTATATTACATGTTATAATCAATATAAATTATCTTCAGTGTTAAATTCAATATCTTGAAAATTTCTTTTTTTATTTATTTGTTTATTATTATTGTTGTTTTTTTTATTTTAATAATATAATAGGGTACATTTCTTAATAAGCTATTTTTTTAATCTTTAACCTTCCTTAATTAAGATATTGCATAGTCAAAATAAATGTTATTGATTTAAATAATAATAGGGTAATCTATGGTGTATGGTTTAATTTTTCTGTTATTACATTATTCTGCTTTTAATTAATTTATTAATTTAATATTATGATGTGTATGATAAGTCGTTTTTTGTTTTTATTATTATATTATCTCCATTTTTCTGTCATATGAGATATGAATACTTCAAGTTTTAATTTACCACGTGCGGTATCAGGATTAAGGTCGTGCATTTAGGATTCATTCTACTTTATAGCTCATCACTGTTTTATTTTCTCCATATCCACTATAGATTACTTGGTAATTCTTTAATTAATTTTGGTTTCATGTGTGTTGGTAGTCCCAAATTCGTATTGTTTTGCTTTCTCATGGCAAATACGAAGATGAAACCACACACTCCATTTGTAGTTCCAAAGTATTTGGGACCTGATGATTCTGCTTTGGTTCATAATATTCTTTTTTTTTTCCTTTCATATTCAATGTGATATAAGTTATTATATTCAATGGTTAATTTCAAATGGTTAATATTGTTTACTATTAATGGTCTTATATATATTATATATGCCTTATTTAATACAAAATGTTCCTTACTTTGGATATAGCGGCCACTAAGTTGCGAAATTTTTTATATTGAAATGTCTAATTTTTTTTTCTAATTCTTTATGCATGCGAACCCCATTATAAAAACTACGGGGTTCGCGATTAGTTTGCACTGAGCGGGTCTCTCATTATGGGTCTTGTCTATTTAAAAGTTAATTAAAATCCTATCTGGATATATGCGTCACGGATCAAAGCGGCTTTGCAAATTTGCGAGCTCCTTTATACACAAGCTCCTTTAGCACAATGCTAAGTTTAAAAACTTTGATTTTTTTTTCTTTTTTTTTTATGGGCGAGTTTTATTATGTTTGTGAATCACTCATATAAGCTGTGCGATCATCTTGGCGAAATTATAATCGCAATATTGGTAAAATCATAATTGTTATCCCGGTTCTATCCCAGTCTATCAGTGTGGGATTTGATAAAATAATTTTATATATACCTATAAAATGGATTATCTCTCTCTCACTCTTCTTTTTAATAGACTAGTCCTTTTAAGGTTGTAAATATTCATATAAGCTCTGCGATGATCTTGGCGAAATTATAACTGTTATATTGTTAAAATTATAATCGTTACTATTACTGAAATAAAGAAGTACCCTTTCTTGTGATTAGGGAAAAACAAAACTAGTATATATATTCATTTTCAACAATTAAAAAAAAAAATGCGCCTTTTTGGATCATGAAATACAAATAAAATTCGTCAGAGATTTTTTTAAACCTCTAGTTTATAAGATTAATATTTTTTTTAATATGTTGTTGAATTTCTTAATGAACACTCCGTAACGCTGCTAATGGCGATCTTTGATGCATTTGAAGAAAAAAAAAACTTCAAACGTACTATAAAGATATGTTTCATTACTTAGTTGATTATCGCGGAAGTTCATTACTACTTTTGTTTCAACATCATTGATAGATAACACGAACCTGTTAGTCATTCCCTAACTAAATTATATGTTTTGCACGAAAATGTTCGAAAATAGATAATTAAGGCCAAAGATTGGAGAAAACACTATTAAAAGTCTTCTTTTTCCCCCCTTCGCAAATCGCCGTTTTCTGGCTTAATTATAATTTGCATTCTTTATCAGGAAAGGAATTGAGAATTTGAATTCACATCCCTTCTACTTTAGCAGTTAAAGTATTACCAGAAATTTACCAGAATTAGTTAAAACTCGATTAGCATATTAAAGTGCAACTGGTCTGCCAAATCACATCTTGGCGGAAAACACCTTAAAACCCGATTTTATTGGATGACTCGGAGGTCTATCATTGTGTTTTCCTGCTTCCATACCTCTGGGTGCAGGAAAACATAATAGTAAACCTACAAGTCAACCGATGAAATCGGATTTTTTGGTGCTCTCCACCATGATATGACGTGGCAGACCGATTGTATTTTAACATACGAATCGAGATTTAACTAAATCTGGAATTTCAGCTGTGAACTCGAAGAGATGACTGTATGTGCTGCCGTCTCCCAGTCTGCCACTGTGAAAATAGATATAGTAATTTTTACACACCTTCAAAATGGATTCTCTCTTTCTGTCTCTCACACATTTTTTTTTTTTAACTGGACTAGTTCTATTACGGTTGTGAATCACTCATAAAAATTTTCGATGATCTTGGCGAAATCGTAGTTGCAATATTGGTAAAATCATGTTTGTATCGCTGTAACAAAGAAGTATATTTTCTTGCGATAAAATAAACTAACATATATACGTATTTATTTTCAGTAATTAAAAAAAAAAAAAAAAAATGTGCATTTTTGAATCATGAAATACAAATAATTCTCAGTGATTAATTCTCAGGGATTAAAAAAAAAAACCTTCTAGTTTATAAGATTAATATTCTTTTAAATATGTTGTTGAATTTCTTAATGAACACTCCGTAACGCTGCTAATGGTGATATTCTATGTATTAAAAGAAAAAAAAACCCTTCAAACATATTATAAAGATATGTTTCATTACTTAGTTGATTATCGGGGAAGTTCATTACTACTTTTGTTTCAACATCATTGATAGATAACACGAACCTGTTAGTCATTCCCTAACTAAATTATATGTTTTGCACGAAAATGTTCGAAATAGATAATTAAGGCCAAAGATCGGCGAAAACATTATTAAAAGTCCTCTTTTTTTACCATCGCAAATTGTTGTTTTCTGGCTTAATTATAATTTGCCTTCTTTATCAGGAAAGGAATCGAGAATTTGAATTCGCATTCCTTCTACTTTAGTATTTGAAAAATTACTACATTTAGGAAAGAGCGGATCTAGAAAGTTACTAAGATACTTTTCCAGTATTGGCGCCTTGGCTTTAAAGAGAAAATGATTTTGGCGAGAGAAGTGAATTTTTCATGCATATTTTCTGGCAAACAATTTTTAGCACTTTCTAAAAAAATTAAAAAGTGCTTCTACATCCGACTGTCCACGCTCTAACTCCCGTAAATATACTCGGATTTTCATACAATTGATAAAGCTTATTTAGAGTCACCAAAGCATGTTTGGTGTTGCATATGAACTATGTACGATTAATGGTTTATTTATAGAGACACATATAAAAGAATTCGATTACATTATGGTATATAGTAAAGAATCGTTTGGACAGTATTTTAATTACATTACGCTATTTCAAATGAATTGAAACTGATATAAGTCAATGATTTTCATCACGATCCCATTAAAATAGAGCATTCATAGAATTTTTATTAATTTACAGGGAAAAACAAAAGAAATCGATTACAGTACTGTCTTTGCGTAATAATTACTGGAGACTACATTTTAAAATTCGCTGTGCGTTTTAAAATTTAAATAGTTTTTTGCATATTACTTTTTATATATAAATTCTATATCTCATATACAGGGCTCCACAAAAGTATTTGCATACCATTTTCCTTATTATAGGAAATATATCCTTATTATAGGACCTCTCTCGAAGTTCCGCCAAAATATATATATATAAACGTATATATCCTCATGAGAAGAACATTCTGTAATTTTTTCAGATTTTTTTTTTTTTTTGGTGTACGCCCATATGGGGACTTTCCTTGAGTAGATAGTTTAACTGTAATCAGGAAAAGTTCTATTTTCATATCAGGCAGTGCTGTAATTGGGCGGGAACGGGGGGGGGGGAACGCCGTTCCCAGAAATATTGGGTTTGTTACTATATATATAAAACATCACACACGGGTACAAATTTTTTTTTCAAGCTAGATGATAATTATTGTTATTTATAATGACAATAATTATCAAGTTTATCGATACTGGTGATGAACCCAGAGAATTAAATCCTTTTTTCCAGATATTTACTCCTTATTGAAAAAGCCAGTTCACTTGAATTTTGAACTACCCTATTTATTTAATAAATTTTAAATTAAAAAACTTTTAAACAAAATTATCAGAATTATCGTGTGTTATCAAATAATATAGTTAACAAAAAAAAAAAAAAAAAAAAGAAAGAAAGAAAGAAAGAAAGAAAAGAAAAATAAATAAATAAAATAAATGACTCAATAAGTAAAAATGTGTCAGGGACCCTCTTGAAGGACACCCCGAACAAATAATAATAATAATAATAATATCTTAAAACCAAAATTAGACCCGAACCCACAAACATGTGAATTCGAAATTGATTCAAACTCGATATATTCAAACTCAAACCCGAAATGAAAGAAAATTAATTTATACATAAATTTCATTATGTAAAAGTAGTCCATAATTATAAATATTTAATATATAATTTTAATTTTAATTATTTATTTTGTATAAAAAGGTATATATTATTGAAATGTATATTTTCATTTATTTGAAAATTATTCCGGACTTTCTTTTGAAAAACTGGATCATCCCGATTCCGATGCGAAAGAGCCAAAACCTAAACCGACGCCGACCCGAATCCAAAACATTTAAAACTAATCCTATTCGCAACAGAAAAAAAATATTGTGAGCTTAATTTGACTCTAAACGAGCTATCAATCGAATAAAATTAGGTTATTCAACCCGACGACAGAACTCTATTCAAATGATGAAAGAAATTACTTTATGTCTCCTCGAAAGCTATTTCAGTTTATCGGTTTTCGTTTTTCTGGAATATGTTTCGAAATTCTTGTTTTCATAAAATCAGGATATTAGCAACTGTGTATGTTCCCATATGAACTGCCGCGATTTTGATGAAAGATGATTCTCTAAGGTATCTTTGCCTTTTTCGGTTCGAGAGTTTTCTTTAAAAGTTTTCTCTTTTTGATATATATCTGGTAGTCGGGATAAGCTTAACTTTTTCGCCTCAGAAAAAAAATATTTCTTGCTGTCCTCCCCTCCCCCCACACACTTATGTTAGGTAGTCAGGATAAGTTTTATTTTTGTATCAGAAATATTGCAAATACTTTTTCCCCACATGCCCGATTTATACATTTTTAACTAAACATTTATAATTTAAACAGGCTCATCAAAAAATGCTCATTCTGGACTGTAACGGGAGGTAACGTTGTTTTCGTTATTTGAAATTTTAGCAAATTTTGCTAAATTTTGGCCCGCTTTGACAAGCAATGCCACACATTTACAAAAAAAATTACGATTAATTTCTGAGGTAGAAATCATGAAAATGTCCTAATACATAATTTTGTATCATTGCTCGATTAATAGTAACAGAAAAATATAAATAAATCAAAAAACCAGGGCATGTAAAACCATATACAAACTGAATCATATAATGAAATAGATGTGCATAAAATGATTTAATTATTAAAAACAGAAATCGAAATGAGAAAACCTTATGTTGTTCTAAGCCCCCAACGTGTTTAAAAAAAAAAAGAAAAAAACTGCATAATAATTTTACTAACAATTAATGAATGGGCAGACGGTTAAAGGATATAAGATGAAAGGAAAAAAAAATACGCTACTTACGTATTAACGCCACCGCAGCAGAAGTTGTGCTAATGCGCCTATAAAGTGCAATCCTTGTTGCCTTGTTGTTTGCTGATTTTGACGCCATATTTTTAATGCTTTTTTTAGTGATTTACTATTATTTTAGTGCTTTTTTTGCTTATTTTTGATGTCATTTTTTTGTGCGCGTACGAGCAACAAGGATTGCACTTTATAGGCGCATTAGCGCAACTTCTGCTGCGGTGGCGTTAATATGTAAGTACCAAAAATACTTATATAATTAAAAATGACTATTATTATGAATGTTGTATTAGTAAAATAATATTGAATTATTATATTTTATGTAAATTACTGGAAACATACGGTAATTTTAATTTAATGAAGCTTACATACGCAAATTTTTTTTTAAAGAAAAGATATTTATTTCTGTTTTTAGTGTCGCCATTTTAACGTTTGAAATAAGGATTAAATATTCCCATTTTGTGCATTCAATGCAATATTTATTATAAAAATAAAATAAATTATACCATATGCATTATAAATTTAAAAAATATCAAGTTATCATTATGTTTTTAATCTTAATCAACTATTTGAGAATTAATAATGTATATTTTTTTAAAGGCTCCATAATGTTTTTATGTTATAAATTCATAAAAAAATTGCAATTATTTTTATGAGTATCCTATACGTTAAACAAGTTGGAAATTGCACGTGAACGTAGCAAAATGAGGTGCGTTCGTACGATAACGAAGTTTTAAAAATATTCAGATCTTGCTGATATAGTAGAGCGTACTCCGGATACAGTATAGTAGTCGAAATCTTTACGTTTCTGTAAATATGCAGGAAGTAATTTTTATTACACCTCAGCAACATATATCTTATTCATAAAATGTGAAATAGTTGAATATAATTAAAACACGTCCCAAACAATGTTTCCCTGTATAGCATTATGTAGTGGAATACTTTTGTGTGGCCCTGAAATTTAATAAAAAAAATTCTTTGCATCACAGATTGTACAGAATGCATATTTTAGTATATATTTCATAGATTCACGCCAATTCTATTATGTTCGAATGAGTGTAACATCATTAAAATGCATTTGAAACTTTTTCCCCATTGACCGTAATGCAATGGAATACTTTTGATTGTCCCTGTAAATGATCTATGCATCCGACTTTCATAACATTTGAAATGACTCGACAAAATTATGTAATAATTATATTTTTAAATTTCAAACGATTAAAATGCATTTGAAAATTTTTTCCTCATTGACCGTAATGTAACGGAATCCTTTTGATTGTCCCTGTAATTGATCTATGCATCCGATTTTCATAACATTTGAAATGACTTGACAAAATTACGCAATAATTATATGTTTTAAATTTCAAACGATTAAAATGCATTTGAAACTTTTTTCCCTATTGACCGTAATGTAACGGAATAATTTTGATTGTCCCTGTAATTCATCTATCCATCCGATTTTCATAAAATTTGAAATGACTCGACAAAATTATGTTATAATTATGTATTTTAAATTTCAAACGATTCGATTGGGTAGTTTTTGCGTTGTTATATGCGAACAGACGGACAGACGGACCGACAACAATAGGTGCTACGTATTTACATAATTACGAACGCACTTAAAAACGGTGAAAGGGTGGGGGGAGTTATAAAAACTATAACACGTCGGTAAATAAAATATATTCCATATTTTATACAAGAGTTTGTTAATGATAAAAGGTTAAATGAAATAAATATATAAATAAAATAAAATATATAGAGAGAGCGAAAAATAAATTAATATATATATATATTAAAGCTATTATCAACCTTTATATGATAAATATAAGGGGGAGAGAGAATATAACAAATTATGATAAACTAGTATGATGATAAAATGCATATAATAAACCACAATAAAGTGCATTATGGATAATTTATATGTTATTATTATTTTTTTTAATAATGAAATTACAATTATTTACCCATAAATTAAAATGTGAATTAAATCTATTGGGCATTATCAAAGAGTGCTAACTCAACATACATATCATAAACAAGTAATTAACTATTATTACAGTAATCGGGATAAGTTCCATTTTTTTGCCTTAAGAAAAGGATATTTCTTGCTTCTTTTCCCCTGTGCTTATTAGCATTTAGTTAGTCAGTATAAAAAAATAATAGTATAAATTTTATTTTTTGTATCAGAAATATTGCATGTCATTTCTCCTTTGCCCAGGTTCCAAATTTTCATTTAAATATTTATAAATATACAGGTTCTTTGAAAATGGTTGTACATATTTTAAAAAGAACGAAAAATCTGGCGTCAAGCAAAGATTATGAGGCACTTTCCAACACTGCCAAAATACTTTTATCAAACTTCGTGAACGATGATATCCAACTAAACAGTTTAGAAAGCGCAACATTTGAATTCATGGTACTTCTAGGTTATCCCGTCGACCAAAAAATTATCGCCAAACTATAAGATTAAATGCCAATAATGGATGATCGTGAATATCACATTCAATGACATTAAATGCGATTCACGTGTTTAAAATGTCATTAAGTTATTTTTATTTCGACTTTTTATTAATATTTTTATTAATATTCTACTATTTGTTTTTTCGTTATTTAAAATAAAAATTATGTCAACATGTATAATTTGGCTATTAGTTTGGCGATTTGTATAATTTGGCGAAATTGGTCGACGGGATAACCTAGAAGTACCGAATTCATTTCTGTTGCCCTATATATGATTTATTTAGGTTTGTTATATATTATACTATACATTATTCCAAAATTTAGAAAAGTAAGGAAACGCCGCATAGCCCGATTCGCCTTCAACAATTTCCGCCAAAAACCGGAAATATACTTGAGATCTTTTGTACTGCTCTGTATATGCTTTAATTTTGTACACACCAAGTAATAAGGAAAAAAATAGTTATTTAAAAACGCGTAACGAAATTTTAAAGAGGTACCAACTTTTATGAATTTCAGATATTCAATTTTACAGTGGATTATAATTAATGCTTCACGTATGTATTATCAATCTATTGCGATTTATAATTAATAATTACAAAAAAAAATATTACATGCATACAGGGTATCCAGTAAATAAGATCCCGATTTCAAAATTAAATTTCTCGAAAACAAAGATCGATAGAATTATGCAGTAAATAGCTGTAAAAATCTTATACAGAAGTTTCGTTCTGTGAATATTTTGAAAAGATTGTGTTCTAATTCCAAAAAATACTTGATTTAATATTTTTCTTGTTTTAGATTTCTTGCAGAGAACGAGTTTTCTTACAATGCCATATTTTAACGAATTTTGGAATTATATTTTTGTAATCTCGAAATTTCAAAAACTTAATTTGAAAAATCGGTAAAACATGGCATTGTAAGCCGAAAAACTAGTTCTCTCCAAGCAATTTTAAACAAGAAAAATGTCAAATCAAGCATTTTTTTTTTTTTTTTTTTTTTTTTTTTTTTTTGCAATCAGAACATAATCTTTTAAAAATATTCAGTGTCCGAAACTTCTATATAAGATTTTTACAGCTTATCTAATAAACAAACCATTTACGCATAATTCTATACATCTTTGCTTTTGAGAAATTTAATTTTGAAATCAGGTTCTTATTTGTTGGACACCCTGTATATACATGTATTTTTACCTTTCTTTTTTTCTGATAGCTTATCATGACTAATCAATTTTCATCCTAAAAAGCAAAAAAAAGATATTTTTATATTCTTCTTGTTTGCATAAACTCGCGGAATCCTTGTAACCGTGAAAATATGTGTCTGCGAAAGCGGCCAAGATTTCTTTTGATCGATGAGTCTCTGGGGCATTATTGCCCATCCAACCGGGAAGCTTGCCTTTTAAATTTTCTTTTACCTTACATCATACACTTTATTGTCCTTCGAACACATTTTTTTAGATGCCTCTTACTGGTATTTAAAGAAGAAAAAAATAATATTTTCTCCGATACCTCACGGTGACTAATAAATAGTTCATAATATAACAAAACTGAGAATTTATGTTTTTTTTTTTTACTTTTTAAAGTCGATATATATATACACTATATTGCCATTGATTATGGGACACTTGCGATTTTAGACATTTTACTAAATATCTAGAAAAATACATGAGGAATCATCTCGAAACTCTTAGTGTATAAATATAATAGTATACGTCATACATCTCCGTGAAGATTTTTTACCAAAACTCCATAGGGGACCGTCAACATATTAAAAAAGAATGAATATCTTTTGAATAACCCTGTCAAAACTAATGTAGCAAAAGCGCTCAAACTCTAGATTATGATTGAATGCCTTATTGTAATACACTGTGTTCATTTTTATGCAAATAGCATGCATACTCGCAGAGTAATTAAGGTTTTTATAAAAATGGCCCCAAATTTTTCTAAGCTTTTCTCTTATAATTTTCAGAGTTCTTAATATAAAATAATATTTTTTTCAGAAAATATGACAAACAGCATTGCACACAGTACCCTGTAATCAGAATTAAAAAATAATAAAAATTGTATGAAAAATGAGTAGGTTTACTAAATAATTTTTTACTGCGCATGCGTCAAAGATATCAAAATTTCATTTGCATATTACGTTAGCTAAATGTATAGAGCAACTTTTGTAAAAGTCTCAAAATTATAGCTTGAAAATTCTGAAAGTAATCGTCTATAGAAAAAGGACAAAATCCGTTGTTTCCAAAATGAAGCAAAAAAATGAGGGATTTTATTTAAAAGTAGTCGTAACATCCCGTATTGTGTATTCTATATTGACACTAATCAATGAATATATGGATACAACCCCTCTTGTTTTTGCTTCATTTTGAGAATAACGGATTTTCAACTTATTCAATTGACGATTATTTTCAGAATTTTCAAGTTATGATTTTGTGACTTTCACAAAAGTTGCTCTATACATTTAGCTAACATAATATGCAAATGAAATTTTGATATCGTTGACGCATGCGCAGTAAAAAAATTATTTAGTAAACCAACTCATTTTGTATACAATTTTCATTATTTTTTAATTCTGATTACAGGGTACTGTGCGCAATGTTGTTTGTCATATTTTCTGAAAAAAAATATTATTTTATATTAAGAACTCTGAAAATTATAAGGAAAAAACTTGGAAAAATTTGGGACCATTTTTATAAAAACCTTAATTACTCTGCGAGTATGCATGCTATTTGCATAAAAATGAACACAGTGTATTACAATAAGGCATTCAATCATAATCTAGAGTTTGAGCGCTTTTGCTACATTAGTTTTGACAGGGTTATTCAAAAGATATTCATTCTTTTTTGATTTGTTGGCGGTCCCCTATGGAGTTTCGGTAAAAAATTTTCACGGAGATCTATGACGTATACTATTATATTTATACACTAAGAGTTTCGAGATGATTCCTCATGTATTTTTCTAGATATTTAGTAAAATGTCTAAAATCGCAAGTGTCCCATAATCAATGGCAATATAGTGTATATATATATATATATATATATATAATATTTAATATAATGCGATCGCTGGTGACAATGATTTTAATACAGGTTAGATCAAAATTGGAACTGAAAGTTTTGGTCCATAAAGATTGTACAATAATAGCAGTTTACAAATGTATGCATTTATTGGAAAAAATTTTGGGTCAAGCCAAATTTTGATGATGTTTGAACGGACCAGGCCGCGCCGAGATATGGATTTTCATACAGGCTGGATAAAAATCGGAATTGAAAATTTTGACCCGTAAAGATTGTACAATAATAACAATTTACAAATGTATGCATTTTTTATAAAAATTTTCAGGCTAGGCCAAAGTTTACTGATGTTTGAAAACCAGGTCACGCCGAGACAATGATTTTCATACAGGCTGGATCAAAAGTAGAACTGAAAATTTTGGTCCATAAAGATTGTAAGATAATAACGATTTACAAATGTATGCATTTTTTTTTTTCAAAAAATTTTGGGCCAGGTCAAATTTTACTTATGTTTAAACGATCTAGGCTACTCCAAGATAATGATCTTGATACAGGCTGAATCAAAATCGGAATTGAAAATTTTGGCTCGTAAAGATTGTACAATAATACCGATTTACAAATGTATGCATTTTTTTTATTTTACTGATGTCTGAAAGGACCAGACCATAGCGAGATAATGTTTTTCATACAAACTGGATCGAAATTAGAACGGAAAATGTTGGCCCGTAAAGACCAGGGGAAATGAAATCAATCTCGGCTTAGTACGTAGAAAAAAAAAAAAAAAAAAAAAAAACTTAGGCCAGGCCAGGCACGATCGTTCATGGAAAAAGTAACGCCCAGCCCGAGTGCCGTGAAAAAAAAAATATATTCCCAAGCCCAACGGGCCGTGTTTGGGCTTCGGGCCAGAAACCAGTCCGTGCAGATGTCTAGTGGATACCTTATTTTCTTCATTTTAAAATGCATATCGCTTTTAAAATATGATTTTACTTTATATATGTCTCTATAACTCTTTAAATATCTCTGATCAAATTACACCTACCAGAAGCACACTTCAGCCCGTTAAAATGAAGGCAATCGAAATGACACGAACGAAAAATCATGCACCGGCATGGATTATGAAACATTTCTAGCGCATTCAAAAGGCTGTAACAAAATTTCATAGTTTATAAAGGCTAAAGTTTATGTCGAAATAATCTGGAAAACGCATAACTCATTTGAAAACCTAATTTCTCAAATTACTTTCAAAAAATCGGAAAAATATCCGAATCTTTCTGTGTAGCTCTGTGTATGATCTATAGATCTGTATTTAGCATGTGTACTGCATAGCATGTTAAAAATTAGTTCGATTAAACGCATAAGATAATTCAAAATTCCCCTTCATCAATTTCCGTCTTTAATCAGATGTCTACAACTTTTGCGTAGCTTTGTATATGATCTGTAGGATTTATTAACACCAATTAATACGTAAACAAGTATGAAAAATCATGCATTAAGCATAGATTATGAAGCACTTTCCAACACTTAATGAAATCTTTAACAAAATTTTGTTATTTAGGGAAATAATAGTGTATAGCCAAATATGTATTCCAGTACATTAGAACAGCCCTGTATTTCATATGTCAGTTCATATAATGGGAAAATTTAACTTAGCAAGAAAATACCCAGTAGCTTGAGATTTCTTTTTCAGCAATTCATACTATTAGATGGAAGCATACTTGAATACTTTTGTTCAGCCCTGTAGTTTTACATTGTACCTTTATTACACGTCAGCATTAGGCTAAAATTTATTGTAAACTAAAACACTTTTAAAACAACTGAAATCACATTCTCATAAATCATCATTCATACGCGTCCATGTACCGAATTCTTTGCGTGGCCCTGTATATCCTTTTATCTATATTCTGCAAACATTTCTCAGTAAATTGAATGAAGCTCAGCGTAAAAATGCATAGCTTATTTAAGAACCACGTTTAAATAATTTACGCTCATATTCAGTAACGTTATACGGTACTTCGGAAAGAATATACTATTTGAAATCTTTTGTATGGCCCTGCAAATGCTATGTACTTCATATTATGCAAGACAGTAGCGTATAATTTATATTAAGATTCAGAGACATATATCAATTTTATTATACATGAAAAAGCTTAATATATTTAAAATATGTTATGGGAAACTTTTGATTCGTCCTGTAGATAAACTAATCATGGTAGAAACTTCATTTTCGATAGAACTTGTGCTACGGTAAACGTCAATAACGTCCTAAAATTTCATGGCAATCCGAGTATATTAACGATTTTTCCCCATAGGCCGTAATGTAATGGGAAATTTTTGATTCGCCCTGTATATAAACTAATCATGGTAGAAACTTCATTTTCGATAGGACTTGTGCTAGGGTAAACGTCAATAACGTCCTAAAATTTCATGGCAATCGGAGCATATTAACGATTATTCCCCATAGGCCGTAATGTAATGGGAAACTTTTGATTCTCTCTGTAGATAAACTAATCATGGTAGATACTTCATTTTCAATAGGGTTCGTGCTAGGGTAAACCTCGATAACGTCCTAAAATTTCATAGCAATCCGAGTATATTAACGATTTTTCCCCATAGGCCGTAATGTAATGGGAAACTTTTGATTCGCCCTGTATATAAACTAATCATGGTAGATACTTCATTTTCAATAGGGTTCGTGCTAGGGTAAACATCAATAACGTATAAAAATTTCATAGCAATCCGAGTATATTTATGGGAGTTAGAGCGCGGACAGACGGACAGACGGACAGACAAACCGAATGCATAAGCACTTTTCAACTTTGTTGGAAAGTGCTAAAAAATGGTTAAACTGCAACTGAAAACACACTTCCAGCAATTATTGCTTATAAGTAGTATTATAGCCAAGCTTTTTTGTGTGTTCCTGTAAATGGACGATAGATTCTTTTCTTCATATATTCTACAATATGCTTCTCAGTGATATTTATAAATTTCAGTGTATTCTAAATAATGTAACATTTTTAAAAGACACCGGAAACGTTTTATCGCCTTAGACCATAGTAACGGAATTAATTTGAATGTCCTTGTAAACGAACCATAAATGAACCACACTTCTTTTTCAATACCAGCATGCAATTGTAAACTTCAATATCACATATCAATTACGAGCAATCTGACTATATTGATACAAGTTGGAGACAGACGGACAGACGAATAGTCAAATCAAATTCATAAACAATTTTCAACTAGATTAGAAAGTGTTAAAAATGTAATTTCAAATCGTAAACATTTGAAATCAACTGCTTTTTCAAAACGCGAATATCACCTTAATTTGGGACCTAATCTCAAAATAGCGGAATTTCTTGCTGGCGTCAATCACGTCAGAATTAAAGGAAAATTTCATTTTCATAAAGGAAAATGAGCTATTTTATGATTATGTCAATGTGACATCATATTCACTGAGTTTTGTTTTCGCACTTAAGGAGGCCAAACACCCAGCTATTTATTTGTTTATCTTTGGTATAAACAGTTCCTGAAAATTGTGTCGTTTTCACGTAATCATAATAATATTCAATAAAACTCGGTCACTTTAAAAGATTTGCGATAAATGATGCACTAATCTCAGAAATTTTAAGCTATTCCAATTCTAAAATTGAGGTCATTCTCAGAATAAAAGATAGATTTTCATCTATGAAAATTAAATATTTTTTTACCATTATGTAATGGCGTCATATTAAAGAGATTTTATTTATACACAAAAAGAGACCAAACCTTCTGCAATTTATTTAAAGATATTTTCTATAAACGTTTTCAGAAAATTGTGTCGTTCCTGCTTAATCACAATAAAAGTTCAATAAAAGTTAAGCATTTCAAAGTGATTGTTATAAATGATGTATTAACTTTGGAAACCGGAAACTATTCTGATTCTAAATATGACAACATTCTTAAAAAAAAAAAATAGTAACATGATTTTTTATATTTTTTTTCGATATGTAAATATAATGTCATATCGATGAACTTTATTTCTGTAAATTTCTGTTTTTGTTCAAAAACAATTCATGGGTTATATATTAAAAAACTATGCAGTCGAACTGTATCCGTTTCTCGATTATAAGTTATTTAATCTCAACTTACAGAACCATAATATTTTTTCGGTGCTCAAATCACAGAGGACAGAAATAGATGAAGATGCAGTATGCTATAAAACCAGTTTGCAATATTATAGCGGTTATCGCTCAAATTTAAATGTCCTTATTCGGCCCAACCGCACATAAACACTGTAGAGCGACAAGTTTTTGGACACTTGCCTGTTTATTGACCGGTTTTAATCGGTTTCAGTGTTGCATTTTCAGAATCCTGCTCAGCCACTGCACTTTATCTCCATCTGTCTCTTTCTTTGTTGCGTAAGTGTGCATTACTAAATGGATTGAAACGGTAGATGAACTATAATCCTAAAAATAATAAAGTGCTATTATACGTAAAAATTTCAAGCGAGTAAAATCGGCTGCGTTTTTTCATTTTCTAAGCATTTCATTGGCTGTTCAAGAAAAGGCTTTTTCATCATCTGGATTTTCACGCATCTGATCGGCTGTTTATGGTGACTCCCTTGGTTTCAGACATCAAAATCCGACACAAAATACTTGCTTGCTTTCCGAGTGACTCCCCTGGAGCCATAGGATAACATGAAGACGCCTGGAATTTGAAGTGACTTTGACCTCTCGTGTAATAGCACTTTAATTTTACTGCAGAAAAAATAAAATAACTTAAAAAAAATGGCATCAGTCGCTGTCAGTTTTTTTTTTTAACTGCCAGTTGATATTATGATAAGGGGGCCTTGGTTCTATCTTTAAAAATATTGGCATTGTTTTGTTTACTTTTTTAAAGAAAAAGTAATGTACGTTTTAGTTGTAGTTATATTCACCAGTGGATTTGTATCCTCATCAAATAAGCTCAACTTGCCTAAGTATATTAAAAAATATGAAATAGTAGACAGCTTTGTATCTAACCTTAAAACTAAACGAGATTTATTTACAAAAAATAAAAGGATAACGAAATTATATGATACTGAAATACGTTTTAAATCATACGAAACATATTTTCATCTGATTTTAAATGAAGATATGACTTTTTCGAAACTGACAGTTGAATCTTATTTAAGTAATAATTCAATTCAAGCAGAGAATGTTACAATTAAAATGTTTGAAGGTATTGTGAAAAATAGATCAGTGCGTTCATATGTTCTCGGATATTTAAAAGATAATGTCTTTACAGGTTCTGTATATCTTAACGAAACTCAATTCTTTATTGAACCTGCCAGAAAGTTTTTCACCAATTATAGTTTTTTGAACAAGATCATTGTATACAGAGAAGAAGATACTGTTCTTGAAAGTATAAATTATTCCCAAAAGTTTGACCCTAAAATTGAATCCTCTCCATATAACAGAATGTCCAAAGGCATTAATAAGACAGTAAATGAAACTGAAGATTACGCTTGTTTAGTGGAATTCGTCTCAGACCATACTTTGTATGATTATTTTGCGAGAGATACGAATGAACTGACTGCACATTTGTACCTGCATGCGAAATATGCCGATTTCATATTTAGACGAACAGATTTTGATGGAGACGGTAAGCGTGACCGTATAAGAATTATCGTAGATAAAATCTTCATTTACAAAAATAAGGATGATTTCAACTATCCAATGAAAGGAGCTTCTGACATCTATACTTTTTTGGAACAATTTTCCTATAGAGTTCAAGAATATTGTGTATCAGTATGTATGAGTGCGAGGGTTTTTTCTCACAGCTTCTTAGGACTTGCTTTTCAAGCTAGTATCTGCCAAAAGCCAGTTCGACGGTCATATTACAGTCAAAGTATGAGATCTGTAAATACAGCAGTTCACACCATGAAGAATAAGAAGGGAGACGCTTTACCCCTTTCTGTCAGCCTCTTAGTTGTTGCTCATGAATTGGGACATAGTTTTGGTAGTGGCCATGACTCATATGGAAATTTAACTTGTTCTCCTGGTGGTAGAAAAGGGTACTATCTTATGTATCCCATATCACAGCCTAATTCAAAGCCTCTAAATTCTTTTTTCTCTCCATGCAGCAGAAAACAAATAGCCTCTGTTATTAAAGGAAAAGGTGAATGTCTGAAACCTCATCCAGCTACATGTGGAAATGCTATCCAAGAAGGTGATGAAGAATGTGATTGTGGGAAGGGGGTATTTTGCCCGTATGTAGATGAATGTTGTACACCTTCCGATACAGGACCTCCAGAAAAAGGCTGTACTTTTAACAAGGCAAAAAAAGCTTCCTGTAGTCCCATAGGAAACAAATGCTGCTTAGATAACTGTATGATAAACACCGACGAAAATGTTCAGTGCCACGATGGCTTTTTAGAGTGCAAAGTTAGCTTCTGCGATGGTAAAAGCAGGATTTGCCCGGAACCCAAAGAAGCTCCTGATAAATATCCATGCCGAGGTACTTCCAAAACTTGTTCAGGAGGTGTTTGCAATAGCTCCGTCTGTCTAGATAACGGTCTAGTTGACTGCATTTGTGATGACATAGAATCGGAATGCTATATTTGCTGTAAGAAAAAAGACAAATGTGTTACTGCTTCTTCCCTTGGCTTTGAAACTCCAGATGGACAAATACATTATGCTTTTGAAGGATCTCTTTGTAACTTTATACGATATCAGTGTGACGGATCAGGAAATTGTGTTAATCCTCGTACACGAAACTTAGCTACAATGACAAAAAAGTCTATAGCTTTTTGGGTGGCCGTCTGCGGCCTGATATTAACTATAATTATTTTCATATTTTTCGCAATATATTTTTTAAAGTTATATCCTTATCTCACAAATTAATATTTGTTTTCGTATTTGTTGATTTCATCTCAGAATATTCACTTAAAATCTTATTAATAATTGCAGAAATTCAAAATGACAAATTAAGAAAAATATTTATATGTTATAATAGTTATGTCATTAAATATATGAAAAATCATTAAAACTTTCTTATCTAATTAAATCATCCACATTTTACAAAACTGTTTATACGTGAAAAAACTGAAAGATTTTATTTTCAAGCCAAACGTAATAAAGCCTAATACATAAGTTAAATAGTTAGAGAAATAGAGTTAGATAATTAGTTTAATGCTTAAGCATAAATACTAAAAGGTAGAAAATCCCGTCGAAATTTTCGCCAAATTATACTAATTGCCAAATTTTTCGCCAAATTGTACAAATGGAACAATTTCAACACACATACACATAAAAAGTAACGTCTGCATTCAAATCATAAAGGTACATAAAAATAATATACAGACAATAAATACAATAAATCTAACTGGAGTGAAAATTTAGCCAGAGCCAGGAATCGAGCCACAGCACAATCGAATCTGAGACCACTGTTGTGTGTGCGTGTGCAGACGAGATAATTATGTGATATCTTCTAAAATTATTTAAATCTAAGATTCATAGGTGAATGACAGCGGGAAAAGTTTATTTAATAGAACAGTCTATCTGGAAATCACATAAAAAAATATCTATCATAATATAGTGTAGATTCTAATTAATACAAAATTGTGATTTTCTGCCTAAATTTGTCTTTCCACATTCTTTTTTATTTATTTATTTTTTGCCTAATAGTCATATAGATGAATAGAGTCCTACACGTGTCAATACTCGTAAGAGATTATATATCAAACGTAACAAAGTTGACTCAATTTTCTATTTATTTATCATTTTTAATAGCCATTTTGGCAAGGTAACCCAGTTTTCGCATAGTAGTTAAGCTTAGCTTGTGTAAACCGCATGGTCACAAATGTCCCATATGCACCGGGGAACTAATTGGCGTCAAAAGGGCATTAAATTGCCTAACACGGTGACTCAAATATTTTGTTTAGTTATCAATAAATTGTTTATTTCATTTTTTTTTTTTTTTGAAAACTTATTGTTTTGTAGAATATTTATATTTAAACTTCTTATTATTACTATTCATTGCTATTTCCTTTTTAAAATAATAGAGAATAATTTCAAAATATATGTGTAATTGATATTAGGAAACTAAGTTTTCGCCGAATCGGCATAAAAAAGAATTGCGCCAAATTCGGTGCGTACATGACCACCTGTGCCATAACATGTTTGTCTTATTTTATTATGAAATACCGGATGATCCAAAAGTCGGGACGAACTTTAAAAATGAATAATTCGAAAACGAATCAAGATACAAAGATACGGTTTGCACCGAACCGGTTGAAGAAAAAATCGGGTTTTGTGTAAAAACGAAAAAAAAAGTTTTGTTGGCGACCAATAAAAGACGCTATAGTGTTTTATTACACCAAAAGATGATTTACCAATGAAAAAATGTTGACAATTTACAAGCCAGCTTAATTACAGTTAATTAGTATATGATGTGTTGTCCATCATTCTTAAGTGCAGCTGTAAGACTAGGCACCACACCATTCAAAGCATTTAGTAACATTTCTTGCGTTATGGCAGGCACATTTTGGCGGATGGCATCTTTCAGTGCTACTAGTGATGCCGTTGGTCGCCAACAGAATTATATTTTTTCGTTGCCACACAAAACCCGGTTTCTTTTCCATCCGTTTGGCGCAAACCGTATCTTTGTATCTTGATTCATTTTTAAAGTTCGTCCTGACTTTTAGATCACCCGGTACTTAATTTTATTTTTAATAAAAAGAATGATGCCCAGTTAAACTGATGGCATAGAGCTCACAGGCTATTCAGACTAATTGTATACTACAGCCTTATATATTAGTCCTTCGAAAAAATAAGGAAGGAAGTACCCCAACCCCCCCCCCCCAATTTTCTTTCTTTATACTTGTCATTGAAGCCTCGAAATTAATCAGGGATACTCCTTATCATATAATAAACTGTATCCAAGTCGAATAATTCTGCATAAAAATCCATTTATATAATTTAAGAAACGTCTCCCGTTCTCTCCTTTATAATTAATCATTAAACCTCCAAAACTGTTCAGAAATTCAACTTATCAGAAAGAACCTACGTTTAAAATTTAAAGCAAATCGGATAATTCTGCATAAAACTCTATTTAGCTAACTTAAGGAGGAAGTAATCGCCCGTACCCCCCTTTATATTTAACAAAAGAAATACCACAACAAATGAGCGAAGCTTCTTAATACAATGAACCTGTATTTAAAAATTTTAACAAATCGGTTAATTCTGCATGAAAAATCATTTTCATAAATTATGAAGGGTAGTTTCCCCTATTCTCCTTTTATACTAATCCAGTGAATTCCAAAAACAAATCAGGGAAGCGCCATTTCAGAATAAACCTTTATACAAAATTTGAAGCAAATCGATAAATCTTGCGTGAAAAACCTAAATTAAGACGGGAGGGGTTAACCCCCCCCATTCCCCCTCTTTAAACTTATCCAATGAGCATCCGATACCAATCACGAAGGCACCTTATTAGAATGATCCTACATCTAAGATTTGAACGAAATCTACTAATCCTGCAGAGAAAACCCATTTATGTAAATTAAGGGGAGGGACAATAGCCCCCGTTCCCCTTCTTATACTTATCGAATGAACTCTCAAAACTAATCAGGGAAGCGTCTTATCATAATAAGCCTAAATCCAAAATTTCATGCAACTCGGATATTTTTATCATGAGTTATCGCGTTACGTACGTACGTACGAACGTACGCACGTACATACATACAGAACGGGCGGGCACATAAGCTCTCAGGCTTTGATAGCCTGTGAGCTAAAAAACACATGATTTTATTATAAAACACGCACGAATTTTTATTAAAGCGAACACAATTTATTTTATTACACAACACACATTGTTTAACCTAACGTAAAACACGCACTCTTTTCTAAAATGTATGACTCCCTAAATACGTTAGAAAACTTCACGTTGTTGAGGGAAGAAAGATATATTGATAGTAGCTTTTTTCTCTATGCAATATATAAAGAGTTTTTATCTTTTTTACCAAACCCATAGTAGGAAAAGAAAATTCTTTTGTTAAGGGGCTGCTTCACTCAAATGAAAAGACCCATTCGCTAATGCTAATCCTATGGAAAAAAATTTAAAAAGATATCTCGGTTGCATTTTAATATTTTTAAATGATTTTTTTTACATTGAATAGCTGAAATTGATCTGAATGCAGGCTGTTTTTTACTTTTTCGATTTTGTTTACAGATATTTTTATGGGGATGATTTTGCTTTCCAAACAGGTTCTGATAATGAAAAGATTCCCGTAAAAAATATCTATAAACAAAATCAAAAAAAGTAAAAAAACGGCCTGCATTCAGATCAATCTCAGCTATCCAATGCAAAAAGAATCATTTAAAAATATTAAAATGCAACCGAGATATCTTTTTTTAATTTCTTCCATAGGATTAGCATTAGCGAACAGGTCTTTTCATTAAAGTGAAGCGGCCCGTTAAATGCATGTCATCTGTCGGAGATTTAATGTGTTCGATGGATGCCTTAGTCTTCACTCATTCGATCGTCCGAAAAAAAAATATGTTCTGTTCTGTTTTATAAGTGATTCTATTTTATACCGAAGTAACTTTTATTATTTCTTAGTCAATCTTGTCATCTACTTTTTTCAAGGTTAGTGATGTTCAAAGTTTTTATTTTCTCCTCGATATATCATGAAAAAAAAAGTGCTGTAGTAAGATTTCTCTAGAGACCTCATATAAAAACTGTCATAGTTTCGAGGGAAGATTCTTGTTTAAGGATTTGGGATTTGGGATATTTTCTCAAAATGAAGCAACAATTTTTTAAGACTTTTTAAAGACTTTTTTGTGACATATTTTTGTATAAAACTTGATATGCTTTAACCCCTTCGGGGCCATGGTGCTTCCTCAAAAGATGCTTAAGGTATTTGTTTTTCATACCACTAAAAAAGAGTTATAACATTTGTCTTATTAATTAAGACAGTTTATTTATTAATGCAAATTTAACTATTTGAAAAAATGGTGGTGTAAATGGAATAAACTTCATGTAAAAGATACTGGTTTCAAACGCGTAAATATGCTATTGCTGGTGAGTTACTTTTTACTCAGATGCGTGTACTTTTATTACATAAAACTTAAGTGTAAAACTTTTATGCGGGTTAGTTTTTAAAAGTAAAAATTTGACATTCCTTAAGGTTGAATCTCCATGTAATTATACCTGTTAAAGAAAAGAAAACACGAAAACTTTTTGAAAAGTCCAAAAGAATTTTTGTTCTACTAACATGTTACCAAATTAAAACTAGTCAGATATGGCACCTCAAACTTTTCTTGTGCCACTTGGAGAAAATAATTTCAAAATATATATGTAATTGGTATTAGGAAACAAAGTTTTCGCCGAATAGACGTAAAAAAGAATCAGGCCGAATTCGGTGCATACATGATATCTGTGCCACAACATGTTAGATTTATTTTATTATAAAACACTTTATTTAATAAAAAACGCAGAATATCATTATAAAACGTACACAATTTTTTTTAATGCACACAAATTATTTTATTATAAAACACACAATGTTTAATTGAACATAAAACACGCATTCTTTCTAAAATGCATGTGACTTTCTAAATGCGTCAGAAAATTTTACGTTGTTGAAGGGAGAAAAATCTATTGAGAGTAGCTTTAAAACGTTTTCTCCGTGCAATATATAAAGAGTACTTATCTTTTTTACCAAACCCGCAAAAGAAAAAGAAAATTATTTTGTTAAACGCATGTCATTTTTCGGAGATTTAATGTAATAGATGGATGCCCCACTCATTACTGATTCGCCATCTTTCGGGGGAAAAAATTGTTCTGTTCTGTTTTATAAGTGATTCTATTTTATACCGAAGTAACTTATATTATTTCTTAGTCAATCTTGTCAACTGCTTTTTTCAAGGTTAGTGATGTGCAAAGTTTTTATTTTATCTTCGATGCATCCTGAAAAAAACAGTGCTCTAGTAAGATTTCTCTAGAGACCTCATACAAAAACTGTCAGAGTTTCGACGAAAGATTCTCTTGGTCTAAGGTTTGGGATTTGGGATATTGTCTCAAAATGAAGCAACAGTCTGATTTTTTTAAAGATTTTACAAAGAATGTTGTGATATATTTTGTAACGAATTCCATATGCTTTAACCCCTTCGGGCATGGGTGCATACAGGTGGTTATCAAAATAATGGAAATACCCTAGATTTTGAAGGAATTTTTTATTAATATGGCGTAGGACCGCCTTTGGCATGTAATACAGCTTGGATTCGCCTGGGAATCGAATCATACAAATTCTGAATAGTGTCTAGAGGAATATTGTACCATTCTTCATGGAGATATTGTGAAAGTTCCGTGAGAGATGCCGGTGGAGGATATCGATTCCGGATTGAAAGCTCTAAAATAGACCACAACGGTTCGATTATGTTGAGGTCTGGGGACTGTGCGGGCCAAGGTAGATGTTCCACCTCATCCTCATGTTCATCAAACCATGATTGGACAACTCTAGCTCCATGAATAGGGGCATTATCATCCTGGAAAATTCCATCTCCTGCAGGAAACAAAATTTGCATCATGGGATGGACCTGGTCAGCTAAAACTTCTCTATACTTCTCCCCAGTGATCCTTCCTTTCAGGGTTACGATTGGACCAGCAGAAAACCATGACACGGCTGCCCATACCATGACCGATCCACCTCCATGCTTGACAGTTGGACGGAGGCAATCAGGATCATATGCTTGTGCAAGTGTTCTCCAGACATGTACCCGTCCTGTTGTGGGGGAAAATGTGAAAGATGATTCGTCTGACCATATAACAGTCTTCCACTTATCAATCGACCAGGTTTTGTGGTTGTGGCACCACTCTACACGACGTTTGGCATTAGCATCTGTGACAACTGGCTTGGGAATTGCTGTTCTGCCGTAAATGTTCTCTTTATGAAGGTATCTCCGAACTGTAATTGTTGACACTGGAGAATCCAGATGCTGATTGAGCTCTGCAATCACTTTGGCTGCAGTTGTTTTCTTTTTAGACATTACAATCCGCTTCAATACCCGGCGGTCTCTTTCACTCAGCTTCTCCTTCCGCCCCCTATTTTGCTTTGCTGAGCTTGTCTTTTCGCGCTGTGTGTATGCTGTCATGACTTTAGACACCGTACCTCTAGAAACGCCTATAAGCTGGGATGTTTCGGTCACCGTTGCTCCAGCTAGTCAGGCTCCTACAATTTGGCCTCTTTGAAAATCTGTGAGGTCTGACATTTTACGCTTATGACAAAAAAAAAAAAAAAAATCAAAACGTAGACAACTCTTCTAGAACTCTCTCATACTACCTAATACATGTACTTTTTATATTAAAAAAATCTGGTAGCTAAGATTATATTTTAATGCTTACGAAGGGAATTCTGAAATGCCCCTTTCATTCACAAGTGTTTCCATTATTTTGTTAACCGCCTGTATATGCATCCTCAAAAGATGCTTAATGTATTTGTTTTTCATACCACTAAAAAAGAGTTATAAGATTTGTTTTATTTAACTAGGACATTTTTCTCAATTATTAATGCAAATTTAATTATTTGAAAAAATAGTGGTGTCAATGGAATACAATTCATGTTAAAGATACCGGTCCCAAACACGTTAATATGCTATTGCTGATGAGTTACTTTTTACTCAGATGAGTGTACTTTTTAAGTGTGAAACTTTTATGCGGGTTAGTTTTTAACACGTTCGCTGCCACTTACATGAAGATGTGACCATAGTTAATGCCGCACTGTAGAAGCGGGTTTTTCCCAGAAGCCGATTTACTTTTTATAACAAAGAATCAGTGAAAGATTTTCCCGCGCCAGCGCGTAACTGGCTATTGGACATTACCCCACATCATACGCTGGCGCGTGAGTGGCCTCTTAACTTTGGCGCCATATAACGCGCTATCGCATGAGCGGCAGCGAACGTGTTAAAGGTAAAAATTTGGCATCCTAAGGTTGATTTTCCATGCAATTATACCTGTTAAGAGAATGAACACATGAAAACTTTTTGAAATGTCCAAAAGTATTTTTGTTCTCCTGACATGTTACCAAATTAAAACTAGTCGGATGTGGCACCTCAAAATTCTCTTGTGTCACTTGTAGAAAATAATTTCAAAATGTATCTGCAATCAATATTAGGAAACAAAATTTTCGCGGAATTGACGTTAAAAGAATTGCGTCAAATTCGGAGCGTACATGATATCTGTGCCACAACATGTTAGATTTATTTTATTATAAAACAGTTTATTTGACTATGACTATCTGCTGACTATCACATAAATCACGTGAATCATGCAAAATGCAACATAGCAGCGCCAATTATAGAAAATAATTTCAATATATATATGTATTGGGTATTAGGAAACAAAGTTTTCGCCGAATTGATTTAAAAAAGAATTGCGCCAAATTCGGTGTGTACATAACATTTGTGCCAGAGCATGTTAGTTTTATTTTTTTTATGAAATACTTAAAAAAACTAATAAAAAACAAAAAAAAAACACAATTTTATTATAAAATACGCATAATTTTTATTAAAACGAACACAAATTATTTTATCACAAAACACATAATGTTTAACTTAACGTAAAACACGCGCACTCTTTTCTAAAATACGTATGATTCCCTAAATGCGTCAGAAAATTTCACGTTATTGAGAGGAGAAAAATCTATTGAGAGTAGCTTTAAAATGTTTTCTCTATACAATATATAAAGAGCACTTATCTTTTTTACCAAACCCGCAGTAGAAAAAGAAAAATCTTTTGTCAAATGCATGTCATCCTTTGGAGATTTAATGTGATCGATGGATGCCTTAGTCGTTACTGATTCGATCGTTTGAAAAAAAAAAATGTTCTGTTCTGTTTTATAAGTGATTTTATTTTATACCGAAGTAACTTTTATTATTTCTTAGTCAATCTTGTCAACTGCTTTTTTCAAGGTTAGTGATGTGCAAAATTTTTATTTTCTCCCCGATATATTGTGCAAAAAAAAAAGCGCTGTAGTAAGATTTCTCTAGAGACCTCATATCAAAACTGTCAGTTTCGACGAAAGATTCTTGTTTAAGGTGTAGGATTTGGAATATTTTCTCAAAATGAAACAACAGTTCTAATTTTTTTTAAGAATTTATAAAGATTGTTTTAATATATTTTTGTACAGAGCTTGATATACAGAGTGGCAATAAATATTGTTACGTGATTAAAAAAAAAAAAAAAAAAAAAAAAAAAAAGACAAATTCAGGACTCCCAAATGGTCCGCCAACTTAACATCAGAATTTTCTTAGATAAATTTTCTTTTTAGATTTCCTTGCAAATTGCTGAGAAACCATCTTTAGAGATTAATTCTAGCGCAAATTCTGTGGAATCTTACCATGAAATGTTCTGTTAAAAAATATTGGTGTTCAGTTCGCGGACCGTTTGGGAGCCCTGCAATTTAGTTTAATGTTTTCTTCATGTTTTTGAGCTAAACTATTGTTTTTTGTTCCTCGCGCTTTTTTACTGTCTAATTGCTATTTCCATTCATACTAATTCACTGTTCGGCAAGAAAACATGATTAATCCTGTTTTCTTCAGCAACCTTTCTCCTAAACAAATTTCGCTGTTTTAGGGCTCTTGGAGTTAAAAGCCTATGCAATCAGGCACAAGTCCCTGAATTCATCGGACCGAGCTTTGGCAAAAACCTGGGCCGAAATCAAGCCAGAAATATTTTTCCGAGCTTATCTTAAAGAATTTTCCAGCGCGCTAGGTCCCTCTGTCTATCGCCGCAGAGGAGGAAGCCTTTACGAACAATCTTGATTGTCTCTTGTACAGAATTTTCTTCTCTGGCGAATAAAATCGGTTGTTTTGTCCCTTCAGTTAAAATTTATGACCTTTTATTTCGTCGCCGTTCGTTTCGTGTTTTTATTAATATTTACGTTCAAATATTTTGACATAATTGTGTCTATTTTTTGCTTTTAACACATGATCATTTAATTTTTATTTTAAACTTTTCGTTTTGTGGTTGGTAATTTCCCTTTTCGTTTTCAATTTTTAAATAAATAAAAAAAAAAAAAGTCTTATAGTCTCTTTTTTTACGTCTATGGAATTTATGTGACAGTTGAAGATGACAAGACGATCTTTAGCTTCTAAAATAAACTGATTCCTAAAGATCGAAATGTGAAAAAAATGTATATATTTTTTTCAAAAATTCCTCTAAATCAAAATGTAATCGCAATATTATATTTACTAGCAATTAACATAAAAGAAAATTTCAATATTCATTTGATAATGACGATAAAGAAGAAATCTAATAATACCTACACTTTTCCCACCAAAAATGGGGCAATTTAGTTATCATAATGACGGAAATAGCATTACAATAAAAAAAAAATCCCTGTCGGCTGGGCCTATAGTCGGAGGTAGATTTCGAAGAGTGCTCATTTCAACAAAATATATATATATATATGGGAAATCTCCTCCACTATTAGATCTGCATATTATTTTCTACGCATCGCAACTCTGATGAACAGGCTCTCAGTGAGGCAGACGATTTTGAAGAAACTATTAATTCCTAAGAAGCCAGACGATTTAAGAGGTAGAAAAAAGAACTGAACGGAAGAAAGGAGAATGGAATGTTTTTAGTTTTAAGTTGGTGTAAAAAGAACGTAAGATGAAGACGAGTTCCCGTATAAGATGTAATTGATTAATTAGAGTTATGATTGTTTGCTTTGTAAATAGTCTTATGTAAATATCTTTTTTTGTAAATATTAACGTTTAATATAAGTCATTTAAAAGTTTAAAAACGGTGTCAGAATTTAATTTACCTCCGAGTTTATTTACTTATGTGTTCAAAAGAACTTTTTAAAGAAGAATCTCCATAAATTTTGGTCTCAGTAAGTGAGATACAGACGCACGCCCACAGAGATGGAAATATGTATTTTTTAATATCTTGGAAGCCGATATTTTTTAGAACTGTGATGGAATGTCAAGCCTACAAAGCTATTTCAGAAGAGGTAAAATTTTGCGATGAAAGTGAAATCAAAGTGTGTGAAGCTGAGCATCTGATTATGAAGTGAGTTTATTATTTCATTTTTCTTTTCAATAATGGAAAAATTAGTTGATTTAAAGGAATTAGAGTTTTCTTTGAAAACTGAAAAATCAGCTAGTATTAAGACATTGCACAAATTAATTTTTGGAGAAATCGGTGACAGAAATAATCGACGTAGAATTCGGAATTTTACTGGGTTTACGTTTGAAGTAGATTCCGATGAATATCAAACTAAATTTAAAGAAATTAAAGATAATTTTTCTGTTAACGACTTAATTACCATTTCCAATGTTTTGTGTATAAATAATTCGGGAACTTTTGATGAAATTGCTGCCAGAATAATTTCTGGTTTATGTGATTTTAATATTTTAAAAATTAATATGATAGCCGATGTAGGTACTCTTAGTGATGACGAAAGTGTCGATGAATTTAATGATGATTTACAAGATAAAACTAAAAATATTTCAACTGTTTTTGAGAATAATATGAGAAATGATTCTGGTAGTTCTAATTGTGAAAGTAATGAAAATCAGAAAATTCTGATTCCTGATTATGTTATTAAACCAAGCATTTCTATTAATGATATTGAAAGTATGATTACAATGTTTGAAGGTACTCAAGTACAAAATATTAATAAATGGATTGCCGAATTTGAAGATATTGTTTCATTATTTAACGTTAGTGATTTGCACAAATTGATTTTGGCTAAACGCCGTATGACAGGCAAAGCAAAATTATTTCTTGAAAGTGAAACAAATATTAATTCGTGGTCTAAATTAAAAGCCCTACTCATATCTGAATTTGGTCAAACGTGCAATTCAGCTGAATTACACGAATTGCTGTCCAAAAGAAAAATTAGACCACATGAATCGTTAGATGAATATTTTTTAAATATGAAACAATTATGCTCAAAAGGCAATATTGAAGATTCTGCCCTTATTCAGTATGTAATAAATGGAATTAATGACCCCATTTCTAAAAAATCTTTTTTGTATGGTTGTCCCAATATTGCTGAATTTAAACAAAAATTAAAGATTTATGAAAAAATAAGATCGGAGTATGAAAATGCAAAATTTCATAAATATGAAGGAGCTAAGCCTAAAATTAAATCCGAAGTTAAGGTTAAGAACAAATTTAAGCCTGTAAAGCCAAATATGCGTTGTTTTAATTGTGGCGGGAATAATCATAAGAGTATTACTTGTGTAAATAAAGATAAAGGGCTGCTTTGTTTTGCTTGTAACGCTTATGGTCATAAATCATTTCAATGTAATAAATCTAAAGATACAAGTGTTAAAAATGCTCAGTCACAAGTAAACATTATTACATCCCAAGATTTAATTCTGAAAGAGATAAAGCTTTATTCTTTGCGTTTAATCTCTTTAATAGATACTGGTAGCCAAAAGACTTTGTTAAAGAAAAGTATTTATGATAATTTGAAGAACTTTGTAGAATTAAAACCTACGAGTATCTCTTTGACCGGTCTAGGAAAAGCCTCAATTAAACCAGAAGGTTGTTTCAATTCAGAAATCGAAGTAGATGGTTCAAAATTTAAAGTTACTATTTTTGTCGTTAAGGATAGTTGCATTAATTTCGATTTAATTATTGGCACTGATGTTATTCATCAAGGTACATTAACTATTTCTGAGAATAAAGTGAAACTGTTTAAAGCTGAAGTTCAGTCTAATGACTTTTTAGTTAATATTGTAAATGTTTTGGATGAGCCTAAAATTGATTTAACTCACATTGCTGACAAAAAATTACGTTCAGAGTTATACTCTTTAATTGAAAATTATGTACCAATTAAAACTAAAACAGTAGATGTTAAAATGAAAATTAATTTAACTGACGAAATCCCAGTTTGTTCTTCTCCTCGAAGATTACCGCCATGCGAGAAAAAAATAGTCGAAAACCAAATTGAGGAGTGGCTAGCTCAGGGAATAATTCGAGAAAGTTCTTCTAATTTTTCTTCGCCGGTTGTTTTAGTCAAGAAAAAAAATAACACAATGAGACTTTGTGTTGATTACAGATGTCTTAACAAAAAGACAGTACGCGAGCATTTCCCCTTGCCAGTTATTGATGATGTAATAGACCAATTACATTCTGCCGAAGTATTTACCACCATAGATTTGAAAAACGGTTTCTTTCATGTAGATGTTGAAGAAGACTCGCGGAAATACACCTTGTTTGTTACTCATGAAGGACAATACGAATTTTTGAAATGTCCATTCGGATTGACCAATAGCCCTAGTGTTTTTCAAAAGTATATTTATAATGTATTTCGAAACCTATTAAAAGATCACATTGTTGTCATTTATATGGATGATTTAATAATACCTGCTAAAAACGAAGCTGAAGGTCTAGAAAAATTAAAACTTGTACTCGAAACTGCATCGGAATATGGATTAGAATTAAATCTTAAAAAATGCAATTTTTTGAAGCGTGAAATTGATTTCTTGGGGTATAGAATCATAAATGGTAAATTGTATCCCTCTCCACTGAAGACTAAAGCAGTAATAAATTTTCCCGAACCAAAGTGTACCAAAGATGTTCAAAGTTATTTAGGATTGACAGGATACTTTCGAAAATTTATAAGAAATTATTCGGTTATAGCTAAACCGTTAAGTGACCTGCTAAGAAAAGATTCAAAATTTACATTCGATATAGAAGAACAAAGAGCTTTTAATGAACTCAAATATATTTTGTCGTCAGAACCAGTACTTTTAATTTACAATCCCAAAAGTGCGACCGAAATCCATTGTGATGCCAGTATTGATGGCTATGGAGCTGTTTTAATGCAACAATCTCCAGTAGATAATCAATTTCATCCAGTTTATTTCGCAAGTAAAAAAACCACCGAAGCTGAACGGAGGTACACTAGTTACGAATTAGAAGTTTTAGCTGTAATTGAAGCCCTGAAAAAGTTTAGAGTATATGTGCTAGGTATCCCATTTAAAATTGTAACCGATTGTAATGCATTTAAAATGACTATGGATAAAAAAGAAATGAGTACAAAAATAGCTAGATGGGCAATAATGTTATCCGATTTTGATTATGTTATTGAACATAGACAGGGTAGCAGTATGAGACATGTCGATGCATTAAGTAGGTATCCTATTTGTATGGTAATCCAAGATAGCTTAACTTTAAAAATTATCCAAGCTCAAGAAACCGATGACCATATTAAAACAATAAAAGAAATCCTAAAGGTGAAATCTTATGATGATTATCTAGTTAAAAATGATGTTCTTTATAAATGTGTTAATGGTAATGATTTATTAGTTGTACCGGAAGACATGCAAATGAATATAATCAAGGCCGCTCACGAAAAAGGTCATTACGCAGTTGCAAGAACAGAGAAAAGTTTAGAAAATGATTTTTACATCCCTAAAGTTAAACAAAAAATTGAGAAATGTATAGCAAATTGTGTTCCCTGTATTTTAGTTAATAGAAAATGTGGTAAACAAGAAGGCTTACTTCACCCAATAGAAAAAGAAGAAACTCCATTACATACGTACCATGTTGATCACTTAGGTCCATTAGAAAGCACTAATAAAAATTACAAACATATCCTTTCGGTCATTGACGCATTCACAAAATTTGTTTGGTTGTATCCCACAAAATCTACCGATGCTGCCGAAGTAATTTCTAAATTAGAAATCCAAAAATCTATCTTTGGAAATCCAGTTCGAATTATATCAGATAAAGGTCCTGCATTTACCTCTAAAGCTTTTGAAGATTATTGCATCAATGAAAATATTAAACATATCCCGATTACCACTGGATTACCCAGGTCTAACGGCCAAGTTGAGCGTCTAAATTCTGCCATAATATCTGTTCTGTCTAAATTGTCTGTCGATAATCCTAAAAAAATGGTATACACATGTAAGCAACGTCCAACAGGTGATAAATATGACTTTTCAGAGAAGTATAAGCACAACTCCTTTTGAATTGATTTTTGGTACTAAAATGAAACTAAAAAATAACATTGAAATTACTAGTCTTCTGAATGCTGAAATACAATCTGATTTTACAAATAATCGCGAAGATATGAGAAAAAATGCTAAAAAACAGATTTTAAAAGTCCAAGAAGAGAACCGTAAAACTTACAACCTCAGACGAAAGAAAGCTAACAAATTTAAGATTAATGATGTGGTTGCTATAAAACGCACACAACAAGGTCCAGGTTTGAAGTTAAAACCAAAATATTTAGGTCCGTACAAAGTCATAAAAGTAAAAAATAATGACACCTACGATGTAAAGAAACTTGGATTCAACGAAGGACCCATGGTCACCAGTACATGTGCAGAGTACATAAAGCCGTGGACGGACGAAGCTTGAAAAAAAAAAAAAAAGAATTTCACCGATTGTGACACTATACCAACTATGACAAACCTCTGGACTGACAACTAATAGAATTTTAACTTTATTCTCGAAAAGACGAAAAGATGTAAGGTAAAAGAAGATGAAAAGACGTAAGAAGGAAGAAGACGAAAAGACGTAAGATAAAAGAAGATGAAAAGACGTAAGAAAGAAGAAGACGAAAAGACGTAAGATAAAAGAAGACGAAAAGATGTAAGAAAGAAGAAAACGAAAAGACGTAAGATAAAAGAAGACGAAAAGATATAACAAAGAAGAAGACGAAAAGACGTAAGAAAAAAGAAGACGAAAAGACGTGAAGAAGAAAAAATAAGAATACGAATTTATTTTGAAAGAAATTATTTAAATTTTCATCATGATGACTTCTTTTTTTCAATTTAGACTTTGGATGCTGCTGTGTTTTTTTTTCTTTATCTTTTCAGATGATCCAGCTGCTGTTTCCAGCAAACAAGAATACATTCGAGGACGAATGTCTCATCAGTATGGCCGAAATATGGGAAATCTCCTCCACTATTAGATCTGCATATTATTTTCTACGCATCGCAACTCTGATGAACAGGCTCTCAGTGAGGCAGACGATTTTGAAGAAACTATTAATTCCTAAGAAGCCAGACGATTTAAGCGGTAGAAAAAAGAACTGAACGGAAGAAAGGAGAATGGAATGTTTTTAGTTTTAAGTTGGTGTAAAAAGAACGTAAGATGAAGACGAGTTCCCGTATAAGATGTAATTGATTAATTAGAGTTATGATTGTTTGCTTTGTAAATAGTCTTATGTAAATATCTTTTTTTGTAAATATTAACGTTTAATATAAGTCATTTAAAAGTTTAAAAACGGTGTCAGAATTTAATTTACCTCCGAGTTTATTTACTTATGTGTTCAAAAGAACTTTTTAAAGAAGAATCTCCATATATATATGATTAGAGATAAACCCAGTTTAATAACTTCATTTGACCGTTTATGAAAAATTTTTAATTTCATTTTTCTTCAAAAACTGGTTTTATCAGAATCATCTTAAGAATAATTCAGCTCAAATGCCCATTTTGACAACATATTTTGAAATAGATTCTGAATTTATTAAAAAATTGACCAAACAGCACATTATACAGTTCCTAAATAACAAAAAACTGTCAGTTGAATGCATTTGAGAAAAAAATTGAATTTAAAAATGAGTCATAAAATAACCGGTTTGTTGTTTGAATACATCCTTAATTCTTTAATCATGATTGCTTCGAAAAATTTTGTGCGAAATACTCACTTTGACAGCATTTTAAAAAATATATTCTATCTTTATCAAAAAACTGGCCAATGCGTCACAGTATATAGTTCCTAAATAAGAGGATCTGTAAATTGGATGCGTTTGAGTGCGAAAATGGATTTTAAAACGAGTCATAAAAAACGCAATTTGCTATGTGAAAACTTCCTTAAATTTTCAAATCACGAAGACTTCGGGAAATTCTGTTCAAAATACTTTTTTTGGTAGCCTTTTTCAAAATATATTCTGTCTTTATCAAAAAACCGATCAATACATCACATTATATAGTTCCTAAATAAGAGGATCTGTAAATTGGATGCATTTGAGAGCAAAAATGTTTTTAAAAACAAGTCAGAAAAAAACGCAATTTCTTTTTCGAACACTTCCTTAAATTTTCAGTCACTATGATTTCGGAAAATTCTGTTCAAAATACCCTTTTTGGTTGCCTTTTTTGAAATATATTCGGTCTTTATCAAAAAACGACCAATGCATCATATTATATAGTTCCTAAATAAGAGGATCTGTAAATTCGATGCGTTTGACAACAAAAATGGATTTAAAAACGAGTCAGAAAAAAAAACGCGATTTCTTATTTGAATACTTCCTTCAATTTTCAGTCCCGATGACTTTCGGAAATTCTGTTCAAAATACCCTTTTTGGTAGCCTTTTTTTGAAATATATTCTGTCTTTATCAGAAAATTGACCAATGCGTCACTTTATACAATTTCTAAATAAGAGGATCCTACCATTTGGATGCGTTTAAAATCAAAAATGAATTTAAAAATGAGTCAGAATATAAGCAGTTTGGATTTGAGGTTTTTTCTCCAACTCCTATTTTTGTTTAATTTCTTTTTGCTATACGAATTGGTCCTATGAAAAACTTGTCAATATAAAAGTTGTAGATATTTTTGAGAAGATGTAAAATAAATTTAATCAGATTTGATATCTTAAAAATTGACGGAGTTATGGATTTTTCTCTTTTTTCAGCGCCCTTTTTCTTTTCGTTTTTATTTTTTTTCATCGGTAAAAGTTGGCCCTATCAAAAACTTGTAAAGCAAAAGTTTTAGATAATTTTAATAACATTTACAAAAAATTTAGTTGGACTTGATATCTTGAAAATTGACGAAGTTATGAATTTGTTTCTCTCAAAATCCCTGTTTTTTTTTTTTTCGCCCCTTGAGCCCACTTCTAAATTTATCGAAAATCTGTTATGCATATACTTTTGGCCCATTTTTAAGAAGTAATATAAACTTTAAACCGATTCGATATCTACTTTAATTAAGAAGTTATGGCGTTTTTTCGGTTTTCACAAAAACGCCCCTTTTTCCGACCCCCTTGGTCCGATTTTGCCCATTAACGAACTTAGCCAAGATTTTATCCCCTTTGAATTTATGTATCAGTTTGGTGGAGATTGGTGAAGAATTATAGAAGTTATCGTGTCCATAAAAAAGTGAGATATATCTTTATATATAAAAATCTTCTGTGCATGTGTATGTAATTGAACTCCTGCTAAACGATTGGACCGAGTTTGATGAAATTTTGTGTGTTCATTCCAGTAGATTCGAGAATGGTTTAGATTCACATTTCGTCGAAATTGATTCAGTACTTTTTTAGTAATTACGCAAAAACTAAAAGTTAGTGATTTTTCGTTAATTAAAAGTGCTATATATATTAAAGAAAGTCAGGATTTCGTATTAATCATAGCACAAAAAATCTACCGATCCAAAAATCTTGATATATCTTTAAATCTTTATATCTAAAAATCTTCTGTGCGTGTGTATGTAATTGAATTCCTCCTAAACGACTGGACCGATTTTGATGAAATTTTGTGTGTGCGTTCCAGTAGATTCGAGAATGGTTTAGATTCACATTTCATCGAAATTGATTCAGTACTTTTTTAGTAACTGGGCAAAAACTAATAGTTAGTGATTTTTCGCTAATTAAAAGTGTTGAATAAGTTCGATGAATAGAGTGCGGACGGAATGCCCAAGCGGTCTAAGGCGCCAGATATAAGCTCTGCTTCTCGAAGAAAGAGATCGCGTGTTCGAACCCCGCTCCTGTCAAACGTGTATGCTTTACAGTAATATAGCCTTTATTATAATTTTGATTAAGTGACTTCAGGAAATCGTTAACTTTTAACAAAAAAGAGAAAAATAAACTTTTCAATCAAAAATTGAACCGACTTCATAAAATACTGAAGAGTGAAAAATAATTTCCTTACATAATTGTAATAAGAAATTAAATTAAGAGCGTAGTGTTTATCGTGCGTATTACTATATTTAAGTACATTTATTTGATTTTCTGGTGTCGGTGCCAGGAAAAACAACTTCTGTTGGTGACAGGACAACGTCTGTCGGGTCTGCTAGTATATATATATATATATATATATATATATATATATATAAACTGGTGCGATTGCAATAGGTAGTATTTCTTACGAAATCTACCTAAAAAAATACTATCTTGAAAACTATTCCAAATTTTTAAATTCTAATGCCAGATATGATGTTCATGGATCAATACTGATAACTGGTGATAATTTCTTCGCCAAACATTCCACATTTTAGCAGAAAAAATGTTGTGAATCAGATGTGTAAGACGCCGTTCCATATAATCGTTTCATAAGGGTGTTTAATTAGGATTATAGGTTAGATATATATATATAACTAACATTCAATCAAAGACTCAAACTTCGCAACGAATTGAACAATAACTTGTAAATAACAACTGATTGGCTTTTGTTGAAATTATTTTTATGGTCAATACTGAATTTAAATAAATATCATCAATAAATAAAATAGAATATGCTTATTATGTTTTGTGTATTCTATTCGGAAGTGAGGTTTTCATCCAACTGAATTGCTTTGTATTTTAAAACGTTACGTTAAATGGGAAAAAAAAAAGTCTTTTTGTCTTATGGCATAAATTATTAAATGGACTGCTGGTGTATGTCGAAGTATTGCTGCATTTTAAATTGATAATCTAAGCTAAGCATACTTTTAATTCAGTTGAGAATTTCGATCGGTTTCTTGAAAAATCTAAAGTCGAGGTTCTCGGTAATTATTTTTTCTTTTCTAAATTCAATTTTTAGTGATCCGATTTTTTTATCACTTTTTACATATTCAATCAACTTGCTTTTTTATTTTTTTTACCCGTTACATTTCTTTAGGGATGTCGTATTAAGCTGTCGGCATTTTGATGAAGAATTTCGCTGACTTGAATATGATTTAAAATATTTCCCGAGGGAAACGGTATTTTTTTTTTCTTTACGATCATTCCTAAAATTTCTTTGAAAATATCTCCTGGTATTTTTTCCTTCCATTCAAAAATTTGTTTTTTAAAATATACCTGTAAAATATAAATTCAGCTGTCGGTTGCATATTTCGTGTTTCTGTTTGTATTTTTAGTTTCTTTTTTTCTTATATTTTTTCCTTATCTCACTTGATAACTTACTTTCTTTTATGATTTTTAGGCAATGAGAAGAAATTTCAAGAAATTAAAATAAAAAAAAAGCAAATATGCGTTGCACCCAAGACTCATTATTTTTCTGAAAATTTTATTTCAGAAATTACCATAAATTAGTCAGAAAACATCCGAATTCTTCCGTGAAATTCTGTATGTAATCTAAAGGTTTGTACATACACATATATTACATTGTACGCTAAACTTTAGCTCAGTAAAGAAACTCATAGCACAGGTGAAATTTGCGCTTCAGCAATATTCACCAATAAATAGAAAACTTTCTCGAGATCTTTTGTGTATTCTTGTGACTATGTATTGACTATGTACTTATGATCTATTGAACTTGGTGCACACCAAGCAATAGAAAAATATTTAGTTAAATTTAAAAATACACTCCACAACTTAAAACGCACTTCTAACAATTTTTATTCAAAGGCAGTATTGTACCCACTTTTATGTGTTCCTGTAAACGGGCAATATATTCCATATACATCATATTTTGCCGTATGCTCGGTGATACATATAAATTTTAATATGTTTAAAATAATATAATGTCACTGAAATACACTGCAAATGATTTTCCACCATAGACCATAATGTAACGGCATTCTTTTGAGTGCCTCTGTAAATGAACTATAAATGTTATACTTTTCATTTTCAACACGGAACATGCTACAGTAAAATTTAAATCACATATATAAATTGCCTGACAACTCGAGTATATTTACGCGACACACGAGTTAGCGTACAGACAAGCGGTAGGTAGAAAGACTAATCGAATTCATAAAGACGTTTAATGGTGTTTTATTCACTGTATTTGAAAGTGTTAAAAAAACATAGCATTTGTTCATGCAAAACCGAAATTTTAACTTTTAACCTAAAAAATAATAAAGCTTTACAATATACATGCATTAAACATCTGAATTTGAAATTTCTACTAGACTAAATAATATAAATAAAGTAAAACAGATTTGAATACAGTTTAAAATAAAATTTATAAAAAGTTTAAAATAGAAAAAACATTAAAAATATGTAATAACTAAGGACTTTGCGTTGCAATTTAAAATAGAAATCGGCAGGAAACAATTAATGTGTTACGTCTTTAAAAATTAAATTCAAACTGGGAAAAGTTCAACGGAAAAACTCCGCCCATATTTCCGATGCATCTTTCCCAGTTAGAATTTAATTTTTGAAGATGCAATTTTTTAACACATTAATTGTTTCCTGCCGATTTATATTTTTAATTGAGTTCATTTTAAAGGGTTTTCATTATCTCCGTTGGACCTTTCCCAGTTAGAATTTTATTTTTAAAGTTTTAACACATTCGTTGTTTTTTGTCGATTTATATATATATATATTTATTGAAAACTTCTCCTGAAGATGGCTAGAAGAATAAACCGAAGCGTTGAGATATGTTTCATTCATATGTTTATTTTACGTCACCTTTTTATGAATAAGTTTACGTTGGATAGCAACATTTATTTACTTTATTGTGGTGTTTTGCTGAAGTTTTTTGCTCAATAAATCTGCGATTTTGTAAGTGCTACTGTGTTTACTGTCAGCTACATTTTTAATTATATAGGATGTCATTCATAGTGTTGTTTAGGTCAGGAATAGTGGTCGTTTACAGCCCTTCTCATAATTTCATCGTTTCACAGGAAGCAAAATAAGTCTGTTGAAAATTACTTTTCTCTTATTCTTAGAGCTCTGTGCTTCATATGTGACTTTAAATGAAGCACCCTGTGTTTTTGATTGAATTACTAAATTGCGACACTAAGTTCTCCTATAAAAATTATTTGCTGCAATGTGTTTCACTGTCCCTTAAAGTTTGTCTCACGTTTTTTGTAACATTCTGTATATTTTTGGGGACATGAAAAATTTAGGGTTGCATCCTACACATTTTTTTCACATTTTGATTAATTTTTTTTATTTATTTTTTAATTCGTCTATACTAATAAAAGAAACTTCAGCTCTCTCTATGTATATGCGATGGCTGGCAAAAACTACTGCACGTGGAAGTCTGAAAATTTAGGTGATAATTACAGGAAGTAAGAGAAACTTTGTTTTAGAAATGCTTCTTCAGTTGAGTGAAATATAACACTTTAAATTCCGACATTTTAATACATTACACACTAAATCACATTAAAACATTAAATAGCACGTACATATTTCGTACAAACAGTAGTAAGTCTTCAAGTCATGAAAGATTAAAATGTACAAAACTCGAAAATATATTAATACCTACAACATTCCGATAAGGCTCAATTTTAAGAAAATATTTTTAAAAAAATTTCGAACTGTAAACATTTTTTTCAAATTAAGCAATTTTCTTAGAATGAATAGTACTTGTGTTTGTTTACGTGCATGCCTTTTAAAAATTTTAAGAATACAGATTACAACTTAGTTTAAGATATACTAATTAAGGATTTTCAATGAAATACACATGTTGCGTGTGTGATTATAAAAAGTATATTCGCTATATCCACTCAATATTACAGATATTATATTCTTACAATATTGTACTTTAATTTCAACCTAAAACAATAATGAATTTTCAAATGAAAATATTTTTTTCATGTAATAAAACCATAAAACGTAAATTCTGTGATAAAATTTCAATGAAAATGAAAAAATATATATATTGTTGCGGCGTATATAGGATTCTTTTGATCTTATGGTTAGACAACTTCAAACTCTTGCTTATAGAAAAGTAGAAAATAATTTATTTACAGAACTTCAGAACAACAGAGTCTTCGAAACTCACAAATATTACTTGATATTCAAAAATAACTTCTCAAATCTATCGTACAAGTATAGCTTTAGATCCCAGAGACTCTTTATACAACGTCTCAACACTTAATAACATTCAAAACAACATAAATGAAACTCAAGCAAACTTGCTAACAAACGCCTTGTTCACTCAATGACTGACTGGTAAATAATAATCACACAGCTCGCATCGCTCTCCTTATATATAGTCTCGCCGCATGCGGTGGAAATTTCTACAAACTTCTAGAAAAAACTGGAAAACCACGGAACAACATTCAATGTATCAGTAGACCTAAGGGGGGGGGGGGGGGTTACCAAAAATAGGGAAGGGTTACCATCGCCAACAATCGCCAAGTTTGTCGCCAACTTGGCGATATATCGCCAGATTTGGCGACCAAAATTAGTCGCCAAAAGTGACGCCAACTTGGCGATATCTCTAATATTTCGCCAATCTGCCGTAGACATACACTGAAAATAATAGACAAGTTTGCTTGATAACAGATACAATGTAACAAAAATTAATATTAGTAAAGGAATGGAGCTTAATAAGATTATTTGCATTATTTTACAGTACAAACACTAACTATTTACAAAATTCGTAACACTACCCCCTCCTCAAAGACTGCACGTCCCGGGCAGTGCAATCCCTGAATTAGAGGAAAACACTTAAAATAAATAAACAAACAAATAAATAAATAAATAAATAATAATAACAATAATAATAAAATTTACATAAATAAGAACTAATTACTATTTACATATTTACAAAAAGTGACTTTCATGACCATGGTCTGAAATTCCAGTTTTGAATTTCTATTCACTTTGGCCAAAATAAGGGGCTAGCCGGTTATAGTGTACGACCTTGGGTTTGGCGTGTGGCGATTTTTGTATGCGTACAACGACGTCATTCAGCCTGTTGACGACTGTGTAAGGACCGTCCCAGTTTCTTTGTAATTTTGGCGACAGTCCCTTACGACGTATCGGATTCCACAACCAAACTTTGTCACCTTCGTTGAACTCATGTCCTATTGCCTTTGTGTCGTACCGTGTTTTCATCTTTTCCGTTGCCAGTCCAATTCGGTTCCTCGCTAGACAATGAATCTCCTCAATCCGCGCCTGGAGTTCATCGACATATTCCTCAGGCGATGAAGGAGCATCAGGAGGACGGCCAAACAAAAGATCCGCACGCAGACGAAGATCACGACCAAAAAGCATTTGAGAAGGGGAGTAACCAGTGGCCTCATGAGTGGCACTCCTGTAGGCAAGCAGGAAAAGAGGCAATTTCTTGTCCCAGTCCTGCTGGTCTCTAGACACCAGGAGAGAGAGGCTATTTAAGATTGTACGATTGAACCGCTCCACCATGCCGTCCGATTGCGGATGTAGAGGTGTAGTTCGAGTTTTGTCCATGCCGAGTAGTCCACACATTTCCTTAAACACAGCCGAATCAAAGTTTCTTCCTTGATCAGAATGGATTTGAAGAGGAACTCCGTATCTGGAAACCCAGTGTTGAACCAGTATGTCTGCTACGGTTACCGCCTCTTGATTAGGAATGGCGTATGCTTCAGGCCACTTAGTGAAGTAGTGCATGACAACGAGGATGTACTTATTGCCATCAGATGTTCTAGGAAGGAGACCCAGGATGTCTAGAGCAATTCGTTCGAAAGGAGCTCCTACATTATAACGTTGCAATCGTCCACGGGTGCGCCTCTTTGGCCTTTACGTGCTACACAGGTGTCACAAGTTCGACACCACTTCTCCACGTCACTGCGAACATTATTCCAGTAGAAACGCTCTCGAACCTTTTGCAGGGTCTTCATTACTCCAAAATGACCTCCTGTGGGACTACCATGCAGTTCTTGAATGACCATAGAAATTCTCGATTTAGGGAGTAGTAGTTGCCATCTACATGTCTTTCCATCGTCAGACTCCCATTTTCGGTACAAGATGCCGTTCTTCAAATGCAAGGAATCCCAGAGAGCCCAATAACGTTTAGTCGTGGGATGGTAATGGGCCATGTCTTGCCAGCTGGGCTTCCTGTTGGACTCCTCTTTTAGCTCTAGAATTGGCTTAATTTCAGGATCAGCAAGTTGATCTTTACGCAGGCTCTCGTCACTCCACGGATCTTGCGACGATGTAGACCCAGTTGTAACTTGTCTTATTATAGAACCTTTGACATTAAATTTCTTCTCAACCCGGTCGCAGTATCTACAATTCTCTGAGCAGGGTCTTCTTGAGAGAGCATCTGCATTTCCATGTGATGAGCCTTTTCGATGGCGTATCTCCATATCGTACTCTTGAAGCTTTTGTATCCACCTGGCTATCTGGCCTTCAGGGTTCTTAAAATTCAATAGCCAAGTTAGAGAAGCATGATCAGTTCGGATCAGAAATTTTCGACCGTAAAGATAGTGATGAAAGTGGTCTACGGCTTTCACTACAGCAAGAAGCTCTTTTCTTGTTACGCAGTAGCTCGGCCTTTGACAAGCACTTGCTGAAATAGGCGATAACACGCTCCTAGCCGTCGATTTCCTGGGACAGTACAGCGCCAATGCTTTCGTTGCTTGCATCCGTATCAAGTATAAACTGTTTATCGATTTGAGGATACGACAGAATTGGAGTGGATGTCAAGGCCTCCTTAAGCTTTTCGAAAGCAGCGTCACATTCCTGTGTCCACATAAATTTTTGATTGGCTTCTGTTAATTTATGAAGTGGTCTTGCAATCATCGAGAAGCCTTTGACGAATTTTCTGTAATAGGTGCATAATCCTAGAAAACTTCGAAGCTGGTGAACATCTGCTGGACGATTCCAATTTTTCACGGCCGATATCTTCTCCGGATCAGTCCTAACTCCTTCCGACGAAATGATGTGTCCAAGGTAGGCGACTTCATTACGAAACAAACTGCACTTCGAAGGGCTTAACTTCAAATTAGCTTCCTTTAACTTTTGTAGCACCCGCCTGAGGTTGTTCAGATGTTCATCAAATGATTTTCCTATGATTATGATATTGTCTAAATAAACAAGACATGCCTCATATGACAGCCCCCGGAGAACCGTTTCCATAAGGCGTTCAAAAGTTGCAGGTGCATTACATAGACCAAAAGGCATTACCTTGAATTGCCATAATCCTTGTCCCGTTGTGAAGGCAGTCTTCTCGCGGTCGTCGGGATGGATCTCTACCTGCCAGTAACCACTCTTCAGGTCTAAAGTCGAGAACCAAGTGTTGCCCGCAAGTGTGTCAAGAGTGTCGTCAATCCTTGGCAGAGGGTAACTGTCCTTTTTGGTGACGTCATTCAGTCGGCGGTAGTCTACACAAAATCTTGTAGAACCATCCTTCTTTCTTACTAATACAATGGGAGACGCCCATGGACTTGTCGATGGTTCCATGACGTCATTTTCTTCCATATCCTTAATTAAATTCTGCACCTCTTCTTGCTTGGCAAAAGGTAATCGTCTAGGGTGCTGTTTGATAGGAGAGTGATCTCCCGTGTCAATTCGGTGTTGTGCCATTTTAGTTCGTCCAAAGTCTTCAGATGTTTGGGAAAATAAACTTTGGAATTCTCTAATTATACTTTCCGCAGCATCCCTTTGATTTGGATCTAAGTCCGTATTTTGTAACAAATCCTTGACTAAATTATCTGAAGATTTCTGAGAGTGATTGGAATTTTGACTTATGCACGTCACAGGAGCACATGATGCTATCACCTCTCCTTTCTTGATAGTCCTCGTCTTATCACTGATGTTAGCAATTCTGACTGGAATGGTCTTCTTCGAGAGGTCCACTACAGATGAAGCCACCAATACTCCTGCTTGTTTACTATTGTCTTCGGGATAATCTATATGGCCAAATCGATAATTAGTTTCATTGTTAATTACAGCTGGAACTAAAAATTCGGTTCTTGGATCTAGATTGATGTCTTCTTTGGCTATTACTGCTTGTTTACATTCAATTTCGTTATTTAATCCAAAAAGACTTATTTCTTCAAATTTTGAGAGCATTTTGTTATTTTTGAAATCAAGTTTGAAGTCAAACTTCTTCAGAAAATCTAGCCCGATTAAGCAAGGATCTGTTATGTCAGCCACATATGCCGTATGGTAATATTTCGTTCCTCCAAAGTTGATGGTTAAATTTGCCTTTCCATATATGCCTATCTTGTCGCCCGTCACAGTTTGCAGGGTAACGCATGGTGGAGTCCAGATGAGTTTACATTTCAATTTCCGAGCCAAATCTTCTCTTATTATTGTAACATTGGCTCCTGTATCGACAATCATACGGCACTGAATTCCGTTAATAAAGCCTATCACATATAATTCATTATCACCGCCACTCATTCTTGATATCTGGAGGATCTTCAGGTGGGGCTTTTCATTCTCTGGCAACCTCCGCCCCGCGAGATGGCCAAAATTTAGTTTCCCTGCTGACTGTTTGAATTTATCTCACGTTCGTGGATTTTGGGGCAATTTCTTCGGAGATGTCCTGTATCACCGCATCCCCAGCACGTGAGATTCTGTCTTCTTGAGCTTGTTCTTCCATATTTTAAAGCTTCAATCGCTTGATTTAATTTCCTAATTTCTTTTAAGAAGTCGATCTCAGTGTCTAAGCTTTTGTTCACCGTTGACCTTCGGACTGAATGACGATCTCTTCGGCTGGCTTGTGTAGCTGCTTCCAACTTTAAGGCATATAGTAATGCAGCCTTTAAATCCTGTACATCTGCCATTCGTACCGCTCTCTGCACTTCTGGATCTTTTATTCCGTCTACAAAATATTGCAGTGAGAGCATTCCCGTACATTTGTTGGACAGTCAATGAATGCTAAATTTGCAAGCCGTTCAATTTCCGAGGCAAACTCTTGAAGGGTTTCACTCGATTTTTGATGGCGGCTCTTCATTTGTATTCTCGTATAATCCTTGAAGAATTTTTCGCCGAATCTCATTTCAAGTGCACAACTTAGTCTCAAAATTGAGTTGCGTCATATCGGGCAATGTTTGCAGCACGTCGGCGGCTTCTCCTCTTAAAGATGCTGCCAGCTGACAAGCTTTCACCTCGTCACTCTATTTGTTCGATTTGTTCGCTTCGGCTACAATTGTGAATTGGGTCTTGTAAACTTGCCAGGAAATCTTTCCGTCGTATGTCGACAGCTTGATGTGCACGGGAGAAGCAGACAGATTCCTGAATTCTTCATAATTACCACTGGACGCTGAAAGCTTCTTCTCAAGATCTTGTACTTTTTTATTTAGCTTTTCATCTACTTCAACTATTTTCTCTTCAATATTACTAACTTCATTCTGAATTTTCTCTTCTACTTTACTAATTTCATTCTCTATTTTCTCTTCTACCGAATCTATTCTTCTATCTACCGACGAGAACTTTTCTTCTAAAGTTTTCTTCATTTCTTCTTGACTTTTATTAACTTCTTTCTTCAATTCTTCAGTCAACTCTTTCATTCTTTCTTCGTTTTTATTCATTTTATCCGCCAACTCTTCTTGGCCTTTATTCATTTTGTCCGCCAATTCTTCTTGGCCTTTATTCATCTTTTCCGCCAACTCTTCTTGGCCTTTAATCATCTTTTCCACCAACTCCTCTTGGCCTTTATCCATTTTATTTGATAATCCATTAATAGCTTTCAACAACTCATTCAGTTGCTCTTCCGTTGCTCTCGTTTTCGCCATAAGATTCCAAATTCTGACACCAAATGTTCCGGCGTATATAGGATTCTTTTGATCTTATGGTTAGACAACTTCAAACTCTTGCTTATAGAAAAGTAGAAAATAATTTATTTACAGAACTTCAGAACAACAGAGTCTTCGAAACTCACAAATATTACTTGATATTCAAAAATAACTTCTCAAATCTATCGTATAAGTATAGCTTTAGATCCCAGAGACTCTTTATACAACGTCTCAACACTTAATAACATTCAAAACAACATAAATGAAACTCAAGCAAACTTGCTAACAAACGCCTTGTTCACTCAATGACTGACTGGTAAATAATAATCACACAGCTCGCATCGCTCTCCTTATATATAGTCTCGCCGCATGCGGTGGAAATTTCTACAAACTTCTAGAAAAAACTGGAAAACCACGGAACAACATTCAATGTATCAGTAGACCTAAGGGGGGGGGTTACCATAAATAGGGAAGGGTTACCATCGCCAACAATCGCCAAGTTTGTCGCCAACTTGGCGATATATCGCCAGATTTGGCGACCAAAATTAGTCGCCAAAAGTGACGCCAACTTGGCGATATCTCTAATATTTCGCCAATCTGCCGTAGACATACACTGAAAATAATAGACAAGTTTGCTTGATAACAGATACAATGTAACAAAAATTAATATTAGTAAAGGAATGGAGCTTAATAAGATTATTTGCATTATTTTACAGTACAAACACTAACTATTTACAAAATTCGTAACAATATTATCTGTTCTTGCATAATAATAGGTAGAGGTTATAAAAATATACGATTCAATGTGATTCACAATTTCACGCTTATGTGTTATTTAGCTTTAGAAATAGGAGGCAATGTCAAAAATATCTTATTCGAGTAAAGTGGATTTAAACATGAAATTTACTTTGATTTGGATAGGTATCGGCTCCACTTAAATTTATCACAAAACCGGTTTTAATTTGAGTATTGGCATTTTTTTAAAAGTTCGTATTATGTTATTTTTTCATAATAGGTAATTAAAAAAAAAATTGTATTTTTAAAAAAGCATTAAGGTGACCCTCTCTACCTGTATTGTTATGTGTATTATGTGATTAATAGTTTTCCTGTATTCAAGAAATTGTTCATCTTTTACTATTTACTTTGTTTTGCGTATGATTCAACTAACATTCTTTACGTTCACTTAAATTATTTTCGGTCAATATTCTCTTTCCCGATTTCTGCACTGTGTGATCAATAACTCAAAATGCCGATGCTCAAATAAAATATTTGATACTTATCAATAAAAATCCTTTCGGCGGAACACTTCCCAAACCTCTTTAACATCTTCAAATAAGGTCAAGTGGACAGATTTGCCGTTGTCCTCTTAAGCGCCCTCTTTTACGCACAAGAGGAAAAAAAAAGGAAAAAAAAAAAGAATCAAGGTGTAGAAATTTCTAATAAGGTTTCAGAAATACGTTCTCACTTAAAACAGGTATACAGGGTGTCCCAGAGCTTCGTGTACAAACTTTGAGGGATGGTAGAGAACATCGTTTGGAACCATAATTACATAGGTAAGCACAGGCAGAAACGTAACCTTCACTTGCTAACTCTTTCACAGACAGTGACTAAGAAACTACAAAGAATTTAATGCAAAATTAACATTGGCACCAGTATTTTAATATGACTTTTCCATTTATTATGTATGTGAAATGTCTCTCTTTTCTTCCTTGCAAATACGTTTTCTCGAAAATTTCTGATGGCGCCCATATTTTTCCACATTTTAGCAATTTCTAATAGATACTACGATACTTGATTTTAAAGAAACAATTTTAAATTTAATTTAAAATTAAATCATTTCTTGTACATTTTTCTGTGTAATAAAGCGTTCTACACTGCTTTCTGCCTTACGTCATAACTGTGTCTTTGTGTTTCTTTTCCTGGGCATGATTTTCACGGACAAAGCACTTCCGTTGCTGAAATGTGGAAAAATAGGAATGACATCAGAAATTGCGGAAAAATGTATTTGCAGAGAAGAAAAGAGAAACAATTCCCATACAGAAAAAATGGAAAAATCTTATTAAAATTTTGGTACCAATGTTTATTTTGTATTAAAAATTTTGTAGTTTCATATAGAAATTAGTGTCTATGAAAGGGTTAACAAGTGAGAGTGACGTTTCCGCCCATGCTTTCCTATGTAATTGTGGTTCCAAACTATGTTCTCTACCACCTCTCAAAGTTTGTACACGAACTTCTGGGACACCCTGTATAACGGGGTCTTAAATCCGTGTCCTGCCTTGATATTTTAAATCAGGATTGTCAGTTTGACCTTCATTTTTATTCCAAATTTATATCAGAGTTTCCAGAAGAAGGTTTTTTATTTTATGAAATGACAAAATGTTTGCTTTAAAATAGAGAAAATACTATTCGTAATTTCTAGTATGAATTCAGAAATTTTTGATAAAAAAGAAAACACATTTTTAGTCCTGTTTTGGATATTAGGATATCACCGGCATCTAAAAAGACTTTTATAGCACCTTATTTGGGCAGATCTCTTCATCTGTTAACCCTTCCTGGAGCAAGCAATAGTGCTCCTTTAATGTTGAATTCAAACGATATTTTCCGAAACATTTCATTCGAAAATAAAGAAAGCGCAATTTTGCACATTTTTTTTCCTCTCCAAAACTGTAAAAATAAAATTAAAAATATTATGTTCAAAATTTGTGGTACAAATCTTGATTAAAATTAAGTGGTATAAAAAATAGCACTTTACTTTTCAGGGGATTAAAAAATGACAAATTGTGGTAGGAAAAAAAAAAAGAGAGAGAGAGAGGTTGCTACAGAAAATGGGAGACGGTCAATCAAAACGTAATGCACCGGCAATATCAAGTAAAGTAAACTATATATTTTATATGATACGATAATACATCGTAACATTTTTTTTTTTAAACCTCTTGTTAAAAATTCTAGGGATTCCCTGATTATGCCAATATTATAATGCGATACATGTGCAATGTTTTATCTTTATTGAATAAGATATCAATGTCTGTATCGTAATTTAAATGAGACAGAGCAGTGTATAATTTACCATTTTTAATGTCTGCCATGCGTTATTTATTTATTTGTTTATTGTAATTTTTGTGTCGTTATGCCCACGTATGTAGGCCACTGAAACAATGAAATATTTTAAACATTATGTAGAAGATATAAAGTAAAGAGGGTGTATATATATATTTAATTACGCTTTTATGTGAAATAACTAAACATATTATGTCTGAATCAGAATTAAAAATAGACAGTTAAAGACAGAATTTAATAAATTTTACAAAATAAAATAAATTACAGTAGGCGTTTCAAGTTTTATATGAGCTCTTATTCATCAATTCAAATGCCAATCAAAAACCAAAGCTATTTGTAACACTGCTTGCGTATAAAATATGCATTTGAGTTAATAAATTGTCAAGGAATCGCGTCATAGAGGTCTGCACGGGCCCGTACCTGACTCGGCCTGCAAAATGTGGCCAATTTTTCAAACGTTCAGGCAATAAAAGAATTAATCAGGGCTATCGGTCCGATATAACAAATTTAGTAGGATCAAATCAAACTGATATAATATGAACGATTTCATTGGTCTACAAAATAAAACTTGTTTTTGCTTTTTAAATAATCTTTTAAATTAAGATAATAAAATATGAACAATTTCACTGGTCTATAAAATAAAACTTATTTTTGCCTTTTAAGTAAACGATATGTTTTTATATTAATTTTGGAATCATAAAATATGAAATGATCATTAGTACATGTTTATATTAAGTCTCTGTGTAAAAATACAGATGTGCAAAGTTAAGATTTTTTTCCAAAAATATTTATTTTTAAATTAATGTTTAAAAAAATATGAAATGTAATGTACAATAATTTTACATAAGTCGTTTTATATAGAAGATTCAAATCTGTGAATAGTAATAGCTTATTCCATCAAGTAATTTGAATTATGATTAACACATTGAGGGGCAAGCAATAATGTATCTGTAATTTTGAATTTTCACTGGAAAAATCAAAAAATTTTATTTCAAAGTAAGAAAAAATAATTTTTCAACATTTTGCCTGCAAAGTTAGCGATATAAAATTTCGTTAAAAGTTTCTGCTGCGAATCTCGTTTAAATTAAATTGGATAAAATATATCTCATCGCCCTCAAGGTGTTAACAAATTAACCAATTCAGGGGCGAGGTACTTGTATTTATAATGTGTACAAATAATAATTGAATGACACCAGTATTCATAAGAAAATTTATGCAAACAAGTAAAAATGAATTTTCGCGTACTTCATAAAAATAAAATTTTCATTAAAAAATCGGGTGCCAATGTGACAATTAGGTTCAACAACTCGTTCGGAATCAATATCTTTTACACGAATTTTATTCGGTTGACATTATGGTAGACATCCGATTAACCAGAATCGGATTATCCAAGTGGTGGATTGACCAGGGCAGTAAAAATTTCAGTTTTCCATGTGATATATTTATATAATAAAGGCCAAACGTATCTGTGCGTAACGCATACTTCATTTTGAGAAAGGCAACATTTTCCCATGCAATTTCAATTTTGCAATTTTCGCTATTGCAAATGTTACACTTCTAAAACATAGCACATTTTAAATCTTCACATCGTCATATAGAGAAAAAAATTTACTTTTAAATGCAATTTGTTTGAAAGCTCTGTCTCAATTAGTTTTTTAGATATTTTTTTTATAGTTTTTAGTACCATTTTTGTAATTGTGGCAACAGAATCATTCCATTTTCTCTTAAAATTGAAAAAAAAGAAAGAAAGAAAGAAATTAAAATGCGTATATTTTTTCAAAGTATCGTCTGTTATAAAATTCGGTGATTTCGGTTTTATTTCGTTTTTATTCATCAATTAAATGCCTTCAAATTTTGAGTTAAAGATTTAAAATAATCAAATTAAAATACCATTTTTTAAACATGGTGAATACGTATATGAGAAGCGCGTGTGTAAATTTTGAGGAGATAAAAATGATGACGGGTTTTAATTTCGCGTGAAATTCTATGATCGTGTCAATTTGGGATAAATTTTGTTTTTTTCATTCTCATTTCTACCAAACATAAGAGACTCAATTAATAACGTCATCATAATAACTGATCTTTATTACATTTTACTGATTACATATGCGATTAAAGTTTAATTTTAAAAATTTTAACAACTGACTTTTATAGTATTTTATTAATTTTAGCTTAAAATAATATTTGTTTGAGAGTTAGAATGATCAATACAAGACGCATTATTTACTGTAACTAATTTTGTAGATTTATTATTGATCAATGAAACAGTTCCTGCTTAAGCGTTTTCTTTCATCGAATTTCGACGGTTCGACGGGTTCCACCTCGTTACGTTAATGGAAGTTAGTAAAAAAACATCAGGGTTAAGAAATGGTAGAGGGCAATTTCATTGAATGTAAAAAAATAAATTCCTACAAAGATGACGATACTACTGAATTCTACATACAAGTATAAATATGCTTAGGAATTTCAAAGTTTTTTAGTAAGACTTTTTTATTTTATTTCTTTTAAGCTAAAATGAAAAATTGCTTCTTATTATTCTCAAACAGTATATTTTCTGACACCACAAAAAGTTTCAAGGTGATATATTCCACATTTTTTCTGAAAAGCGTTCCGAGCAAACATATTGTTCAAAATATATGTAAAAATTAGTTTGTTCTTGAAAAATAATTTATGCGTGAAGTTATTTTCTTTGGATTTATGTATGGGCTATCATGTGTATATATACATACATATATATACAAAGAAAATCATTTATATCTCTATTTTTATGTAAAATACATGATGTTATGAATTTTACAAAATCTGCTTGATTTCCCTTGTCGATGTGTTTCATCTGGCCTTAACTTATTTTAAAACGTTGGAATAATTACAACAAAAAATGGCCAGTTTCCAGTTTCCCGATTTTTGCTGTCTGATCAATAACATTAAATGTCGATGCTCAAATAAGCTGTTTAATACTTATCAATAAAAATGCTTTCGGTGGAACACTTCAAACCTCTTTAACATCTTCCAATAAGGTCAAGTGGACAGATTCGCCATTGTGCTTTTAGCGACCATATCGTTCTCTTTTACGCGTAAGGAAAAATTACTTCCGGCTGTAGAAATTTTTCACTAAGGTTTCAGTTGAGCAAACATTACGAGTTCACGGGTTTCGGAAACAATTTGAAGGGATTCCAGACTTATATAGTCCCATCGGGAAGGGAGTTTTATTTTACAACTCTCCTCCCTTTTTCAGCAAAATTGCCAGCTGTTCATTAGCTGCTGTTCTCGACAGCTGATCTTTTCTTTGCTTGATGTAAGTTAACGAAGTGGAGTTCATAAATGTCTGATTTATTTAGTGTAATAACGAATAACATTAGTAGCAAACTTTGATTTTATATTTTGAGAAGTTTATTAGTAATTATATCTCTGCTTTTATCATACATGCACATGCTTGAATTAAAATATGAATTTAAATCCTGTATAAAAAAGAAAATTTCTCCTGTAAGCATGGATGTAACATTCGCTAGATATTGATTTAAATAATAATAATAATGTAATAATGAAGAATCTTGAGAAAATGCATCATTAAAATCATTCTTTTTATTATAAATTAAAGCATTGTTAAAACATTGTTATTTTTAAATAAATTAAAATAAAATAAAAATCAACCAGTATGACATATTATATTTTACGTAATTTTCAACCACAAGTAATATCAACAAATATAAAATATTAGTACATTATGCATAGATTATAGAACCCTTTTTAGCATTATGAGCATAAATTTCGTATGTTAAGAAATCATCCAATAGAACTACTTTTAGAAAACATTAAATTTACGTCTTATATTTACGTTTTAATTTATACGTTAAATTTACATTTAATTTATATGTTATATTTCCGTTCCATTTATGTGTTAAATTTACGCTTTAATAATTGTTTTAAAATTTGTTCTTTAATCGAAAGACAAATTTTAATGTCATCATATTAATGAGTTATAGTTTAAAATCAATGCATGCTGTTAGTGTTACTCTTTACTTTCTTCTAATATTTCGTTTCATTGAAGGCAAATTGTAATGCGATATAAATTAAATATAAATGTGAAAGTAGTAATATACACATAGTGTATTAATCTATTAATCATGGAAATTCTTTCGTTTCTTTTTTCTTCTGCATTTTTTTCTGAACACGAATTGTTATGTGGTGTAAATTACACATAATCAAAAACCTATACGGACAATAATGTGTTAGTCTTTAAATTATTCTTCTCTTTCTATCTTCTGATACCCCGTTACAGAAGATAAACTGTAATGCCACTTAAGTAAATTATAACTTAAAACCAGCAGTACACAAAAAATAGTTTGTTAATATTTAGATTATTCTTCTCTTTCTATACAATAGTGAGTTAATTTTTAGGGTTTCGTTCATCTGACGAAATCCTATTTGTCTCTGTTTTCTATCTGTTACTTTGTCTGTCACACAGTCCGTACACAAAAACTATATAAGTCAGAGACTTCAAATTTTGTGTACTTACAGCTGAATACCTCTTGTCACACAGCAAATCATAAAATTTTGAAAAAGACTATTATTTTAATTTAAATATTATTTTTTAAACCCCATCAGTTCATTTTGTTGTTGTTTTTTCTCTTCTAATTGTTGCCACACAAGTTTAAATAGATATGAAAATTTTTCATTTTTTAAACTTTATTTTTAAAAGAAACTGAGTACTTCTGTTGCCACAATTACAAAATTGGTATTACAAACTACAAAAAAATTAATGTCTCAAAAATACATTCAGATATATCTTTTAAACAAAATGCATTTAAAAGTACATTTTTTCCCTATATGATGGTGTAAAAATTGAAAATGTACGATATTAAGAAGCTTAAAAATTTGCAGTAACGTAAATTTCCAAAATTGAAATTTCATTTCTTCTAATTGTTGCACGCAATCTTAAATAAAATTATTAGTATGTAACATAAATTAATGGATTAAATAGATCACGTAAAAACGTTTATTTGTTTTTATTTCATCATATTAAATTATATTTATTAACTATATTTTGGCACACGAAATGAAATATTTTTTATATTTATTAAATTATTATTCATTTAAATTAAGAGCCACTTCTGGTGACCAGTTTAGTCTCCCTTAAATTTATGCAAAGCTTTGCAATATTTTACTTTTATTCATAATTTTATTTACTTGCGTACCTTCACTAAATCTGCAGATTCTGATAGAGAAATCAACAAATCTATGCAATCAACGTAAAATTTTGGGGAAGAGTCTGTTAATATTCTGTTCTGGTTGGCGCAATTGGCGAAGAAATTCCAAAATAGCACAGAAAAATCCTTTTTCATTTCTTAATTTAATGAAAAAATGTGTTTTGAAGGAGATTAAACGAAACCCTCTGTACGATCTCCGATCACACTTATCCACTTGTTAGATTATTCTTCATTTTATATCTTCTGAATCCGTTACAGACAAGAAATTGTAATTCCAATAATACCATTGAACAGTAATGCCATCTAATTAAGTATAACCTAAAACCTATAGTACACATACAGTAATGTGTTAATCTGTAGATCTATACAATAGTGTGTTAATCTTTAAATTATTCTTCTCTTTCTGTCTTCTGATTTGTAGTCACAGAAGAGAAATTGTAATGCCATGTAAATAAAATATAATTTAATACCTATAGTATATATACAATACACATACAATAATGCGCTTATCTTTAAGTTGTGCTCCTCTATCTATAAAATATTGCGTTAATCTTTAAATAATTATTATCTTTCAATGCAATGATGTGTTAGTCTTTAAATTCTCTTTTTTCTATAAAAAAGTGTGTTAATCTTTAAATTCTTTTTTTCTTCCTATAAAATAGTGTGTCGATCTTTAAATTATTTTTCTATTTTTATACAATAGTGTTTTATTATTAAATTATTTTCTTAATCATTAAATTATTTTTCTCTTTCTATCTTCTAATATTCCGCTATAATTAAAAATGTAATCCGAAGTAACTTAAACATCATTTGAAACTTATACATACAATAGTGTGTTAATTTTATATCTATTATCATTATTATTTTTAAGACGACAAGTTTTAACGTGATGCTAATTAAATATAACTTAAAATCTATACAATAGTGATTGCTTAATTTTTTTTTCTTTTTTGTAACTTCTAATATTATTTCATTATAGAAGACTAAATTTTATTTGATGTAAACAAATGTTGTTATTTAAAATCCATCTTTAAATTATTCTATTCTACTTTTTCTTTCATTTATATTTTGCTATAGAAGGCAAATTTAAATGCAAAGTTATATATGAATAATGAAGTTTTAAAGTCTCTCTTTTCTGTAATACTTATAATGCTTTGCAATTAATATCTCGAACCTGAGCTTTCACCAATGAGCAATATTAACTCAAAATCGGGTAAGCTTTTTTCTTTCTTTCTTTCTTTCTTTTTCAAGGGGGAAGAGGATTTGAAACCTTTGTGAAAGATGATTTTTAGGCATAAAAGCTTAAAAAGGAACACAGAAATTTAACAATTACGGAGAAATTTGAAACCACGTGCCTTAGTTATTACTTCATTTATATATTTAAAGTTTCTACATAAAAAAAGAAAAAAAAATGAATAATGCTTTTATGTGACGGAGAGTATCCGCAGTTGCACGTCGTGAATATCCGATCCGGCAATCATTTTCTTTTGATTACAAGCATCAGAAACAAATTATGAAACTTCGTTAAATTCTCTGGAGCATTGCATTTAGTTTAAAACTTGATTTTTGATATAATGGCGCTCATTTGTATGAAAATGGTAATCTTTTTTAGTCTTTTAATATTCTTTTGAGAGTTCGAAAAAATAATTAATCGATGTAAACATAACTTTTAGGTGGTGTAAATCCCAACAAAAAACACTCCAGGAAATCGGATGAATAGTTGAAAAAAAAGTATGGTCACCCAGTTTGAGAAATGTGGTTTCTATACAGTTTCGATATGGTCTCGAGCTGAGTTTTTCCAACTACATGATTGAGATATATTTTTGATATGATTTCAAGCTTTTTACCAACGTGATTTCTAGAAGCAATAATCTTCGAGTGTATAGTTGCGCTTTTTTTGGCTTCCGTGACGTTATTTTCAACAACAACAACAACAAAAAAGTAATGAAATATGAAATATCACGAAATCTTTTTTCGGCAAAAATCAATGTTCCAAAATAATAATAATAATTAATTAATTAATAAAAAATAACATAAAGAAGTATTTTCCCTTACTCCTCAACAAATATTAAACTTACCATGTTTATATATCTTTTTCCCTTAAAAAAACAATGTTTAAACAAATAGATGTAAAAGAAAATAATAATTAAAGTTTGCATTGCACTAGGATTCCAAAGTTTTTACATTATTTTTTTTATTTTTCTTTATATGCTCAAACAATATCCTGCTATGAAACTATTTAAACAAACGAAAACATCCGGCATAATCTGCGTAGATTTTTTTTCTTTTTTTGTTTTTCTTTTAAAAAAAAAAATATAGTCTGATTTTTGAAAATGAGTATCCAAATAGGGCGGATATTGCATCTTCCGTCTGGAGATTGAATCTTTTTCCATCCTCCTCCGGAACCCTTCATTTTCATACGATCGGAGAATTGTATCTGAAGAATCGTATGGTAAAATTCGATGTTGTGAGGCTTCTATTTTTAGTTGCAAATAATTGAAAATCATTTCTAACCATTGTTTGTAACTTCAATGCTAAGGAAATGATGTGAAAGATGCAAGTAATTATTTGGATGTTTGACATAGGTGGCATCTTATTTCTTTTGTTTTCACCATCTCGCTTTTCATTCATTTTGTAGTTTTATTATACAGTTTAGTTGTTGTATTTAGTAAACTAATATGTTATGATGGATTGTAAATTGAACAATGTTTCAATTGTATTTTTCTGCGTCATACAGTGGCAAATTTCTATCATACTATTTCCACAAATTCACTTAGTGTTTTTGTTAAAGTTACTATATGTTTAAAAAAATAATAATAACGGGGTCATTTTGAAAAATTGTTTTTTTAATTTACATTATATTTCTATTAAATTCATGTTACTTAATTATCTTTCTGTTTCCTAAAATGTTCTATTTTTCCATGTACATTGCAGCAAAAAATGTATTTATACGCTTGTTATTTAAATAATAATAATGCTTGAAATAGATCCGTCATTTTTAGTACAGAAAATTTAATTCAGATTTTTTTTCTGTTTTACATCTGCTCAAAATAAAGATTGTTCTGCTATGAAACTGTTCAAACAAATCAACAAAAATATCTGGCAAACTCTTTTTAGATTAAGCGCGTTTACTTTATCGCTCCTGTTTTTTTAGAAAAAGAACAGACATTTTGTTTTTTTCTTCTTTCTTAAGAAATATTAACCTTGTCATATTTATATAATTTTTTCACGGCAAAAGAATGTTTAAACAAATAAGACGTAAAATAATAATAATTGAATTGCACCGCACAACGATTCATGAGTTTTAGTAGCATACGACTTTTTTTTTTTTCATCAGCACAAAAAAAAAAAATGTCGTACTATGAAACTATTCAAACAAACAATTGTATCCGGCCCACACTACGTAGATTATGTGTGTGTTTTTTACCTTATCGGTTTTTTGCTTTTCTTTAATAAAAAAAAAATAGTCTGATTTTTGAAAATGAGTGTCCAAATAGGGCGGATATTGCGTCTTCCGTCTGGAGATAGAGTCGTTTTCCTTCCTCCTCGGAGACCTTTCATTTTCATACGACCGGGGAATTGAATCTGAAGAGTCGTTGCAAAATTCGAAGTTGTGAGTTTTTAGTTGCAAATAATTGAAAATCCTTTCTAACCATTGTTTGTATCTGCGATGCTAAAGAAATGATGTGAAAGATGTAAGTAATTATTTGGATGTTTGACATAGGCGACATCTTATTTCTCGATTTTTTTTTTTTTTTTTTTTTTTTTTTTTTTTTTTTTTTTTTCATTTGCACAAAATAATTTCCTATTATGAAACTATTTAAACGAACGAAAATATCCGGCATACTCTGCGTAGATTATTTTTTTAATTTGATTCGATTTTGTGTTTTTCTTATTAAAAAAAAAAAAAAAAAAAACAGTCTGATTTTTGAAAACGAGTATCCAAATAGGGCGGATATTGCAATGAGTTGGAGATTGAGTCGTTTTTCTTCCTCCTCGGGGACCCTTCATTTTCATACGAACGGAGAATTGAATCTGAAGAACCACGGCAAAATTTGCAGTTTTGTGTGGCTTTTGTATTTAGATGTAAATGATTGAAAATCATTTCTAACCATTGTTCGTTTCCTCGATTTTACGGAAATGGCGTGAAATGTGTAAGTAATTATTTGAACTAAACACGGACATGGTGACATCTTATTTCTTTTGTTTTCGCCATCTCGCTTTTCGTTTCATTATGTACTTTTACTCAAGAGTATTGTTATTTAGTAAACTCATATCTAGGATATGTTATGACGGACTGTAAATTGGACAGAGTTTCAATTATATTTTACTATGTCATTACTACCATTCTATTTTGACAAATTTACCATGTCTTTTTGATAAAAAAATTATGTGTCCCAAAAATAAAAGTTTTCTTTGAAAAATTATGTTATTTTATTTATATTATATTTCTATTAAATTCATGTTACTTAAAAGTCATTCTGTTTCACAAAAATTTCTATTTTCGCACTTACATTGCTCATTTTTATCGCTTACTATGACAATTAAATAGATCCGCCACTTTTGGTACACAAAATTTAATAGAAACATTCGTATTTTTATTCTTGTTTACATCTGCTCAAAATAAAAAATGTTCTACTATGAAACTGTTCAAATAAACAAACCAAAATATCCGGCAAACTGTTTTAGATTAAGCGTATTTTACTTATCGCTCCTGCGTTGTTTTTCTTTTTTAAAAAAAGAACAAACATTTTGACTTTTTTCTTTTTCTTAAGAAATATTAAACTTATCATGTTTATTTTACCAAAAAAAAAATTGTTTAAACAAATAAGACGTAAAAAAAAGTAATTAAAACTTGCACAAAGATTCATAACTTTTTCGTAGCATACGATTTTTTTTTTTTTTTTTTTTTTTTTTTTTTTTTTTTTTTCATCTGCACAAAAAAATGTCCTCCTATGAAACTATTTAAACAAACGAAAACATCCGGCATACCCGGCGTAAATTATGTTATTTTTTGTATCGATTTTGTGTTTTTCTTTAAAAAAAATAGTCTGATTTTTCAGAATGAGTATCCAAATAGGGCGGATATTGCATCTTCCATCTGGAGATTGAGTCGTTTTCCTTCCTCCTCGGGGACCGTTCATTTCCATACGACTGGAGAATTAACTGTGAAGAGCCACAGCAAAATTTGAAGTCTTGTGCCTTCTATTTTTAGTTAAAAATGATTGAAAATCATTCCTAACCATTGTTTATTTCTGCGATTTTAAGGAAATGATGTGAAAGATGCAAGTCATTATTTGAATGTTTGACATAGGGAACACCTTGTTTCTTTTGATTTCACCATCTCGGTTTTTATTTCATTATGTAGTTTTACAACAGAGTTTAGTTGATGTTTAGTAAACTCGTATGTAGGATATGTTATGATGTCGATTGAACAGCGTTTCTGTTATATTTTTCTACGTCATACTATGGAAAATTTCTACATTTTACTTTCTCAAATTTACTTCGCGTTTTCGTTAAAGTTTCTATATGGCCCAAAAATGACAATTAAAAGAAATTATTTGAGTTTTATTATTTTTCTGTTAAATTCATGTAACTTAATTATAATTCTTTTTCGCAAAATGTTCTATTTTTCCGTGTAAATTGCAGGAAACAATGTATTTATATCGATTGTTATTTCTATTATTATTATTTTTTTTAAATAGATCTGCCATTTTCAGTACACAATATTTAATAAAAAAAATTCGGATTTTTTCTTTCTTTTTTACATTTGCCCAAAATAAAAAATGTTCTACTATTTCACTATACAAGCAAATAAACAAAAATATCCGGCAAACTTTTTAGATTTAAGCGTGTTTTTTTCTTATCGCTTCTGTTTTTTTTTTTTTTTTTTTTTTTTTTTAAGAACAAACATTTTGACTTTTTCCTCTTTCTTAAGAAATATTAAACTTTTCATGTTTACGTAACTTTTACCGAAAAAAAGTATTTAAACAATAAGAAGTAAGAAGAAAAATAATAATTAAAACTTGCACAAGGATTCATAAAATTTTCGTAGAATACGATTTTTTTTTTATTATGAAACTATTTAAACAAACAAAAACATCCGGCATATCCTGCGTAAATTATGCTATTTTTTGTATTGGTTTTGTGTTTTTCTTTAAAAAAAAAGATAGTCTGATTTTTCAGAATGAGTATCCAAATAGGGCGGATATTGCATCTTCCGTCTGGAGATTGAATTTTTTCCTTCCTCCTCGGAGACCCTTCATTTCCATACGACCGGAGAATTGAGTCTGAAGAGCCATGGCAAAATTTGAAGTCTTGTGCCTTCTATTTTTAGTAGCAAATGATTGAAAATCATTTCTGACCATTTTCTGTTTCCGCGATTTTAAGGAAATGATGTGAAAGATGTGAGTATTTATTTGAACATTTGACATGAATGGGCATCTTCCTATTTCTTTTCTCTTCACGATCTCGATTTTTGTGTTTTTCGCTTTATTATGTTTTAAGAATATAAATATCTCGAGAACTAATTATCCGATTGATTTCACCGAGGATTTCACTCTTTTTGCAAAATTTATATTTTTTTATTGTCATTTAAAGCCATTACTTAAATTAAAAAATTTGAAAATGTTTATATACCTTTCATCAGAACGAATATTTCGAGAGTCCGAGAAAAATAGTTGCGGATCAAGGTTACTTAAATTCAATTGGCTTTTTCCCGTTTCTACATACTAAGTACACACCAAATTTTAAATCTCTATCTCAATTTTTTCAGGAGATAGAGCGTTTACAGACAGACGGACGGCAAAACTCTTTTTCCAAAAATATGTTTTTCGGAATCTCCAGTGTCTAAAGCGTGTAAATCCGTGAATTTTTTTTCTTTTTTTTAGATTTTCTAAACGATTGCCAGCCTTACCCTATACTACATACAATGGGTAAGTAAAAAGAGGCAATCCATTAAGAAGAGCACCTGATAAAATGAAATAAAAAATATTAATATTCCGAGAAGATATTTTAAATATAAGAATGCATCAAACACTCATAAACTTAACATTACCGAGGGGAATTCAAAAACAGATTTACGAATACCTTTAAATGCCATAATCTTCAAAATAATATTAGAATTAGCCTTGAGTAGCAGATCTTATTGGTTTACTTAAAATATCCGTAACAATATTTCGTGTCTATATTGCTGCATTATAACTAACTATATAGATAAAGTATTTTCTAAAAATGGAATACGGTCCAATCACACTTTTCTTCCTGTTCGGATATACGGACACTTAGCAATATTTCCATCCATTACAGCGAAAGTCAATTCCCTATCGCAGTCTCTAAATGTAATTGACGTGGGCTTCACGCAGTTTTGCGGGGAACGCAGATTTTTAAAGCGTTCTGGGGACACGCAATAAAGAACCGAAAGCGGGTAGGTGGTCGAAACCGGAAACCGGATTGGAGCTCCCCCGACTGGCATTCGCTCTGGGTGGGGTTCAGATAAGAATGTTCCATAAAGATGAGATGAGGATGCGATAGAGAACAAGTCCTGGTGATGATCAGGAGAAGGGAATATAGAAGCAGGAATATTAGGGAGAAATAGATGTTGGAATATTCGGAAATCACATACCGTGTCAGGACTGTAAGGCGAAAATTTTATAGTTTGTATTCGAACTTGAAATCGAAATATTCTGACTGCTCGATGCGGAATGGAAGAAAATTAATTTATATTTTATATTTTTAGTATAAATACACTCATTAATACATACTTATTAATGCTATCACATATATACTCAATAATATTAATATACATAGATTTTGTCTATTACGGTAAAATTTTGTAGTCAGAGAGCTGACAGTACAAAAACATAAAGATACGAAAAAATATATATATATATTTTAATGTAGAATAATAATAGGGGAATCTAATGAGCCATGTCTGCCAGAAGTGGTGCATAAGCCAACAAATAATACCACTAGTGATTGATTCGTAAATTTATCATTATGTTTGTCGTACCTTTGTCGTACCTTTCATACCTTTGATTGTGGGACAAATACAATGATAAACCTACGAATAAACCACTGATGGTATTAATTTTTGGCATATGCACCACTTCACTTCCTTCAGACATAGATCATTAGATTCCCTATTACCACTCTTGCATAAAATAAAGATTTTTTTTTTTTTCTTGTGCTCAATATTTTAGATTTTTTGCGGCCGCCTTTTGGCTATTGGTTCGATTTTGTTGATATTGGGTCTTGTTTTATTTACTGTAATTTTGTACTAATAATTTATTAAAGATGTAAAAATGATAGAAAGTATTAATTATTCCAATTGTCTTATGTTGCCAGAGATAAAAATCTAAAATATTAAAGCAAACCTTTTACTTAAAAATAAATCGCAAAGATTGTTCCAAGCTGCAATAAACTATGCATGAAAAAAAAGTTCTCAATTTTAAATGTCAAAGCTAGAAGCAACATTCACAATGCCGACGATTAGGATAGTAAATTAATCCAACTGCTTTTATGAGATTTTGATTCATCTTGCTATTTACAAATTAAGGATTATAATTAAAAGATTACTACATAAAGTTTAAACCTAGCATTCACCATAACATCAACAATAACATTAAAGAAAATAATATACGAGAAGTTCTATTGGGGGGAGGAGACAGGAAGAACAAGCATTGTGAAATTCAAATGCCCATAAAAGTTTTCCAGATTGTATAACAAATAATTCTTAAAACCACGTAAAACTTTGTATTGCATTTTGTATTATTATTAATACTACCATTATTAATATAAGAAATCCTATTTAGTAAATGAAGACAAATATTAACGGCGATCTAAAAAGTTACATTTCTTTTTTAAAAATTTCTGGGTCGAAAAATGACTGATATGCGAATTATACGTCGGAAATTATGGTACACATATATTTTCTACATTTTTGTGAATTTTCATAAAAGCTTTTTTATTTTTTTATTTTATTTTATTTTATTTTTTACATTTATATTTATGGCTAAGCTGTAAAATTAACGACTGCTTGGCATATGATTTGGCGACTATACGATAGATTTGCCAATTCTGTCAACCTAAATATTCCGATCCAGTGTAAATAAATATAATAATAAATAATGTAAACAACTAATGTAAATAAATAATGTAGCAAAGAATATAAACAAATATATTTTTTATATAAATCGCCAATTTGGCAATTTTTTAAAAATTACGCCAAGCAGTTGCTTAATGCTCACAATTCGTTAATTCTAAAAAGATTAAGTTTAACTATGTTGTGAGGAAAAAAGCTATTGCGTTTAGTTTAATGATAATATTTTTAAATCATCTTTTTTACTATATTTGTCTTTTAAAAATTTATTTTAATATGATAATATTACAATATAGTGTTTAAAAACATATAATTAAATGATAGAAACAAAAAGATATTCGTCAAAAAAGAAAAAAAATGCGACAAATCTGTGATGTTTAATAAACAAATTGATCCCGAGACTGTGGGGACTTCTCCATTTTCGACATGGAATAGCCTTTTCCGCTCATGCGCAGTTTGCTCCAGGTTTCTATCAAACGTGGTGCATCAGTGGTTGTTTTAATATGAAGATTCAATAGCATTGTTAAAATAGCTGTAATATGTATAAAAGCTTTCTCACATGTAATATGGAATGCCCGTATTGTACATTTAAAAGCTCCACATCTTTACCCTAGATTTAAGCAATCTGCTTGTTTCTATAGGCTTAAAAATTTCCGCATTTTAAAATCTCGACCTAAATGATCTGATGTTAATCAGGGACATTCCATAAAAAAGGAAAGAAATGCTCTGCAGTTTTTACTTACATTTGAGGGGTTCACAACGATGATAGACCAAGTCACTTTTGAAAAAGAAAGGAGATAGTCCATTTAGAAGGTGCATAAAATCTGTTTTATCTTCTCTATCAGTGAAGCAAGTATGTTTTCACATACTTTCTCATGCACGTCATCTGTTACAGACCTGTTTTGCTGTGGGAGTGGATAAAATAGATTTTATGCATCTTCCAAATGGACTATCTGCCTTTTTTTCTATTTTTTTTCATAATGGACATTTGGTCTACTATGATATTTATACCTCAATCTGTTAACTTATAAGTTATTAAAGCATAGACTATACATTAAAAATAATACAGAACTCTACATTTTCATATTAGCATTGTTTGTTTTTTTTTTTATTTAAAGATATAATAGCATTGTTAAAAAAGCAGCGTAAAATATAAGTGTACTATGTAAAAATCTGTCAACACGGGCAGAGGCCTCGCTAAAAGGGGGGGGGGGAGTCTCCCTCTCCCAAACATTCGCAAATGTTGTTACACTTGGTAAATTTAAAACAAACATTTTATTAAAACAAAATTTAAAACAAAGTTACAACTGCAATTGAGAATGTTATTAAACTTTTTACACATAAGAACTGTATTACATATTCTAAGTGTGGTAACTTGGCGAAATTCTAAAACGAGTTGGCAAATATGAAAATTTAATTTGGAAATTTAAGGTCTTCTCCCCCAGCAATAAAAAGTCTTAGCGATGGCCCTGAACACAGGATATGAAATAGACTGTATATGAAAAATTTAAAACAGGTTTAAACCTTTTTAAATTGTACCGCGTGAAGTAAAAGCTGTACTTCGGGTGACATCATCGAGGATCATTGGGGAAGAATCCGCAATAAGGATAGACACCCATTTGATGAGTATTGGTTGAAGTAAGAAGTAGGGGATGCATCGCATTGTGATGTTGGAAGCATGGAACTACTAAGAAAGAGGAACTGACATATCCTTAAAATAGTGAAGCTTCAACTGTAACCACGTTCATGGGAATTCATTATCGCCACGATAAACTTCCACCAGTAAAACTATGCAGAAAATTTCTCTTTATTTAAACGGATAATTAATAGAAATCTTCAATCAAAAAGCATGACAAAAACTAATATTCATTTTTACTGGTTACAGTTTACTTCTCTGGTAATAGATCCGCCACATTGTGACAACCAAAACTGTGCCAGTAAAAAGATTATAACACTTGCAAAACTCACACCAGTAAAAAAAAATAGAATTTTTTACCACATTTGTCAGAGAAATTTTTAATGATTAAGGCTCTAAAAGAGGACGAAATTTCCTAGTTAAATTTACTGGTGGGAGATTTCACTGGCGGTAATCAGAAACTGTAAATCGGATTAAATGAAACAGCTGTCATCTTGTGACAACCAACTCAGTTACTTCTATCGCAACTTATAGACAATAGACTATATGTCTCCTCCTTTTTATTCATAACTCCATTGTTGGAAGACTTAATCCTAGTTTTAGAAAGTTCTCTTGGACTTACCGCAGGGTTAGCCTAATTGGAAAAGCCCCCTTTTCTATGTCGTAGATGTAATCATAGACGTTCGGGGTCCTATGTTTGGACTGAATCTCCCCTTTCTGGACATGACGAATTGGTATTGTTTGACAGGAAACATTAGCTTTGATCTTTTGCTAAGTTGAGGAACAAAAAGCGTGCAGTAAAGAAAGAAATAAGGTGAACTTATGAACCTCAAATATATTCAATCATGTGGACTAAAGTACAAAATTTCTTCTTTTTATTAATTCATGTGTCTATTTTCCTTTTTTTTTTTTTTTTTTTCAATGTCCATTTATATAATATACCTTTGCAATAAAAAAATAGCAAAAAATGACCGAATCTCACATTTAACGATGAAATGTTACAATAATTTACATTGATTGCTATAGTAAATAGATGTATACAGTAGCTGGCAAAAGTTCTGAGACTGTTAGAAAAGTGTCTTAATGTAAATTAATAATTTGTACACCTTTTAAAACTCAACAAGATGCAGCATTAGATTATTTTATACACATTCACGAGTTAAAAATAATTCGGAAATTCGCGAAATTACCTAAGCAAAATTTTTTAGACGCTTCAGTTTTTCTAAACTTTTATTGAAGTTAAGCGTTTTAATGTAACGAAGCAGAGCAATATTTAATATTTAGTTGCATATCTTTTTTGGTTTGAGAACTGTGGCACATCGCCTGGGTGTAGAATTAACAAGGCTTTCTAAGGTGGACCTAGGGATTTCTGTCCATTCCGACTGAAGGTCCTGAAGAAGTTTTGCCTTTGAAGAATGCTTCCGTGCCCCGACCTGTCTTTCCCAAAGATATTCAATTGGATCGAGGTCAGGTATCTGACCCGGCCAGTCTAAAACTTTTTCTTAGATGTAAACCTATTTATCACTATTTGGAAGGAGGGCTTAGGTACATTATCTTATTGAAACATCCTTCCAGGAGGCATTGTTTTACGGACATAAAGCAGCACGTGATCGTCTAAAATGTTTTATAAATGTAAAATTATGCACACACTACACAAATTATTCCATAGGCACTGATTATATTAAAAAACACTTTATTAAAAGAATAACACTCACTCGCAGCTCACTGCTGCATTATCGTCTGCACATTTCTCAAACACAACTTTGGAATAATAATATAAAAAACACTTCACTTCTTTTCACTTTCTGGACACTGAGATTTTAATTATAGGTCGCACGGTATCGTCTGCCTACATGGAACAATAAACATTTCGATTCATAATCCCGTCAGAACCTTGCGTAAATACGGGTTAGGTTCCCTTAGAAAGACCCCCACGGAGAGCACTCCCCCTGGTCCTATATCCCATTAGCGTAGATAATCGGACGACAAAAATCAACCAACCAACCAACCAACCATAATCCCGTCAATGGGTATGAGAAAACAACGCCATCATGATGGAAAGCTCCCCAGACCATAACTCATCCGTTTCCATGCTCCACTGTTGAACATTGGTATCAGGGATCCATTCAGGTGCCTTATGGACTACGAATATAACGTCGACCATCACTTTGAAAACAAGTTGGAAATTGCACGTGAATTGTAGCAAATGAGATGCGTTCGTACGATAACGAAGTTTTAAAATATTCAGATCTTGCTGATATAGTAGAGCGTACTTTGGATACAGTATAGTGGTCGAAATCTTTGGGTTCCTGTAAATATGCAGGAAGTAATTTTTATTACACCTCAGCAACGTATATCTTATTCATAAAATGTGAAATAGTTGAATATAATTAAAACACGCCCCAAACAATGTTTCCCCGTATAGCATTATATAGTGGAATACTTTTGTGTGGCCCTGTAATTTAATAATAAAAATTCTTTGCATCACAGATTGTACAAAATGCATATTTTAGTTTATATTTCATAGATTCATGCCAATTCTATTATGTTCGAATGAGTATAACATTATTAAAATGCATTTGAAACTTTTTCCCCATTGACCGTAATGTAACGGAATCCTTTTGATTGTCCCTGTAATTGATCTATGCATCCGATTTTCATAACATTTGAAATGACTCAACAAAATTACGCAATAATTATATGTTTTAAATTTCAATCGATTAAAATGCATTTAAAACTTTTTTCCCTATTGACCGTAATGTAATGGAATCCTTTTGAATGTCCCTGTAATTGATCTATCCATCCGATTTTCATAAAATTTGAAATGACTCGACAAAATTATGTTATAATTATGTATTTTAAATTTCAAACGATTCGGTTGGGTAGTTTTTGCGTTGTTATATGCGGACAGACGGACGGACAGACAGACGGACAGACGGACGGACTGAGCGACAACAATAGGTGCTACGTATTTACATAATTACGAACGCACCTAAAAGTGGAATCTGGATTCATTGTTCAAAACGAGAAATTCTTCTAATCTTTGGTTGTCTACTTTCGTGTTCTTAAAGAATTTAATTCGGATTTCCCTGTTTTTGTGCTCAGAAGTTTTATTGCAAGGACTCGTGCCATTACCGTCTCAATATTGTAGATATTGCAATATTGAGACGGTAATTCTCGTTCACACAATACAGCGGCATCCAGATGATGTCTTATAGTGTCCTTACTTACTGATAGATATGTTCGATAGCCATCTCCTTGCATATTTCAGCAATGTTCTTCTTTAGGACAGCGACTGATTTTCTTCGGATCTTCGCATCTTCTCAAAAATAAATTCAGATGCAGTTTTTAAACAAGTTACATTTAAAAATATTCAAACGTTATATACACGACGGTTTAAAAATAGAAAATGTGCGATGTTTAGAAGTTTATATTAATAGGTATTAATAAAATTAATTAATAAGTTTTTTAATTAATAATATAGTTTATTAAATAGTAGTTTATTAGTAGTTAATAGTTTATTAATTAATAATAGTTATTAATTAATAAGTTTAAAATATATAGTTTGCAGTAGGTTAACAGCATTTAATCGTACAATGGCACATTTGTTTCTCTTTACATTTGGCTTATGATAAGGTGTAATGTTAATTTTAAGTGACGACACTAAACCCGTTAACATCCATTTTTTTTTTTTTTCACTTCTTTTAATTTTTTGACACCAGTTTTTTCAATGTAGTAATTATGAGTTTTTAATCACTCGAAATTTGAGATTAGGTCATGGAAAAATTTCTGGTACTTACCGGGTGTCCAAAAAATGACTGGTGGATTTTAAAATTCAATAACTTGCAAACGGTGACAGCTATTTAAAAAATTTTTGCAGGAGGGTTATGTATAATGTCAGGTTTTTTTAGCGTAATTTTTATTTTAGTTCGAATTTCAAACAATAGGTGGCGCTGACGGCGATTGATTGCCAGGTGATCAGTACTGAGTGATGCGTCGACCTGGCCTTCAATCGCCGTCAGCGCCACCTATTGTTTGAAATTCGAACTAAAATAAAAAATTACGGTAAAAAAACTCCTGACATTAAACATAACCCTCCTGCAAACATTTTTTAAATAGCTGTCACTGTTTGCAAGTTATTACATTTTAAAATCCATCAGTCATTTTTGGGACACCCTGTAAGTACTGGTAACAAATTTTGTTCGGCTGTAGGTAATCTATAAATAGATGGGCGGTAACGGGTTAATCTTTGCTTCAAAAAAGAATATCACGGACTAAAATAATGCTTTTATCTTATCGTTAACAAATCTCAAATGATTAAATTAAATGTATTAAAATACTTTAATGTATTTTTGGCGTTAAAGCTCAGAAGAAAAAGTTTTAAAGATTGTAGTATTTTTCAGTTACAATTTTTTTTTTCTAGTCACCAGTAGTGAAAATAGAAACTCTCAGAAAAAAGATTTCATATGTTATTCTAAGCCACCAACTGTTTCTAAATAACAGTTTCACACTAATAGCGCACTAGGAGGTGATAGTCAAAGTCTATTTTGCTAATAGAGGCACTTTATGTATGGATTTGTAAAGGTTTTATAATGGGTTTAAAAGTGGGGGGCAACATCAATTTGAAATCAGAAGAAAGGAAATGCTACATAATTTAGAGATAAGATTTTTTTTTCTTTTGCACACCAGTATTTTGTTAAAGAAAATGTCGAAACATTTTTGCGTTTCCAGAGAACAACATTCTCTTTGAAAATACACTGGTGTGCAAAAACGCGGAAATCTCATACCAGGTAATTTAAAGCAATTCAAAACCACATTGAAGCAAAGAATAAGCAGAACGTAAGTATGTTTCAGCATCTCATCTATACATGTTTCTTCAACTGGATAATAAATTTAATTAATTCGTCAAACTTGTTTATTTTTCTCTAAAATTACAGCATTACATTTATAATAAATGGGCGAAGCTCAACTTTGTAACTTTACAGGGTTAGTGGCATATCAAGGAATTCAGGGGATTTTAGATGTTTTAGTACCAGAAATTTTGTAATCTTCCGATACCACTATATCTCAAGATAGATAGATATACCGGGTGTCCTGAAAAGGACTGAACGATTTTAAAAATCAATAACTTGCAAACTTTTACAGATATTTAAAAAATTCTTGTACTAGAGTCATCTAAAAGGTCAAAAGTTTTTTTCCTGCGATTCTGGATTTTAGTTCGAATTACAAACAATAGATGGCGCTGAGAGCGCTAGGTGCTGTATTGAGACGGATATTGACGTCACTTGGCATTGAAGCAAAATAAGGAGGTTAAAGCTATGGAGTGGATCTTATTCAAAAATGAACTTTTGCTTTTACCGTCTGATTTTGAATGCAATCCATATAATTTTGATATTGCTGGTGTCAGCGCAATAATAGAGAAAAATATTATTTTCATGGGTACGACTCCTTTGAAATCGAAATGCGTGAAACAACAACGTTCAAATTACCGACTTTTTTTTTTTTTTTTTTTTTTTTTTTTTTTTCATTCCAAGAATGTAACTATTTTGAGAACAGGATATCTTATTTATCTATTTATTTATCTGGGTATCTTTTAAACCTTTTTTTATGTCACCTAGTCATGTCCTGTATTGTATTTTAAGTATGTGGGATTAACAGTTAGTTTACAGGTACACCCAAAAGATTGCATCACATCATAGTCTATGGGGGAAAATCACTTGCAGTGTATGTTAATGAAATACACTATTTCAAATGTATTGAAACTGATATAAATCACTGAATTTCAGTATAAGATGATTATGATAGAATAGAGTATTTGGTATTTATAGCATTTAACGTTTATTTACAGGGACACACAAAAAGAAACTTGTTACTGTACTGTCTTTAAGTAATAACTGCTGGAAATGCGTTTTCAATTTCGACATGCGCTTTTAAATCTAGCTGTTTTTTAGATACATTAGTAATCATATAAATGCATATCCCCTATACTCGTCTCTGGTGCATCCGTCCGTCTGTCTGTCGGCACATATAACAGTGCAAAAATTACTCTGTCGAATCGTTTGAAATTTTAAATACATATTTATTGAAGAATTTTATCCAGTTATTTCAAATTTTATGAATATCGGATGTGTATTTCCAATACAGGGACAGTCAAAGGTATTCCGTTACATAATGACCGACGGGGAAAAAGTTTCAAGTGCTTTTTGAAGATATTACACCCGTCCGAACATAATGAAATTAACATGCATTTATGAATTAAACTGAAATAAAATGATGTAGAATATGCTGCACAAAGAATAGTTATTATTCATTTACAGGGCCACACAAAATAATTATGTAACATAACGGTATAGAAGGAAACATACTTTACGGCATTTTTAATTTTGTTACACATATAATAAAATTGTTATAAGTTACTTAGGTTTACTACGAATTTCTTACTATGTAATAGAAAATATGAAATATTTACAGGGACCACAAAAGATTTCGGAAACTATGCTGCATGAAAAATGCTGTACACTAACGATAATTGCTTGAAGTTTTAAGTTTTGATATGATTTTTTAAAAGTTTCAGTACATTTTTGCATGTTACGCTCTGTATATAATTGGTGCAAGTCATATACAGGGCTACACAAAAGAATTCGCACTGCTTACTAAGTGTGTAAGTAAATATATTAGATGGTTTGTAAATGAGTTATGCATATTTTTACGTTGAACAGCTTTAAGTATATTACGATATGTTTAAAGAATATAAATGAAATGATATACAGAGGCACTCAAAAATTGGATTAATAGCCGGCTCTAGATGGTAATCTCTGGAAGTGTGATTTCATTAGTTTAAAGCATGTTTCGGTTTTAAATAGATTTTAGCTAGATAAATGGTGTGTATTTAAAGATAGTAGGAAAAGTACAGGGCTATACAAAAGAGTTCAAATATGCTTCCGTCTATTTGAATAAATTGCTAAATGTCAAATTTCAACTTAACATAGTTAAAAAATTTTATGATTTCTTTTTAGATAGCCGTCTGCCTGTCTGTCTTTCCAAACTCTAACTTGCGTTGAAATAATTGAATTGGTCTGTAAGTGATATATGTTAATAAGATTTATTATGCCGTGATGTTGGGCATTGTAAACAAACTATGCATAATTCATGATTCATTTACACAGACACTCAGAACTATGCCATTACATTATGTTCTGTGAGGATAATTATATATGTAGCTCCTATATTCGTCATCTGGAATGTTCTTTTATCTGTCCGCACATAATAGCGCAGAAAATACCCAACAGAATGCTCTGAATTATAATATATATACTCGTTGCAGAATTTTCGTTACTCATTTAAAGTTTTATGAAAAGCGAATCAAAGCTTAAAAGGACATTAATAAATGTTTTCTTCATTCTATTAAAACCTATTCTGCGTGACTAATTCAATGATATCCAGTGATAGGTGATGATTCTAGGTTGTCATTATGATTATAGATCATTTAAGGTGGAGGTAGTATTATTTCTCTACTACCATGAATTTAATATACATAATCGTAAAAAATTTTGTATTTGGGTATTTTTACAAAAGAGTGCAACAGCTATTGCACCAAATTTTCAATGTTTATACTATGAATATTCTTTGTTCTAAAGAATAAACCATTTCCGCAATTTTTTTACAACATACATAAAACTCTACTAAAGAATTTCTTTAAAACAAACTAGCATTTCTTAGAATATCAAAAAATTTTTAAAATAGGAAAATTGATTAATTTTTAACAACAACAACAACAACAACAACAACAACAAAAAAAAAACCTACTAAATCATTTCACATTATTTTAAAATATGATGCACAAAGTATTCTTTAAATTAGATGATAAAAAGTAATTTAATCCGAGAAAATACGGCTTTTTTAAATGTAAAATCGTCTGCAAAACTCGTATGCTGCTCGTTAAACTCATTTTCAGTTTCCAATCGCTGCTATTATATAGAAGGATTTATTTCCATGACAACACATTTCATTGAAATTATACCGACTGAGTACAAAATCGGGCTTTATGTCGAGTGCACAGGTCAAATGTATTTTGTTCAATAAAAACAAATAAACAAAAGTTCAAAATCAGGCCCTAAGAGCAAGATTGCATTGTCAAACGAGACCCACTCCACAGCCTTAAACTCCTTATTTTGCTTCAGTGCCAAGTGACGTCAATATCCATCTCAACACCGCACCTAGCGCTCTCAGCGCCATCTATTGTTTGTAATTCGAACTAAAATCCAGAATCGCAGGAAAAAAACTTTTGACCTTTGAGATGATTCTCGTGCAAGAATTTTTTAAATATCTGTAAAAGTTTGCAAGTTATTGATTTTTAAAATCGTTCAGTCCTTTTCAGGACACCCGGTATCTTTTTTTCATTAAATAAGAGAAGTATTACTTTACAAAAATTCTGGTAAAAGACCCTTGAAACATAGGAACCCTGTTTTAGTCTTTTTACTTACCCATCGTACGTAGTATAGGGTAAATCTTGCAATCGCTTTGAAAATCGAAAAAAATTTTTTAACGGATTTACACGTTTTCGACACTGAAGATTTCGAAAAACATATTTTTAGAAAAAATTTTTTGCCGTCTGTCTGTCTGTAAACGCTCTACCTCCCGAACGAATTGACATAGAGACTTGAAATTTCGTATGTACTTAGTATGTAAGAATGGGACAAAGCCTGTTTAATATCAATGACCTCGATTATCCGGAACTATTTTTTTCGGACTCTCGAAAAATTCGTTCTGGTGAAAGGCATAGATGCCAACCTCCGGCTTTTTATAAATCAAAGAAACATACTTTGAACCAGAAATTTATTTACTGAACGATATCCAGTAGATAGCAAGTTAGAGCAATATTTAATACAAGATACATTTAATTGAAATAATTTTCTGGTTCAAAGTACGTTTACTTGATTTACAAAAAGCCGGAGGTTGGCAAGTATGGTGAAAGGTACATAAAAAATTTCGAAATTTTTTTATTTTAAGGACTGATCGTAAAAGGCAATAAAATAACACAAATTTTGCATAAAGAACGAAGTTGATCGAATTATTAGTTGCCGAGATATCTGTAATCCTGTTTTCCAGATTCTTCGATTTTTCATGACCCTGTATTTCATTCAAATTTCAGTTTAAAGATATATTTTAATTGGAAATGAGATGCTTAATCCGACGCAATAAACTGTTAGTTAATAAGAATATTGTTTTTGGAGTTATAAGGATGTTTCATTTTCGCAATTCAGTATTACTTGAGTAGTTAGGCGTGTTGTATAATTTATCGAAAGAGATTCATCAGCAACTCTTTAATACAGCAATTCTATGCACAATAAAAATATAAATACACGTTTAAATTTTGTTTTGGAATTGCAATCCATTTTATAAATAGTTTTCAAATGTATTATTTTCATATATTATATATGCATATAATGATGGGTAAGTATTACGGTGGCCCCCAACGACTAGTTTTGTAAGTGCTAATGAAATTATTCATATCCAATCTGATAATAAAGGTATTTTATATATCAATACAGAAAGATTTTATTATGGAGTTTAAAAATTGTATGTAGCAACAATCTGAAATAGGAAGAAAGAAAATTTTACACAATCTAAAGGAAGTCAAAACAGTGATGGAACAGAGACGCAGCAGTTGGACGATTGCCACCACTAAAATTTAATAGTATTCTTCGCCCTTGAAAATATTCAGAAATTGTAACCGGAAATTTGACGAAGAATGCTTACAAAATTTTGCGGTGTCAATTAATTCTCCGCTGCCACACTGTTCCATCTTCGGTCAAAATTAAAATCAAACGGAAGAAAGAGGATGTTACACAACACAATTTTAAACGAATATTGTATGAAAGAAAAAACATGACTAAAATTCGATTTATTATGTCATTTTCACTGAGTTCTTCAATTGAATAAAAAATTTTAATTAATTCATCAAAATGATTTTTTTTCTAAAATTAAAACATATTATATTTATAACAAATGGGCAGAGATCAACTTTGTAGCTTCATCCTTTTTCCACAAATGCGAATGATTTCCATTTTTTTTTCTTTTTTCTTCTTTCTTTTTTTTTTCTTTTTCTTTTTCTTTTTTTTTTTTTGTAAATAGAGGCATTTTATGTATGAATACAAAGAGCTTTTATTATGGGTTTAAATTATTGTGGGTAGCAGTAATTTGAAATCGGAAGAAAGGGAATCTTACATAATCTAAAACAACTTTAAACAAATATCGTAAGAAAGAATAAGCAGAATATAAATCAGATTTATCATTTCATCTTTAATCATTTCTTCAACTGAGCAAATAAGTTTTAGCGATTTTGTCAAAACTATTTTTTTTTAATTAAAACATATTTATTTACAGTCATAAGGCGGTGTTCACACGTGTAGCTCCACCCCTCTTTCCGTAAATGCTGGAAATTGCTTTCAAATATAGAGTCAAATCTATATTAACCCCTTAAGTGCCGAGAAAAACTTACGAGATTCACTCCCCAGTGCCACAATTAGAACTTTGTGGCCTTACAAAATGGGGGGTGGCTTAAGAGCGTGCGAACTCTGTAAATAATCATGCAATACGATAGAAAGGCGAAAAGTGAACGGCAAACCAAACAATATCTTCTCTAAAATAATAGTGGTGTACAAAAAGGGCGGAGTCTTGTCAAATATGAAAAAACTTCGCTTGTATTTTCACGCCACTAGCTCAGTGCGATAGCCTTTATGAAGGTAATTCCTTCTACCCCTTCTCCTCCGAAATAGGTCAGTCTTTCAAAAACACCTTCAAAATCTTTTTTTTTTTTTTTTTTTTTTTTCTTTTTTAATTCCAAAGCCGTGGGCGTGGTTTTACTGGTACAGCGCAGTATAATGGACAATATTTTGGACTGACGTATATATACGTCAGTGACACTTAACGCATCGACTATGCGCGACGGATATATACGTCTGTGGCACTTAAGGGGTTAAAAATAACAACTGCATGCAGAGCAAAATGAGAAACATATTTACTGCTTTAACGCAGTAAATAAATATCCTGAATAAAATAAAAATATCTATAAACACAGAAACAAAACCTTGTCATTTATAAACTAATGCACTCTAATCTCGATTCTCAAAATGCAATGACGCTTTTTTTTTTTTTTATCAAGGAAATAATCAATCATAATAATTCAGTTCTTAAGCTCGTTATTATTTTATTCTTCCTGTAAATTGAGAGAAATTTTGAACTCAGCTTGTTAAGCATTTTAATAACTGTAAATTTAAAATTTATTTTTTAACTAGCTGACCTGCCCGGCGTTGCTTTGGCCCGTGATGTTATTCAGTTTTCAAATGTGTTATTTGTTTTCTAAATGACCCTTAAATTAAACTCAAATTTCTATGGTTTTATATCTTTAAGTCCATTTTGTCAAAATTTATATTTTTAAATGGAAAAATTGCGAAAAGTTATTGAATTTAAAGCACATGCTGTTTGGTATTGTATTCTCTATGTAATTTGATTTTTTGGAAACTATGCTTACCGAAAGCGAACGAAACCGCGACGGAACACTCATGTTTTTACTGAATTCATAAAAAATTTCACATATTTTATTTTGTAAAAAAGTAATTTTATCCATACGAAAGTTCCAACATTTTTGTAAGTAATGTAAATCTGGTTTATTGAAAACCTCTAAAAAGATTGTGCTAAAGTAAAGGCATTTAGTTACTGACCTTCTTTTGCTAGTGTATTTGAAAGGGTTAAAATCCAAATATTTTAAAACCAATTGCACCATCGGTTAGAAGAAAGTTTCAACTTTAGTATCTTCTTTTTGGTTTGTTTATATCTTAAAAATTACGCCCTGGAGGGGCATTGAAAAAAAGGAGAAAAATAGTTTTGGGAAAAACAACCATTTTTGAATATTTGTTTTCAAAAGGTTAACTGCAACATTTTTTGGAATTGACAATTGCATTTGAGACTTAAAAATATGATCTTTCGAAATATGTCTCTTAAATTTTATTGCGTCGGGCAGTTTGGTTGATTTGGATTTAAACAAAAAGATCCAAAATCAGAAATAAACGCCGATAAATGGTTCTTCTTTCATTTAGGTGCGTAAAAGGGTTTGTGCGCATGTGCAAACGATTTCTTTCCCCGAGCATTAAAAAAATGAATTTTTGAAGAGAGTGAGTTCCGCTTCATAATTAATATCGATGAAACTAATCAAAAAATCAAAATTCTGAGCTTCAGGTGCATCAGGAGAGATATTGGGCTACTCTCATAAACATTTTGAACCATAGATTTCGCTAGCCATCGCAGACACACACACACACACACGATTTGTTATTTTATTAGTATAGATAGACATCTGAATATACATTTTCGAAAAAGAAGTCCACTGATTTTGCAGGAAATTTCAGCAACATTGAAGAAATTGACTTTCGATTACTTGGCAACACTATTTTCTATATTATAGGTAGAATATTTTGAACCTTTTTATTCATATGAGTTGGCCTATGGTTTCGCAGTTTTGGCCTGAAGAGCAGTATGACGAAACGACGAACTTCAACAAAAATTGTATTTAGTTTCTCTAGGTTTGTCAGCAATATGGATTTGTTCTATAAGTTACTCAACATGAGAAATATATGAGAAATTTGCGCATTTTCAAAAGTATCAAAATTTTAAAAAATACAAATTTTTATAAAATTTTAAAAACTTTTAATTAAATATGTAATATAAAGACTTTTTTTTTTCAAAATGCACTGTTACTTGAACAGTTAAATGCTGTGAGTTCACCATTAGAACCAAACTTTAAGAAATAAGCAAAATTGTTGAAAAGGTAATCAGTCCTCTTTAAAACTCACAGATTGAAGTGTTTTGTAGTTCCTTTTTATTTTTTCTCTAGTCATCAGCAGTGAGAATAGAAGACCTGTGTTAAAAGATTGCACATTTTATTCTAAACTATCAACTGTTTCTAAATTATAGTTTCACACTGATAGCACGCTAGGAGAGGGAAGTAAAAGTCCATCGATAAACATATTATGTATGAATTTAGAAAGCTTTTATTATGGGTTTAAAAATTGTATGTAACGGCAGTTAGAAATCGAAAGAAAAAGAAATTTGCATAATCTAAAAAAATTTTAAGCTAATATTATAAGAAAGAACAAGTTGAACGTAAAAATGATTCATCATCCCACTTTTATAAAAATCTGTACTGATCTTGCGACAATGGCCTGTAAGATATGCCGGAACTAATAATTCAATCGGAAGTTCCATTTAGAAGCTATCGAGTTCATTTTTATACATACATCATGATTACAATACATTCTTTATACTACGTGTTCGAAATTTATTATCTGTTTATATCATATGATACGAGAGGCAGAGGGAAAAGAAATCGAGATTGACAAGCCTAATCGAGTTGTCATACAATTTATTAAACGTAGGGTAGAACCCCCAATTCAATCAGATAGGAGGACGTCTAAAAGTGTGTATTGAGTAAAAGGATAGTGAGATATGCTGGACAACAATGATGTTCTGAAAAATGACCACAGACTAAACGGCCCGAACTCAATGAAGTAGTTCCGAACTTTCTCAGATCAGAAGATTTGTGGGGTCCTTTTAACAGAAAAGGAAACTTTTATCTCCCTCGATTCTATACACATTTTAATTTAGAAATTGAAATCACAGCCTGTATGTGACTCATGTGAAGAGCAATCTAATAATAATGCGAGGACGCCAACAAGGATAGGGCCATTTTCTCTCCTGGATTTATACATTCATTCAATTAAACTTTCTTTATATCTGATGACAAAAAAGTAACATCTATTTTTTAAAACAATTTGAAATAATATTTTTCTATTTTATAATGATAGTTCCGCCTTATAAAATATAGTTAGTTCTGCTTTATATATCTCCCAAAATCTCGTCCAAATTTTAATTATTTATTGATTTTTTTTTTCTTTACGATCATGTGTTGAAAATTACCTGAAACAGAGCTTCCGAAACGAAGAAACAATTGTTTCAGATCTTCATTCTGGAACAAGTAAAAAGATGTTGAGTTTAAACAAATTAATATTTTTAAATAATCGTGGGTAACAGCAATAAGGAAGAGAGTAAATCTTGCATAATCTAAAACAACTTTAAAATAGCATAATAAGAAAAAACAAGAACTTAAATCCGATTTATCACTCACTTTTACGAAAATTAGTACAGATCTTGCGACAATGGTCTATAAGATATTCCCCATCTAATAATTCAATCGGAAGTTCCGTTTGGAAGCTATCGAGTTCATTCGCATACATACATCATGAGTACAATACATTTTTTACACTACGTGTTCGAAAATTATTATCTGTTTACATCATACGATACGAGTAACAGAGTGGAAATAAAGCGAGATCGACAAGCCTAATCGAGTTGTCATACAATTTATTAAACGTAGGGTAGAATCCCATTTCAATCAAATAAAAAGACGTCCAAAAATATGGGATGAATAAAAGGATAGTGAGAGATGCTGGACAGCAATGATGGCCTGAAAAATGACCACAGACTAGACGCCCGAGCTCGCTAAAGTAGTTCCGAACTTTCTCAGTTTCAGAAGATATGTGGGGTCCTTTTAAAAGAAACGGAAACTTTTATTTCCTTCGATTCTATACACATCTTAATTTAGAAATTGTATTTCATAGACTGTGACTCATGCGAAGAAAAATCCAATAATGATGCATGGACGCCAACAAGGGGAGGACCATTGTCCCTTCCTAGGTTTACAAATTTATTCAATTCTATATTATATGTATAGTTCTAACCCCATACCCTAGAATCCATCCAATTAATTGTTTTTTTTCCTTTATGGTCATGTGTTCAAAATTATCTGAAACAGAGATTCCCGATGAGGAAACAGAAGCAATTGTTTCAGTTCTTCATTCTGAAAGAAGTTAATTGAAGCTTAGTTATAAGAGAGGGGGATGTTGCATTTTTATGTTGTTCTGGACGTTTTTATGTTTAAAAACTTTTGCAACATTTCGAAAAAAATCGCTGCATCTACGTTGCGGGCTACATCTTTATATCTGATAATAAAAAAGTAACATCCATTTTTCAAAAACATCTTAAAATAATATATTTTTATTTTATAAAGATACTTCTGCCTATTTCTTCCAAAATCTCCTCCAAATTTTATTTATTTATTTATTTTACCTTTATGATCATGTGTCGAAAGTTATCTGAAACAGAGCTTCCCAACGAAGAAACAATTGTTTCACTTCTTCATTCTGAAACAAGTGAATAGAAGCTGAGTTAAAAAAAAAAATAATATTTTTAAATAATTGGGGGTAACAGCAATTAGAAATCGAAAGAAAGGGAATCTTGCATAACCTAAAACATTTTTTAAAAGTTTATAAGAAAGAACAAGCCAAATTTAAATCCGATTTATCATTTGGCTTTTACGAAAATCTGTACAGATCTTGCGACAATGGTCTATAAGATATTCCCCATCTAATAACTCAATCGATAGTTCCGTTTGGAAGCTATCCAGTTCATTCTTATACATACATCCTGATTACAATACATTCTTTATACCACGTGTTCGAAAATTATTATCTGTTTACATCACATGATACGAGTAACAGAGTGGAAAGAAAACGAGAGTGACAAGCCCAATCGAGTTGTCATACAATTTATTAAACGTAGGGCAGAACCCCCAATTCAATCAGATAAGAAGACGGCCAAAAATGTGTGGTGAATAAAAGGATAGTGAGAGATGCTGGACAGCACTGATGTCCTGAAAAATGACCACAAATTAAACGCCCGAACTCGCTAAAGTAGTTCCGAACTTTCTCAGTTCAGAAGATTTGTGGGGTCCTTTTAAAAGAAACGGAAACTTTTATCTCCCTCGATTCTATACACATTTTAATTTAGAAATTGTATTTCACAGTCACTGACTCATGCGAAGAGAAATCCAATAATAATGCGTGAGCGCCAAAAAGGGGAAGGTCATTGTCCCTCCCTGGATTTACTAATTTATTTAATTAAATTTTCTTTATATCTGATGATAAAAAGTTTTATTAATTTTTCAAAAAACAACTTAAAATAATATTTTTCAATATTATAAGTTCAGTTCTGTCCCCTTCCCCTAGAATCCATCCAAAAATTTGTTTGTTTCAATTCCTTCAATTCCTTTATCCTTTGTGCTCAAAATGATCTGGAACAAGGATTCCCGAAGAAGAAATAAAAGCAATTGTATCAGTTCTTCAATCGGAAATAACTGGTAGTAGTTTAATTAAAAAAGTTTTTTTAAATGTTGAATTTCTATGTTTTTCTCGAGGTTTTTATGTTTAGAAACTTTTGCAGAATTTGGAAAAAATTGTCGCATCTACGTTGCGGGCCACATGATCTCTTCAAAAGTCTTAACCTCACTCGCTTTCAGTTTCTTTTCGCTTAAATATTTTGTACTGAGAAAAATAAAAATGCGTTTCAGATGTTGTTTAGTTTACAAATAACAAAACTCTATACACCTTTTTTTTCCCCCTCAAAGTTTTACAAATGTCAGAAAACGTCTATTTAATGTGTAAGTGCATACATTTCTATGTATTTACTATTTGTTTAGTTATTTTTTTATTTTTTTTAAACATTATCTACAAGATTTGTCTAATGAAATTCAACATTTTATAAAAACATAGCATGTGAAGAGTGGTTATTATTTAAAGAAAAAGAATTCTGTTTTTCGCAATTGTCTTTATATATTTTGTTCTAAAAATTGCCTTTTTGTTGTAATTATTTATTTAGTTGCGAGTCTTTTTATTGTGGATTTTGTTTATTTGCTTATATATTTACTCAGGCTGAAAGTGGGATTTACTCAGTACTTGACAAATTGAGCCCCAAGGGGAAATTTTAGTAAGGAAAATCCGTATTTTGAATATAAACTAAACACTTGTTGCATATTTAAACTTCCTAAATTTGACTTTCTCATAAGTTAGACTTCTTTGAGAAAATGGATTTGAGGAACAGTAGTATTAACATTAATCCCAAACTATGTACTTATAAGTTGGACATCTTTTTAACTTGGATGTTTACGCAAAAAGGAAAAATAAATAATAATAATAAAGTACTGGCAGCTTAATTGCCAGAACACTGTCGTAAATTCACGATATTTTTGGGGTTTTTTACGAATATTCCATAAAATTCCATAAAATTTTGACCTGCAATTCTTGAACTTTCTTTGATTTGAAAGAAAAACTACATACATAAAATAACTTGCGATCTGACAAAAGTGCAGATTAAACTGAAGAGTTTAGACGAGTTTAATTGGAATTCATGTGATTTCAGAGTTTTGGGAGAAAATGGGCAAATTAAGGCAGAAAAATTTTGAGAATTAACAGAATTTAATGAGAGGGAAAATACAAATTTACAGACATTTTATTGTATTGGTTATTCTCACATTATTCAAGAAATTTCACAATCTCGTTTGTAAGCAGTTATAAATATTGAATCAAAAACTATTGTAATTATCCACATAAAAATATAAATTGTATATAATCCACAGATAAATAAATCATTATTCGACCCAGAAAATTTTTTAATAAAATTTAACATTTTAGATCTCGATAAATATTTGTTTTTTTACTATATAAAATTTCGGGGTCCAAACAAAATTGTTTGACTCGTTTATTATACGCCGGAAATTACGGTACATTTATATGTACTGCATGTTACGACTGTGGAAAACCACCCCCAAACATACACAACAGTCTTCGTTTGGTGGATAATAGGTATAGCGTGTAATATCTGCATGATCGATTTGTATTCTAATAGGGATTAAAAATTTTGCATGTGCAATAATACTAAATTACCCCAAATTAAAACTAATTAAAAGAAATCAAAATTCTTAAAATGTATGTTGTGTCTTTTTTGTAAATAATTCTGAAGCATGAGTCAAAAGTTAATAACACAAAGCAACTCAATTATAAAAATAATTTAAAAGTACCGCAAAACTTTATCTAAAGTTAAACAGGCCACATGATGTAAGAAATGATAAGACTAAATTAGTTAACAAAATCCAACACACCACTTCTTTGGTACTCCTTTAAAACTAAAAATTTTAACGTTATTGCTATGAAAAAGTTTTACTGAAATAGATTCCATAAACAGAAATTTCTCGTTAATTGCAGCTGACTTTTTGACTCATACATCTGGATTCATGTTTTATTTTTGTGTGTGTGTGTGAGAGACAGAGAATTTTTGTAGGTATTCGAAAAATCTACATGCCTGATATCAGTGTTGCCAGATATGCTGATTTTTTAAATTCACATTGGCACCACTTTTTTGTTATGGTAAAATTCTCCTTATTTAACGGTATATTAATCAATGAGAATTTTATCCTTTAATAAAAGTGGTGCCAATAAAATTTTTAAATAGTAGCCAATTTGACAACACTAATGTCGGACATGTAGATTTTTCGAGCCCTGGTTCAATTCAATAGGAAACCTAAAATAAACGCATAACTAATCTACAGCAATGATTCAATGTTCTCTAGACTCCTTTCAGAATTAATCACGATGTAAAAAAATCGTATAATAACTCCTTTTTGACACATTCTCACATGTTAATAAATAAAAATTTCCGATTATTTACTACTTGAATCTAGGAAAATGTTTTCAGGATTTTTTTCTCTGCTATATGAATTTCTTACTACTCGAATTCAATTTCATCAAATCTTGCACTAAACGTATAAATAATAATACAACAGTATTGCATGTTTTCTAAGATGCCTTTCACAATTAAACACGATTGTAGGCAAACTGTATTTTACTTCCGTAAGACATCAAAATAGCAAAAAACTTTTTGATTCTTCTACGTACATTAAAAAACGAAAGCTTTCGATTATTTACTTGATCTAGGAAAATGTTTTCATTTTTCTTCTACTTTGTGAATTTCTTGTTACTCGAATTCAATATCAGCAAACTCTGAAATAAATGTATAAATAATAATATAGCAATGTTATATGTTTTCTAGATTCCTTCCGCAATTAATCACGGTGTAAGCAAATCGTATTTCGCTTCCGTAACACATCGGAATAATCTCAAAGATGAAAGGTATTTGGGATTGATTGGGGACGCACCCAATTAAGTTGTGGGTCCGTGGTCAATCGGAAACTTTGATTGGGTCGGGAAAATTCAATTTGTTTCCCCCTATTATCGCTAACAAGGCTTATAAGGTCTCGCTCATGTCTCTTTTTTTCTTCGTTGTGGATACACATTTTTCTCGTTGTGGTCTTCTTCTGTTTCTTAGCACTTATAGTATTTGTAACATTTAGTTTTTATTAACAGACTATAAATGAAAAAGATAGTTTCTGAAATTGTCGTAAATGCAACAAGGCCGTATCCGGAAAATATTTTGAAAGGGAATTTGTTGGTCCAAAAATATATTCTTATTATCTTTCTTTAGATTTGTTTTTCAATATTTTAAAGATTTGAAGTTAGTTAAGAGAAGACAAAAGTGGGTGTAATCCTATGGAAAATATGCCAGCTTAAAGACCCGTTTCCTTGGAAACTACCCAACTTGATAATACCAAAGAAAGCAAAGCGCTTAAACAGCGGTTATGGGTAGATCCAACACATCTTACATAAATGCTCAATTAGAAGCTCGCTATTACTGTTTGGAAAGTTCTACGTTACATTTATAGAAACAAGCGTACCGTATTCGAACTGTGGATACACTTGAAGTTGAGGGCTATGCAGCTCAACAAATTACATAGTGTGGTTTTCTGGAATCTGTGCAGAACAAATATGGCAGACCTCCGATAACATCAGATGTTGTGTAAAGAGTCAGATGCTGTGCAAAGAGTAGGTTAAACAACTAAATATGGTATAGCCCCCTAATCTTATATCTTGTAAAGGAGAAGTCGCGCTCCAATGAAAAAGTTCTCAGACAGTAATTTTTAAATTTACTCAAAAGGGTGCAGTGCGTTATTAATTCTATCGATTTTAGTATTGATACTCCACTAGTTGTGTTTCCGGGCGTTGAATATTTTTAAGGTTACATTTTCAAGTGTAACTTTTTTGTAGAAGGTAAGTGGTTTTGAAAAGTTTGAACATATCTGTAATTTCAGTTTACAGTAAAGCATCGTTTATACGACGGTCGCTTATACGACGTTTACATTTATACGACGTTTTAGAGTGGTCCCAATTCATTCCTATTCATTTTAATGTAAAAATATATCTTTTATACGACGCACAAAATCGTTTATACGTCGATTTTTAGATTTTGTAAGGTTTATTTTTGTCTATTTTTCTCGTGTATTTTAAGAACTGGCAGAAGTTGGCAGCTATGAATGACACCAAAAAACATGTTTAAATGTACCCCCACTTGATAACAATGTGAGCTGGTATTCGATTAGTCGGAAAAATCAACTTATGTGTAACGGATTACATTGTAGGGGTCATTATTTTTACGAAAGTGGTAAGCTTTCCCGACCTGTTGACTATTTTTCTAATTGTTATCAGTATTGGCAAATTTTAGTTGGCCACGGAATGCAATGAAACGCTAAGAACTTTTTTTTTTTTTTATTTGACACAGTACCAGCGAAAAAACTTTTCAGGTCCTTGACTCATTGAGGAAATCATTAATTATAACGCAACATCAGTCAACCTCAAACAACCATAGACGATTTTTTCTGTAACACTACGTAATACGATCTAAAGTAAAAAATAAATAAAGATACGTATATTTAAATTGCTTACTAATTTTCTCCCTTTTTATTTATTTATTAATTAGTTATTTGTTTGTTTTGGCTTGTTTAATTTACAAATTTACGTAAATCAACGCGTTAAACGTTAAAATTCAGTGAAAACAAAATTTAGAAATGAAAATCGATTATACGACGTTATTGTTTATACGACGTTTTTCCGTAGTCCCTTCAGCATCGTATGAACGATGCTCCACTCTACTTATATTAATGTTTGCTAATTATTGGTTTGGGTTGAAATTCATTTTTTTGTAAGTTACTAAGTATTAGCAACCCATGTGGAGTTCCCAATATGACACTACCAAGGATACTTAAATATGGTTATAGTGCTATATTTCGGCCATTTTTTGCCCGTATATGATAGAGTGGATTTGGCTTCTCAGGAAAGAGCTGTAATTCACTGGACCGTGAATGAGTTATTTTTAAATGCTTTACTCATCTTGATTTAGATTGCTTATATAAGTAACTCATCTTGATTTAAATTGTTTAAAAACAACTCTTCTTTTGAGTTGTTTCAACTCTTTATAAGAAGCTACCTTTCAAAACGTGAGATGAGCGAATTTCATCTCAACTTGAGATATATTTTGGCTGACATTTTAAGAGATCATATACTATCTATTTACTTTATCTTTACATATTATTATGGACTTTGTAAAGAGTTAGTGCTTGTGCTCCAAAATAATGTAAATTGCTCAATTAAGCTCTATTCATAAGTCAATATTATTTCCCGTTGCATTAAAATATCTCATTTTGTTGGTTTTCTGCAAGCAAGTAAACCCTATTGGAACTAAGTCTGCGGCTACTTGGTGAAATATTAGAGATATTGGCGTAACTTTCGACGACTAATGTTGATCCCCAAATTTGTGATATATCACCATGTGGGTGACAAATATTTGGCGACTGAATGGTACTCCTCCCCCAATGGTAACCCTTTTTATATGTATTGAGATGTTTTAAATGTTGTTCCACGTTTTTCAAGGAAATTCCAAAAAATTATAGCATTAGAAAATCGTGGAATGTTCTCGAACATGAGACACAGACTCTGGCATGGACCCGGAATCGTTCAGCGAAACAGAAGACGATGTCCCATTGATTGACTGTCCCTTTTGTGCATCAAAATTCCCAGATGATTACATGGAAGAAAAGTGAGCTAAATGCACCTAGTGTATTAGGTGGTCTCAGGAGGATTGTGGTGAACTTATTCCTAACCGCCTCATGTTTTAAACTTTTTTTATCTTTTTTTTTTTTTTTTTTTTTTTTTTTTTTTTTACTTTTATGTCAATAATTTGTTTTTTTCTTTTCTGTTTACTTTTATTTCTTCATAACTACCCATTCGAATATTTTTGATTACCTATCTTAGGCTAGTTATCTTAAGTTAGGAAAAATTTTTGTGGTTCTATTCACCAACTTTATATTATGTTTGAGAAAAATACATTTATGATTTATGTCATTAAATATTCTAGTCTAATAAATTTACTTTGAGTGAAAGATGTGTCGTTTTATTTTATTACCTTGAAATCTTAATTTCCTTCGACATTTTTGGTGTGGGTGCCGTATTAGGGACCCAGTGTATACCATATTAAGAACCCCTTTCGCTGAAACCTGCAAATGACACACCACACAGGTTTTTTTTTTCTCAAGCTGTATTAATTTTTTTGAACAAACTTGACCCCAGAATCTTATAGAAAATAAATTAGGAAATGGATCTACAACTAGCATTTTTTTGGTGAAAAAAAAGAGCATTTGAAAATAATAAAAAAATTACATCAACAAAAAATGGTTCATATTTAAGCACTTTCTCCTACATGAAGAAGCAATTACGCGAAAAATATAACTCCAAGACATCCATTCAAAAATTCTACCAGAAGCTCACTATTCCATACTTTATTGTTTGCAAGATTTATTGTACTTTATATAAAACAAACATATCACATTGAAAATGTGGTTAACTTGAAAAGTTTGAAGGTGAAAATTTCAGAGATTGACAACCTATATGGTATACGATTTTCTGGAAGCTGCACAGAATGATAACTTAAAGTGTGTGAAGTCCTTCTGCTTCTATTTATGAGTTAATTCCCGTAGACGAGAACAAGAATAACTAATATTTTTAGGCTCTTTTTGTAGTTATGCAAATATGTAGCAGTTATAGTCGTTGTTCAGTCCGATCGTCCATCTATCTGTCCATCTGTCCATTCGCATGTTACAAACAGAGCAAAAACTACTCAACTGAATCGTTTGAAATTAAAAATTTATTATTGTTGCATAATTTTGTAGAGTCATTTTAAATGTTATGAAAATCAGAGGTATAGTTTAAAGTCAGGGACAATCAAAAGTATTTCGCTACATTACGGCCAATGGGAAAAATAGTTTGAAATGTGTTTAATGATGTTGCACTCTTTCGAACATTGATAAGCAATTGACAAGCATCTGTGAACTATACACTAAAATATACATTTTGTGCAATCTGTAGTGTGAAGAATATTTGTTATTAATTTACAGTGCTACACAGAAATATTCTATTATATAATGGTATAGAGGGAAACATTGTTTGACCCGCGTTTTAATTGTATTAAACTATTTCACATTTTATCAAATTGATATATGTACCTAGGTTTTATTGCAATTTACTTCCTGTATAATAGAAAGAATATAATATTTACAGGGACACACAAAAGATTTCAGCTACTGTACTGTATCCGAAATACTGTATATTATTTTAATTATATTAATATTACATTATTTTAATTAAATGTATTTTGCTGGGATTTTGCTACAGATTAAAAAATATATATCATAGCAAACGCGGTAGCTTTTGGTATAATATGTTTAAGAAATAGAAAATGCGAACGTCTTTTCGAAATTTCTAGCGAACCAGTTGACGTACGAGAGGGATTTTAGTTTCAAAAGATAGAACTCGACGAGACGAATAAAGTGATAGCATTCAAAAAATTATCGCAGTTTTCTGTAGTTTTTTATTTAACTTTTAACGAAAAAATGAAGACGAAAAGTTCAACAAGCAATAGCTAACGTTATTATGGATGGATTAACTTCGTTTTTGGTTTATTTTTATCGTCTTGATAGAACTTAGAAGAGTTTTTTTTTTTTCATCTTTGTATGCTTGACGGTTTCTGAGAAAATCGAATTTATGTCTTAAACCTCCAGTTGAATATTGTCTTTTGCTTTTGCGATTGTAGTTTTTTTTATTCATTGCCACCAAGTTTAATATAAAAATTGTCATGTATGTATCATAATTCATTCAAATTAAACAAATCACGTGAAAAACATAGTTATTTGTTTTTATTAACTTTTAGTTTCAGTTCTTTAAATAATAAAGTTGTGAACGCAGTGTTATTATTTTTTTGGTCGAATTCATAATTATTTTTTCAAATAACATGCATTTATATGACCATGGGATGATTTTCTCGAGTGTCCTAACATTTTGAATTTTAGGGTACTTCCAGGTTATCCCGTCGACGAAAAAATTATCGCCAAATTTTAAGATTAAATGCCAATAAACGATGATCGTGAATGCCACATTCAGTGACATTAAATACGATTCACGTGTTTAGAAAGTCATTAAGCGATTTTTATTTCGGCTTTTTGTTTGTATTTTTATTAATATTTTACTAATTATTTCTTTTTTCGTTATTTAAAATAAAAAATTATGTCAATGTGTATAATTTGGCTATTAGTTTGGCGATTTGTATAATTTGACGAAATTGGTCGACGGGATAACAGAGAAGTACATATTTTAGTAGTAGAAAAAAATAGGGAAAAAACAAATACATGGGAAAAAAGAATCTGGGAAAACCAAAATTTCTTTTCAGGAACTAAATGTAAGATTATTTAATTATGATCATGTAACGTCCTAATTTACACAAGGAAAAGATATAGAGTAAAACAAAAACTTCACATTCTGTCCATATCTTAAATAGCATTCAATTGATTTTAAATAGGGATGTAATGTCAAATATGCATTAGGGTACTTAGTTGGCACGAAAATTTTGTTATTTTGTCTGATAAGATAACCGGGCTAATGTTTATAAAAATATATATATATATATTTATCTTTATTTAATTTTGTTAAATTTTATAAATCGTTTCATTCTGTAGTTATTAGTTAAATTTTTCAATACTACTTGATTATCCCGTCGACCAATTTCGCCAAATTTTACAAATCATCAATTTATTCACCATGTAATTCATATTGGCATAATTTTTATTTTAAATAACGAAAGAAGAAATAAATTAGTAAAACACCAATAAAAGTACAAATAAAAAGTTGAATTCAAACTCATATTATGGCATAACAAACATGGATAACCTATTTAATGTAAACTGAATGTAACCTTTATGATAATCCGTTATTGGCATTTAATTTTATAATTTGGCGATAATTTTTTGGTCGAAGGGATAATCAATTATCACCGGTTTTTATTCATTATTATTTTCTTTTGAAAATAATAGAAAATAGAAGTACTACTTGGTTATCCCGTCGACCAAAAAACCATCGCCAAGCTATAATATTATATGCCAATAATGGATGATCGTGAATGTCGAATCCAATGACATTAAATAGGATGCACGTGTTTAAAACGCCATTAAGGGATTTTTATTTGGACTTTTTATTTGTATTTTTTATTAAGATTCTACAAATTGTTTTTTGTGTTATTTAAAATGAAAATTATGTCTATATGTATAATTTCGCTATGAGTTTGGCAATTTGTATAGTTTGGAGAAATTGATCGACAGGATAACTAAGTAGTACCTTAATATATATGTATGTAATTGAAGTTTGAAAACTAAGCTTTTGCAAAATTGGCGTCAGAAGAATATAGCACAATGTCGTGCATATATGGCATCTGTGCCAGGAAAGCATCAAATGAAAAAAACACATGGTGATGTAAAAAACTTTTGTGATGGTGTGAAGTAAATGTAACATTTACGATCAGCAATTATTGGCCTTTAAAAGTATTTTTGTTTGAGATATTGTCGAAAAAGCATTGCAAAGATATACTTTCCCTCTCCCTTCCATTTCCAAATGTACTAAATTTCAAATTATGAAAAAAAAGAGTTTACTTAAAACCGTGCATAAAAATTGTAGTAATTATCCTAATTTTTCTTATAGAAATTCTCAATTTTCCGTTATTAACAAACGCTACTTTAAAATCGCGAATTTAATCGGCTAAATCGCCAAGTTGCATAATGATCATCGCCACTGAATATATAAATAATGCCATATTTGCAAACTTATCGGTCAAAAAACAGTGGAACCTTGGTTTACGGCCTCCTCTGTTTTTGACAAGTTCGGTTTATGACCAACTTCAGTGATCAAAATTTTACTCTTTCGGCGTAGGATAACTCGATTCGCGACCAAAGCTGTCGAATAGTTCAGTTGGCAACCCTCACATAACTCTTGTTATAGGTCAAGTTTGGAGTAAAGTGTGTATCAGAGTGCTTTGTGACCTTCAGTACAGTAAAAAATTTAACTTATTGTTTTAATAAGTTTCGCGAAAATTTTTATTATGACTTCTAAGATTGAAAAAGCGTTTAGTGATAGCAGTAGTAAGAAGCTTAATCGAATTACTGATCAATTATGAAAAGAAGTAGCGACAAAACTTAAGAACGATGATAGTGTAATCAAAATAGCTAAACAATACGGTGTAGATGAACCGTCGATTACTCTGATGATAAAGAACTAGTCGGATATGGTAACCCCAAAACTATTTTCTATCTCATGCATATAATGCGTCAAAATTCATTATTACAGTGCTAAAATCAAATGACAGTCATATGCTCACCGTGAGGATTCTAAAGACATGAAATTCCGAACTCTAGTTTTTGAAATAGGACTGTTGCGGATTTCGGGAAAAATACAGCATATATGCGACACTTGTTGGGAGATTTACCCAAAACACGCAATGAGCAATAATATAAATCAAAGTGTGCCTAAATCTCAAGTTTGATGAAAATTTGTGCATTAATTTCTGCGATAGAGATATTGTGGTAATCAGAACAATTCAGCCTAGCAGTGCCACGTGTTTGGTTATTGAAACCAAAACGTAAACAAAGCCAATTCATATAAAGATTAACTGAATTTGATGTTTGATGAAAATCCGTGCGTTAATTCTCGAGATAGAACTACGGCGAAAATAATGAAAAATGCAACACGATTAAGACACCTGTTGAACGATTTAAATCAAAATGTAAACAGCATCAATTTATATCAGGGATTACCTGAATCATGGCCTACTAGAACTAAAGACCTGTCTATTTGAGATTAATGTAGGAAGTCTCCCGCCAGAGGACGCTGATACTTTGCCTAAGTTATTCAGACCAATCATGTAAACCCTGAACCAAAACAATGACACGTGTGCAAACATGTGCACAGAACAGAAAGCAGCTTATTCAATGCTAATTTGGGCAGGGTTTGCTTCACGTGGACTTACACATGGTTCAATGAAATGGTTCAAGGTTTGAAGCTGAATCCAGCTTCTCTTTTTCGGCGGTTTTTCGCGAAATGGCTTGGCCGGTACAATATAGTCGGCGTTGCCTGAATATAATTTTTTTAATCACATGCATTAGTTCTTGAGATACAGCGCCCAAAAAATTTATCACATTACAGAAATTCAGATACAAGAATGGATCGTGAACTGAGGTTCCACTGTATATTATAAAAAAATTTTTATTGCAGCTGGTGATTTCAATGTCAATTTTACAAATAATACTAGAAATGAATTTTCAGTATATTTTCATCCTTGGTTTGACATAAATCTATTAAGGCTGTTCTCCAAGGAAGATAACTTAACCTATTATTTCCCTGAAAATGTCCTAGAATATTAATCAATAATTGGAATAAGCTATTCCAATAGATATCAGGAAGGAGAAATAAAAATATTTTACTTAATTTTTTTTAAAATTTAAATGGGAAAACTCGTTTTTATGTGCATTGACTATAAAGTTATGTTTAGCGACCTTTGGGTGCCATGATCACAAAAATCGCGCTAATGGCGGAAATATTTGATATTTCCGCCATACATCTGATTTTTAAGACAAGTAGATAAGAATGCCATAAATCCTATGCGAAAAGAATAAAAATTTCTATTCGCATTATTTTTCTACAAATTTTCTACAAATCTGTCAATTTCTGTACGAATAAATTAAAATTAATTTCGTTTTTTCACGTTTTTTGTCCATTGATTAAATAGTTCAATATTGAGCGAAATAAGAAAAAGTACTGGGAATATTTAAAAGCAACTGAGGTTTTCTTATATTCAATATATAATTATCAAAAAATTTAAATGACTAGTATTAAAAAATGCTCTGACGAGCACCAAAAAAGGTTAATATGTTTTTAAAGTATGAAAAAGTGTTTGACAAGAGCTTCTAATTGAAAAAGAGAAAGGACAAGGGGTCCTTCTTGGCTCCAATTCACTGTCAGTGCCAAATTTGAAAAAATCATATTTGCGCTTTTTCCATATAAAAAAAATCTGCGTAAAACTTTCAATCGTGCTTTACATGTTAACTGCATTGTTGACTCTGCATCAACTGCACTACAAATCAGTTTTCTGTGCTGTTTTACACTGCGACAGTTTATGGTGGGACTACGTGAATGTGATACGCTGCAGGCAGTGATGAATGCAGGAGGTGGGCCGGGGGGACATTCCCTCCCGAAGGTATCAAATGCCCCCCCCCCCTCCTAATAAAATTTGAGATTTTGTGTTTTTATTGGTAAAAAAGTATGATCCCCTTAGAACTCTATTCTATTAAAGCCACAGAAGACCCTCCCGGAGAAAAGTGTCTGAATTCAACACTTGCTGTGGGAACTATGGTTTTTGGCCCTGTTTTGCTTTACATTCACGTTTAATCACCCTTCGTCTTTTCTAATTATGCCTTTACACTATACAATTTTATCGTAACAATGACTGATTTCTTTTATATGGAAAAAACGCAAATATGATTTTTTCAAATTTGGCATTGACAGTGAATTGCAGCCAAGAAGGGACCCCTTGTCCTTTCTCTTTTTCAATTAGAAGCTCTTGTCAAACACTTTTTCATACTTTAAAAACATATTAACCTTTTTTGGTGCTCGTCAGAGCATTTTTTAATACTATATAGATATATGCTTTTATTATGTAAATAACTATGGTTCTATAATATTTTTGTAAAATTTCTAAAAATGTTCATTATTTTCATTTTAATAAATAACTGTCCAAAATTTCGACTTTTATTACTTAAATTTCACTATTAATTTTATTGATTTTTTAAAGTGACATTCGAAACCAATATTCATTTGTCCTATATTTACTTTTACTTATTAATTAAAAAGAAAAAATTTCAAAAGAATAAAGAAAATTATATTTTTGATATACTTTATGATTCCTAAGCAATATTATTTATCACCTATTTTATGATCTATGAATAGAAAGATTTATTATATGTTTTATGTTTTATGAGTAAAAGGATTTATGATATACTATAAATTATATCAGCATTTTAAAAACATTATGCATAATCGCATTTAACATTATATACGATATCGCCTTACATGCCTAAAAATTCCTTTCTATTATTACTTTATGATTTTTTTTAACGTTGTGATACTTTATGTATTTATTAGAGAAACTAACAGTTTTTTTAAATTTTAATTACCTGCCACTCCTGTCAGTTCTTCTTTAAAATATTTGTGAAATATTTCGGAATCTATACATATGGGTTTTAATAGCCTTTATAACTCTGGCAAGTTTGAATTTTCCAAGCCTCATAGTTATCGAGAAAAGGCTTTGACAAAGAAACAGACAAGCGATCTTATAATGGTTGTGTTTTTATCTTTTTAATTACGGAACTCTTAAATTGTTACTGTGTAGTAAAGAACATATTGAAAAAAAAACATTTAAAAACGTTTAAAAGGTTTTTTTTTTTTTTTTTTTTTTTTTTTTTTTCTCGCGCGAACTTCGGCAAATTTAATAAAGATAAATATAACATGTTTTATTAAAGTCCGCATCTCGTAAATGTTCCCTTGTCGACTATAAAATTCCCCAGCACTTTTAATGGCCAACATTCCTTGTAGGTTACGGTTTTCTTCTCAATAATTTATTCATGTTCTTCCATTTCTTGAAATTTGCAACTCTTTCATTTCTTTAATTATGTTAAATGATACGACACAATCGCATGTTGTATTTTAATAAGTAGTACATAATGTTAATCTGAAATAATGTTAATATGTTTTGCGTTATTCTTTGTTTACATACACCTAGATTATATGGCCATTAATGACCGGACACTTGTGATTTTAGACGTTTTGCTAAATATATAGATAAATAAAGGAAGAATTATCCTGTAACTTCAGGTGTGAAAACAAAATAGTACAGGTCATATATTTTTGCGAATGATGTTTTTTCGAAAACCCAATAGGGGACCGTCAACAAATTAAAAAAGAACGAAGACCTTTTGGATGACCCTGTCAAAACTAAAGTAGCAAAAGCGTCAAAACTGTAGATTATGATTAGGCGGCTTGTTTATTAATTATGATTAAGTTATGGTTAAGTTATTACTGTTATGATTAAGCGGTTAATAAACTGTGTTAATTTTTATGCGGATAACATGTATACTCGAAGAGAAATTAAGGGTTTTTTTTTAAACAATCCGAAGTTTTGCCAAGTTTTTTGCTTATAATTTGCAGAATTCTTAATAAAAGAAATATTCTTTTCTGAAAACATGATAAACAATGTTTTACACAATACCCTGTAATTAGAATTAAGAGATAATACAAACTGTATGAAAAATGCGCAGATATACTAAATAGTTTCACTGCACATGCGTGAATGCAATCAAAATTCAATTTGCATACTGTGTTAGCTAAATGTATATAGCAACTTTTCTGAAAGTCTCAAAAACATAGCTTGAAAATTCTGAAAATTATCGTCGATAGAATAAGTTTAAAATCCGTTATTCGTATATGTTTGTATATCCGTAATGAAGCTAAAAGATGAGGGATTCTACCCATAAATTCATTAATTAGTGCCAATTTGGCAAACACAATGTTGCACACACTATTTTATTTGGATACAGCCCCTCATCTTTTTGATGCCAAATCATATCTTGGTAGAAAACACCTGAAAACCCAATTTAACAGTTGATTCGTAGGTTTACCATTGTGTTTTTCTGCTCCCAGTCTTAAATGTTTTTATACATTTGTGTGCAGGAAAGCACAAAGGTGAACCTACAAGTTAACTGTTAAAATCGGGGTTTTAAGTATTTTCTACCAAGATATGATTTGGCGAACCTATTGCGTATTAATATACGAATCAAAATTTAATGAATCCTTGATTTTCATCCGTGAACTCGATGAGGTGTTGTTTGCAGGGCCGTTCGAAGTGGGAGCGAAGGGGGGCAATCACCCCAAGTGAGTTGGCGCCAAATTTGTAATCCCAACCTGGTTTTTTCTTCTTTTCTTGAAATATATATACGTATGTGCGTGCGTGTATACATTTTTAGAAGTTTTCTTTTGTAACAAAAACATACATTCTCAAAGTAGCATGTGACTTCTTTCTTGAAATCCAAAAATTGTTACAAACTATTATACTACACTGTAGTGTAGAAATATTCATTCTACATCTATTTTCTAGATACCGTTTGCCGAAATATAAGATAAATTTCCTCTTATATTATTTCGTTGTTAAAATTAAACCTTTTAAAATTCTAAAGTAAATGTGAAATGTGTATTCAACAGAATTTATTTGTGTTTCTACATTTTTAGGTGCGTTCGTAATTATGTAAATACGTAGCACCTGTCGTTCACTCCGTCCGTCTGTCTGTCCGCATATAACAACCCAAAAACTACCCAACCGAATCGTTTGAAATTTAAAATACATAATTATTACATAATTTTGTCGAGTCATTTCAAATTTTATGAAACTCGGATGCATAGATCAATTACAGGGGCAATCAAAAGTATTCCATTACATTACGGTCAATGGGGAAAAAAGTTTCAAATGCATTTTAATCGTTTGAAATTTAAAATACACAATTATTACATAATTCTGTCGAGTTATTTCAAATTTTTTGATAATCGTGTGCATAGATCAATTACAGGGGCAATCAAAAGTATTCAATTACATTATAGTCAATGGGGAAAAAGTTTCAAATATATTCTATACGTTTGAAATTTAAAATACATAATTATTGCATAATTTTTTCGAGTTATTTCAAATTTTATGAAAATCGGATGAATAGATCAATTACAGGGACAATTCAAAAGTATTCCATTACATTACGGTCAATGGGAAAAAAATGTTTCAAATGCATTTTACTTGTGTTACACTCATGCGAACTTAATAAAATTTATATGCAACTATAAAGTACATATTATAATATACATCTTACATAATTTGTGGTGCAAAGAACATTTGTTATTGATTTACGAGGCCACACAAAAGTATTCCATTACATAATGGTATAGGGAGAACATTGTTTGATGAGCGTTTTAATTGTAATTCACTATTTACAATTTTATGTGATTGATATACGAAAGTAATATTTTTAAAACTTCGTTATCGTACGAACGCACCTAATTTGCTACGCTTCACGTGCAATTTCTAACTTGTTCCATTTTGTGAAACCTGTCACAAGGAGAAGAGGGAAAGGGGGGGGGGCGTCAAATGGAAACTTTCCACCGGGCGCAGTTTTCTTTCAGCACTTCGCTGGGTGTTTGTCTGTACTGTCGCTTCCCAGTCCAATATTAATCCATAATTTTCAGAAACTATATTAAAATATAAGTGCTATCGTATTTATATAACACTTTTTAATTATCTCCTTAATTATTTATCACTTTATTGTATTTATTTATCACTTTTAATAGCACCGTAATCGGTTTAAAACATACATTTTAACAATGTTTATATCCTTTTTTATAGATATATTATTGTGTTTAAATAAATTAAAAAAATTGTTCAACTATTTGAATATACACATTATCTAGCCTAAATTTTTATAATAGCATCAAATATTGTATGATTTAATTCTAAATATTGTTTAAAGCTTTTATATTTTCTTAAGGTGAAAAATATTGATTTTTATAACTATAAAATTTAAAACAAACCACATAGTAATATAATTAATTTACTATTTTTTTTATAAACACAAATTTTCAACGTAATTGAATGTTTTAAATTTAACAATGCATTTTTTTAAATGCGTAGTTAAATTCAAATTTTAAATCTATCTTATCTCTAACGCATCATCTATATAACTGACACGTCATTTCATAATTGACGAAATCCGCAAATAGCAATTTTTGATTCCGAAAAATTGCTTTATATTTTTATGGAAACAGTTTTTGCGCATGTAATTACACATTTAATTACTAAATATCCTTAACATGGCAACCGTGTTTATAATTAAGTACTTAATGCCAGGATAAAGAATTTTTCTGAGAATGTTCGTTGTACCAAATTGCATCTTAATTGATGATTTTCAAAGTGAAAAAAAAATTACGCAAATTAGTTTTCGTCAGCCGAAAGATTTGTCACTGATAAGTACCTCTATTAATACTTCCAGTAACGCCTTGTTTTAACATTCATTATTCCAAAACATATTTTTCTGGAATTAACAATGATATTAACTCTATCATCTACTTTAATGCAAGCTTATTTATTAAGTAGGTTCCAAAGGAGTTTCTTTCTGACACATTTCTGAATATATTACTTACCCATGATACGTAGTATAGGGTAAGTCTTGCAACCGTTTTGAAAATCGAAAAAGATATTTTTTTGGTGGATTTACGCGTTTAAGACACTGGAGATTCTGAAAAATTTATTTTTAGAAAAATAAAAAAACAGTTGACATCCATTTGTCCATCTGTCTGTCTATATATCTGAAAATGCTCTATCTCTTGAATAAAATGAGATAGAGGCTTGAAATTTAGTGTGTTCTTAGTATATAAAAAGGAAAAGAAGACGATTGAATATCAGTAACCTAGAATAACCGAAATTATTTTATTTTCGGACTTTTGAAATATTCGGTCTGATGTAACGAACTTAAAAATTTTCGAAAGTTTTTATTTTAAGGGATGAATATAAAAGACTATAAGAAACATAAATTTTGCATAAAGAATAAAGTCGATCGGATAATAAATTTCCGAGATATTTTTAATCCCATTTTCCACGCTGATTGATTTTTTATGACCCTGCATTTCATTGAAATTTCAATTCAAATATATATTTTAACTGGAAATAAGACTCTTAATCCACCGCAGTAAATTGTCAATTAATAAGATTATCATTTGAGAATCATAAGGATGTTTCTTTTACGCAGTTCGGTACTACTTGAATATATCATAAATATTATTGATAAAAGATACTGGTAAGAAGAACAAATTTTGTTCTATATGCTCCGATCCCTGTTTTAAGGAGAAAAATATGGATTTTCACAGCTATAAAATTTAAAACAAACCCATAATAGTATAATTATTTCAGTATTTTCTGTATACTGTTAAAAATCTTGTCCGAGTTTGAACCAAATTTTTGTACTTAATAGCTGCCACTGTAAAATGGTGAAACCTTGAACCAGTATTTGGAGCTCCTTTTGAAGCATAGTACCAATAGTTGGAACGAAATTTAAATATTAAGCTCCAAATATTGGTACGAGATTTCACCATCTTATGGTGATAGCTACTGTGCGCCAAAATTTGGTTCAAACTAGAACAAAATTTTTAGCAGTATTTTAACAATTTTTCGGAGTAATTGAATATTTCAAATTTCGCTATGTCATTTTTAAAAATATGTAATTAAATTCAAGTTTTAAATCTACCTTCTCTAACACATCACTTATAACTGATACACGTCATTCCACAATTGACGAAATCCGCAAATAGCATTTTTCGTGTCCGAAAAATTTCTTTACATTTTTATGGAAATTGTTTTTGCGCATGTAATTACACATCTAATTATTAAATACCACTAACACGCCATTCCTGATTATAATTAAGTACTTAATGCCAGGATAAAGAATTCTTCCGAAAATGTTCGTTGTACCAAATTGCATCTTAATTGGTAATTTTCAAGGTGAGAAAAAAATTATGGAAATTAGTTTTCGTCAGCCGAAAGATTTGTGACTGATAAGTTGTACGTTAATATTTAGGGTAACGCCTTATTTTAACATTCATTATACCAAAATATCCTTTTTCTGAGGTTAACGATAACATTAACTCTATCATCTACCCTTAGTACAAACTTATTTACTAAGGAACTTACGAAGGAGCTTCATTCTGAATTTATTTTTGTTCGAACACTTATAGAATTAGCAAGTCTTTTTATTTAGTAATTGTTTGATCAAAATATGTTTTCCTTTTTAGGTGCGTTCGTAATTATGTAAATACTTAGCATCTATAATCGTCGCTCATTCCGTCTATTTGTCCGTTCGTCTGTCAAGATATAAAGAGCAAAAACTACCGAACTGATTCAATTGCTGCATAGTCTTGTCGAGCTAGTTTCAAACTTTATTAAAATCGGATGAATAGCTAAATTACAGGGACAATCAAAAGTACTCCGTTACATCACGGCCAATGTGAAAAATAGTTTCAAGTACATTTAAATACTGTTAAACGCTTTTAAACATAATAAAAGTGATATGTATCTATGACGTATACATTGTTTTTGGACGATTTTACGGAAATACTTACTGGTATTCTGGACGCCAGTGCAATTTACTGTTTTTTAACGGAAAATTTTTCCTTATTTTCCTAAAATTTGCGGAAATTTCCGTTAAAAAACAGTAAATTGTACTGGCGTCTAGATTACCAGTAGTATTTCCGTAAAATCGTCCTTTTTTTTTTTTTTTTTTTTTTTTTTTCCTTCATACAGTGATGTTTAAAATATGCATTCTGTACAAACTGAGGTACAAAGAATATTTTTTTATTAATTTTTAAAAGGCCACACAAAAGTATTACATTACAAATAATATAGGGGGAAACATTGTTTAGGGCACGTTTTATTTATATTAAAGTATTTCATACTTTTACGAAATTGATATATGTTGCTGAGGTTACTACAAATTTCTTTCTGTCTAATAGAAATCCGGTACTACTAGGTTATCCCGTCGACCAAACAATTATCGCCAAACTATAGGATTAAATGCCAATAATGGATGATCGTGAATGTCATATTCAATGACATTAAATAAGATTCACGTGTTTAAAATGTCATTAAGTGATTTTTATTTGTATTTTTATTAATATTCACTAATTATTTGTTTTTTCGTTAATTAAAATAAAAACTGTGTCAATATGTATAATTTGGCTATTAGTTTGGCGACTTGTATAATTTGGCGAAATGGGTCGACGGAATAACAGAGTAGTACCAGAAATCCGATAGTATTTATAGTGATGCACATAAGATTTCGGCCGCTATATTATATCCGAAATACTGCATGCTATTACGCCAAGGCGTAAGTATTTTAAAAAATCGTTATAGTGCGAACGCACCTCATTTACTACGCTTGACGTGCAATTTCCCAATTGTTTACATATGTAAGATTCAAGTGTTCAAAAAATTGTTTAACTTTTTGAATTTAAACATCATTTAGTAAATTGTATGAATAGCATCAAATATTCTATGATTTAATGCTAAATATTTTTTTAACGTTTATTTAATTTTTAAGGTGAGAATTATGGATTTCTATTGCCATAAAATTTAAAACAAACCAGATAATAGTGTAATTATTTTACTATTTTCCGTATAAAAGCAAATTTTCAAAGTATTTGAATATTTTAAATTTAGTTATGCCATTTTTTAAAATGTGTAATTAAGTGTGTAATTAAATGTGAAATTTCAAGTTTTAAATCTCTCCTAGCTCTAACGCATCACCTATAACTGACACGTCATTCCATAATTGACGAAATCCGCAAGTGGCAATTTTCGATTCCGAAAAATTACTTTACATTTTTATGGAAATTGTTTTTGCGCATGTCATTACACATTTGATTACTAAGTACCAGTAACAATGCAATCCTGATTATAATTAAGTACTTAATGCCATGATAAAGAATTCTTCCGAAAATGTTCGTTGTGCCAAACTGTATCTTAATTGATGATTTTCAAGGGGAGAAAAAAAATATGCAAATTAGTTTTCGTCAGCCGAAAGATTTGTCACTGATAAGTACTTATGGTTATACTTCCAGTAACGCCTTCTTTTAACATTCATTATTCCAAAATATCTTTTTCCGAGGTTAACGAAGATATTAACTCGTATCATCTACCTTAGTGAAAGCTTATATAGTATATTATATTAAAGTTTCCAAAGGAGTTCTTTTCTGACACCATTCTGAAATTATTTTTGTTCGGAAATGCATAAAATCGGAATGTCTTCTTAGTTAAAAACGATTGTTCGAATGACAGTTTCTTGTTATTAAGATGAGCGAAGCGAATCCTCTACTAGGCCACTCAAATTACATTTTGTCGTACACTTTACAAAAAAACTATTCAATATTTTAACTTCAAATTAAACACAAAAATAAATTATGGTCTGTAGATTTGCACAATATAATTTTTTTTACAGTAAAACGTTAAAAAATTTATTATTTTAATTAATTTATTTTACATGCATTTCCAATACGGACGCATGTTAGCAAATAAATAAAAAATGAAACGCGTATATTTTCAGAAAAAAATATAAATCATGGTATTTCTTTGAACAGAAAAATGCAGTATGTATTGTATTAAGGTATTATATTGATGAAAAGATATGATATGTGCACAATAATGTTATTGTTTGTAATGTGAAAGTTAATAGATGTTTTTTTATACATCTGTGCTTGAATTTACTCCGAAGACATGAAAATTTATTTCCATAAGATAATAGAATTCGCTTGATCTCCCTTGATACATGATAATAGGTAAGATTAATACATTCATGCTGTAGTTAAGATATTTTAATTTTTGAAAATGAATACTGATAATTTAAATATCAGTATTAAATAATATTGAAGAATTTTATAAACAGGGATAGATTCAATATTATTTGATGACACTTAAAAATTTTTTAAAAATTGTATTGTGGATTTTTTATTTATTTATTTATTTATTTATTTATTTATTTTTGTAAAGTGGTAACAAAAGAATTGTAAACAAATAAAATTAATTGTTAAATTTGTTATATAAATGAAACATTAAAAGAATTGAAAAGTGAAGTTATTGCCTCAATGCAAGCTCTTTATAAATGTACTAAAGCAAAGTTGGCCGATTCAGAGACGACAAATTGACTTTAACCATTTCTTACTTTATCATTTGGATCTAAAGTAATGTTACGTTCTTATTTGTGGATCGAAAAAGGTTTAGTGAACGGGACTTAGACTTTGTTGCACGTAATAAAGAAAATCACAAGCCACCAGACCAGATACCGCGAATAATCATGGGTAAATTTGAATACTACAATAATTTAACTTATAAGAATTGGTGCGTACCAATTCCCCCAATAATTAAATTCTGGAAAAATGGAAGCATAAATTGCTCAAGGAAAGAATTTCTTCTGCAGTTAGCTTTTGCTGTTACAATTCATAAATCCCAAGGTTTAACATTAGATGAAACAGTTGCAGGTATTGAGGATATATAGACACCAGTTGGCTTAAAAATGTTCGTAACGTTGTCAAGAGTGAAAATCCTTCAAAATTAAGCATTCAATAGAAATTTTCCTTACGAAAAATTCTACAATATAAAAAATTCTGATACGCTAACATGTATAAAAACGAAGAAATTAGAAAAAAAAGTTTTACAGTTAAAAATTCATAGTCAACGAGAGCAGATTTCAAATGTTTTTCCAGAAAATAGGATTTTGACGAAGTAATTTTCTTCAAGCTCTCTTCAAATATATTATTCTAAAATAGCTATCAAAGATTATTTGATGTTAATTACAAAGATTGGAAACATGCATATTTCAAACAACTTTAAAAAACACCAGTGGTTACTGGAAATTGTAAAAACATCTTTAAAAGAGCTTTTAGTTGAAAATTTAAAAATATTTTGTAAAAGTTTGCTTCGAAAATATTTTTTTATGCCTGTCTTACATCATAAATAAAAAATTAAAATGCGCCAAAACATAAAATAACGTTTTTGTTTAATAAAGATGCAAAAATAATATTAAAAAATATTTTTACTTTCAAATATCTGTTTTATAAAATAATGCTTCGCGAATCCAAACAAAGCATGGCTTTTGCTAGTTATTATTATATTTTATTCAACAAAAATCAATGTTTTAAACAAATGATTGAGGCAGATTGTAGACTTTCCTTCACGTAAAAAACACATACCAAAACTATTATTGTTATATTAGCTAACATGGATAACCATTATTGCATATTAAATTTACATGAAATAATATGACCACGTCTCTTACTGTTTATGAATAATTTTTAACCCTTAAATGCAGAACATTAATACTTAGCAATACATAACCTCTTCAAATTCCAGGGTTTATTTATGTACTTTTTTAAATTTCGGTTATGGATTAATGTTAACAAATTGATCACTAAAAAAGATTGAACTGCGAAAAAATGTTACTTTTTGTACATAAAATTTGATTATACATGGGGACTTAAAAATACATTTTTTGACAATTTCATTAAAAAAAAAATTCATTTTACTTTTTTTTATTTCATAAACATTGAAAAACTTAAAATAAAAATATATTTAATGATTTTTTATTACTAAGGGTTTTTATAAATGATATCTTAACGCACAGTAGAATTATTTATGTTTTCATTTTTATACATTGCTTACATTTCTGCAGCAAGTCATTTTTGTATAGCATGCAGCTCTCTAAAAAGCACTAAAAGAAACAAATTCTTTTTTTGTTTAATTCTGTTATCCGTGTTAGGGTCAATTAACACCAATTTCTTACTTTTTACCCTTATTTATATGCGTGAAAAAAAATTAACTGTAAAGATGTGTTATCATATAGGATACAATCACATCTGATGAGGATAAAACGGATTTTTCCCACTTAAAAATCAACGACTTATATATTAAATCTTTATCTGAGGCATTTTCACTTTATTTTGACTTTTAATTCCCTGAATAATAGTTTTGATTTGAATACATATCCAGCGTAGCGGGTGAAGGCCGCTAATAATAATAATAATCCTCGTTGCTAATTTTTTTTTCTTTTTTTTTTTTTTTTTTTTTTTTTTTTTTTTGTATTAGTAAAGCGTTTGTCGATAAGTTTAAAGTGCTATTTTATTAAGTTTAATTTTTCCAGAATTTTATTCCTGAAAGTTAAAGTTTTGTGAGAATGCCTCATATACAGTAGCGATATTAAAAGATTGATTGAATTGTTGGAAGGGGGGGGGGGCTATGGTCAGCTTTGGCACACGAGAGATAAACAAGCCGTCCGTTTATAAAATATTCCGACCCAGGGCCTAAACTAGAGGGGGCACGTGCCCTGGGCGCCAACAGAACAGAAGGTGAAGGGGGCGCCGAATTAAGATTTTCTTTGGTGTGTTTCTTGTAAAGAATGCATATATGTGAGAGGTGGGGGGGGGGGGGGGCGCCAAAATCCATGTTTGCCCCGGGCGCAAAAAAGGCTAGTTTCGGCGCTGTTCCGACCCATTACTATATGTATCAAAGCACGATTGGGATTCGAGCACTGTACCTTTTATCCAGAAGCCACTACACCCAACTACTGGTCAGGCAGGTGGTCTAAAAGATTTTTTGTTTAGTGGCTAGTTATAGTTTTCTTAAGCATTTAAAATTACAAATTTGTTTTAAAGAAGAAGTTTTAATTGTTCTTTTATTAAGTGATATAATTATTATTATACGAAACATTAAATAATGTACTAATGTATTTGGTATTTGATTTAAACTGTAAGTTTTAAGGATAACATTAAACGTTACAAATTTAACTGTTTTATGTTTTCTATGCGATGTTTTCGCATTAATGACATACTTTTACACTTTTAATTACAAAATACCATTAAAAAGGCCATCCTAATGATAATTAACTGCTAAATGTCAAAATAAAGAATCCTTTCGAGAAGGCCCGTTGTTTCAACCAGCATCTTAATTGATGATTTTCAAGGTGAGTAAAAAATTATGCAAATTAGTTTTCGCGAGCCGACACATTTGTCACTGATAAGTACCTGCGTTAATACTTCAAGTAACGCCTTGTTTTAACATCCATTATTCCAAAATATCCTTTTCTATAAGTCACCGATGATGCAGCCTCTACCCTTCTTCATACCTTATTCATAACATCCCCACATCTCATCAATTACGCTCTATCGGTATCCCATCAATAATGTCCAAAAAAGACTTTTCACCTGCTCTATCTAAATTAAACATCTCTCTTTTGTCTCGGGACTAATTTGTGTAACAAATCGACGGACACACAAAACTCCTCTTTTACTCTTTTCCATTTTTTCGCTCATTTCTTTTTTCTTGTTCCCCATGTAGTAGGTTCGGAATGCGGGAAGATTATACGGATTAGGCACTGAATTAAGAGTTTGCTTGTCCTGGTTAAAAGGCCGCGGACATGGGAGCATTAGGTTGAAAAATGAGAGCGCCGTTCTTCAGAGCCAACTAAGACAACAAAATGGATGTGTTTGTTATACACTGGGGTATTTTGTTTTAGTTTGCGATATTTCACTTTCTTGACATTTCTAAGACAGTGGAGAATTTATGCATGGAATTTGTTTAGTTTATAGTAGCTGATTTTCCAATATGTAAATAAAACGCAAGAGAGAATTTTACCAGATTAGTAGTTGTCTCTGTAATCGATTCCTTATAATCGCATCAATAATTATTTCTGTAATACATTTATTATAATCAGGGCCGAAACTAGGATTATTTTACACGAGGTAACATTTGTTCGATATCCCCTATATTTCACAAAAAGGGGTCTCCATGGCCGAGTGGTTAAGTCACGACTTCACTAATCTCTTGAGAGCGAAGGAGATCTGTGGGTTCGACTCCCGTTGGCTCCATTTCAGACTCTTGGTGGAGCTTCCGGCTGTAATTCTTTAGCGCTGTAAATTTCCTTATGCTGTCTCGTCCTTGTACATTGATGATGACTTATGAGCAGGCTTTCATACCAAGCACACAAGTTACATATGTATTCATTAAATAAATAAATTAATAAATATTTCCCAAAATAAATTTATAAACAGAAGTTTTCGATCCAATGTTATTTTTTTAAATGTGAAATAATTGTTTCAAAGTATACCTTTTTTATGTTAATTCCATTAAAAATCGACGTATCGCAATCATTTCGTCTACATGTATACATAATCCAAATTTTGTCTAATTTGTAATATTTATGTAACAAATCGATGGACACACAAACCTCCTCTTTTACTCTTTTCCATTTTTTCGTATTTTTTTCAATCCTCCCCACGTAGTAGGTTCGGAATGCGGGAAGATTATAAGGATTAGGTGCTGAATTAAGAGCTTGCCTGTCTTGGTTAAAAAGCCGCGGACATGGGAGCATTAGGTTGAAATATGACTGCGCCGTTCTTCAAAGCCAATTAAGACAACAAAAGGGATGTGTTTATTATACACTGGGGTACTTTGTTTTTAGTTTACGATATTTCACTTTCTTGACTTTTCTAAGATAGTAGAAAATTTACGCATGGCTTGTTTAATTTATAGATACTACATTTATAACATGTAAATAAAGTAGTACAGAGAATTTAATACATTAGTAATTGTTTCAGTAATCGATTCCTTACAGTCGTATAAATAATTATTTCTCTAATCAATTTATTATAATCAGAGCTGAAACTAGGATTATTTTCACCGTGTTAAAGTCACCACTCCGCTAATCACTTGAGAGCGTAGGAGGTTTGTGGGTTCGACTCCCACTGCCTCCCTTGCACACTCCTTGTGGGGCTCCCAGCTTTAATTGTTTAGTGCTGTTTATTTCCTAGTGCTATTTCGTCCTCCTATATTGACGCTGACTTATAAGCGAGCTTTCACGTCAAGGTCAAGGAACCAAGTCATATGTACGTGTTCAATGAATAAATAAATAAATATTTACCAAAATAAATTTATAAACAGAAGTTTTCGATCCAATGTTATTTATTTAAATTTGAAATAATTGCTTCAAAGTATATCTATTTTTATGTTAATTCCTTTAAAAATCGAACTATTGTAATAATTTCGTATACAAATTTTGTCTAATTTGTAACATTCGTGTAACAAATCGATGGGCATACAAACTTCTTCTTTTACGATTTTCGATTTTTTCGCTCATTTCTTTTTTTTCATCCTCCCATGTAGTAGGTTCAGAATGCGGGGAGATTATTAAGGATTAGGTGCTGAATTAAGCGTTTGCCTGTCCTAGTTAAAAGGCCGCGGACATGGGAGCATTAGGTTGAAAAATGAGAGTGCCGTTCTTTGGAGCCAACTAAGACAACAAAAGTGATGTGTTTATTATACACTGGGGGTACTTTGTTTTAGTTTGCGATATTTCACTTTCTTGACTTTTCTAAGATACTAGATTATTTATGCATTGCGTTTGTTTACTTTATAGATACTGGTTTTCTAATATGTAAATAGAATACATGGTTGGCAGACGGCATGAGATATGTGCTTTGCCATAGGCGGCATTGTCTCATAAAATAGAATACAACAAAGAATTTTAACACATTACTAATTGTTTCTGTAATCGATACCGTACAATCTTATTAGGAATTATTTCTGTAATCGATTTATTGTAATCAGGGCCGACACTATTTTCACCTGAAGTAAACATAAATTTTTTCAACATCCCTTACATTTCCCAAAGGGGCTTCCGTGGCCGAGTGGTTAAGTCACCACTCCGCTAATCGCCTGATAGTGTAGGAGATTTGTGAGTTCCATTCCCACTGGCTCCGTTGCACACTCTTCTTTAGCTCCCGGCTGTAATTCTTTAGTGCTGTAAATTTTCTTGTGCATTGACGATGATTTATAAACGAGCTTTCATTCATGTCAAGCACACAAGTTATATGTATGTGCTCAGTAAATAAATAAATAAATATTTCCCAAAAAAATTTATAAACATAAGTTTTCGATCCAATGTTATTTTTTTAATTTCAAATAATATCTTCAAAGTATATCTATTTCTTAATTTAATTCTTTTAAAAATTGACTTATTGCAACCATATCGTCTAAATGCATATAAAATCCAAATTTTGTCTAATTTGTAATATTCGTGTAACAAATCGATGGACACACAAACCTCTTCTTTTACGCTTTTCGATTTTTTCGCTCATTTCTTTTTTTTCATCCTCCCCATGTAGTAGGTTCGGAATGCGGGGAGATTATAAAGAATAGGTGCTGAATTAAGAGTGTGCCTGTCCTGGTTAAAAGGCCGCGGACATGGGAGCATTAGGTTGAAAAATGAGAGCGCCGTTCTTCAAAGCCAACTAAGAAAACAAAAGGGATGTGTTTATTATACACTGGGGTACTTTGTTTTAGTTTGCGATATTTCACTTTCTTGACTTTTCTAAGATAGTGGAGATTTATGCACGCGTTTGGTTAATTTAAAGATACTGCTTTTCTAACACGTAAATAAAATACAATTGAGAATTTTAATGCATTGTAATTGTTTCTGTAATCGATTCCTTACAGTCGCATTTGTAATTATTTCGTTATCACATTCGCTGCCGCTCACGCGACATCGCGTGAAAAAGCGCCTACGTTAAGGGGCCACTCACGCACCAGTGCGTGATGTGGGGTGATGTCTAATAGTCAGTCACACACTGGCACGGGAAAATCTTTCACTGATTCTTTGTTATAAAAAGTAAATCGGCTTCTGGAGAAAACCCACTTCTGCAGTGCGGCATTAACTATCATCACACCTTCACATAAGCGGCTGCCAACGTGTTAATTGGTGTATTATAATCAGGGCCGAAATTAGGATTATTTTCACCCGAGGTATAAGCATAAATTTGTTTGATACCTCTTATATTTTCCAAAAAACAGCCTTGGTGGCCGAGTGGTTTAGGCACCACTCCGCCAATTACTTAAGAGCGTAGGAGGCTTATGGCTTCGACTCCCACTGGCTCCGTTGCGCACTCTTTGTGGAGCTCCCGGCTGTAAGTTTCTTGGTTCTATCTTATCTTTGTATATTGACGATGACTTACAAGCGGTCTTTCATGTAAGCAAACAAGTCAAATATATATGCTCAATAAATACATTAATACATATTTCCCAAAATAAGTTTATAAACAGAAGGTCTCGATTCAATGCAATTTTTTAAATGTGAAATAATTGCTTCAAAATATATCTTATTTTTTTAGGTTAATTCCTTTAAAAATCGACCTATCGCAATCATTTCGCCTACAACATGTACATATAATCCAATTTTTTTCTAATTTTTGCTAATTCGTGTAATAAATCAATGGACACATAAACCTCATCTTTTACTGTTTTCGTTTTTTTTTCGCCTTTTTTCATCTTCTCCATGTACAGCTCATATTCAAAATATTAGAATAATTGAGAAAAAGTAATAAGAAAAAATTATTTGTCATTTATTTATTTTTTATACTAAGTAAATGCAATTAAATTTCTTATAAATTAAATCTGGAATGTTTAGATAAGATTTTAACATTTATAAAATATAAAATATAGCACAATAAATTAGGTATACAGCTTCCTTAAACACACCAGAATATTAGAATAAAATTTAGATTGGTTCAAAATATTAGAATATTTTATTTTACGCAACAATATTACCTTATGAATATGAAGTAAATGGTAGTTAATATTTTGTAGCATCCCCTTTAGCTTTCATAACAGCGTACAATCGATCTTGCATACTATATACAAGGTGTTTACAAACATTTCGATCAATATTAGCCCAAATAGACTTTATACGTGCCACTAACTCAGTTTTACTTGAAGGAGGATTTTCTTGAAGTTTTTTCTTCATTATACACCATGAGTTTTCGATGGGATTAAGATCTGGTGAATTTGGTGGCCAAGGAAGTACCTTAATGTTGCGTTGGCGGAACCAATTCTTAGTTGACACCGAGGTATGCGGGGACGCTAAATCTTGTTGAAAGATGAAATCATCTTCAAATAAATCTTCTGATGATGGAATCATGTAATATTCTAAAATTTCTTGATATATCAGAGAGTTAACCTTTTCGTAGACGATGCATAACTTTCCAGGTCCTTCTGCACTCATACAACCCCAAACCATGACACTAGCAGCAAATTTTACGGAACGTTTAAGGCATTCTTTATCAAATGCTTCTTGCTTCATTCTCCAAACTCGAATACCTTGATTACCATATGAAACACAAAACATACTTTCATCACTAAATAATATATTTTTCCAATCTTCAATGCTCCATAAACGTCTTGATTTACACCAATTCAATCTTATACGCTTTTGTCTTGCAGTCATGAGAGGTTTTGTTTTCGGTACACGAGATTCAAATTTAAATTTATGGAGACGTCTTAATGTTGTCGATGTAGAAACTTCAACTCCTTCTTCTTTCCATTTTCGGTGCAAGAATCGCACACTTTTAAAACGGTTTTTCTTAACTATACGCTTCAGTTTCCTGTCATCTCTAGCAGATGTTTTTGGTTTTCGGCCACCATTTCGGCGATTTTTTTGAAATTTTCCAATTTTTGAATATTGTGTTAGTATTTTACTAACGCTCGATTGCGAACAATGTAAATAATTCGCTATAAAACATTGATTTTTACCGTGCCGATACAAATCAACCATACGAAGTTTAGTAGATTCAGGAATATCACTCACACGGCCCATTTTAAGACGAAAAAGAAACAAACTGCAAAAAAGAATACTGATCTTAAATAAAATAGTCTGAATTTAATCAATGATGCCACCAGTTAAGAATTGGTAATAATTAAAGGAGAATTAATGTGAAATATTCTAATATTTTGAACCACTTGAATAAATATTCTAATATTTTGACTTTTCAAAATAATTTTTTTTGCAATTAATCTTTTCAAAAATGATATTAAATTTAAGATAACAAGTAAGTTTAATCAACAATAAGTTCTTAATAAAAATATCGTTTGCATATTTTCATTAAAAGACATTAAATTACCAAACGATATTTTCAATTTCTAAAAAAAAGGTAATTATTCTAATATTTTGAATATGAGCTGTAGTCGGCTCGGAATGCGGGAAGATTATAAGGATTAGGTGCGGAATTAAGAGTTTGCCTGTCCTGATTAAAAGGCTGCGGACATGGGAGCACTAAGTTGAAATATGGCTGCACCGTTCTTCAAAGCCAACTAAGACAAAAGGGATGTGTTTGTTATACATTGGGGTACTTTGTTTTAGATTGCGATATTTCACTTTCTTGACTTTTCTAAGATACTAGATTATTTATGCATGGTGTTTGATTAATTTATAGATTAATTTAATACTGGTTTTCTAATATGTAAATAAAATGCAACAGAAAATTTTAATACATTAGTAATTGTTTCTGTATTATCGGTTCATTACAATCGCATTAGTAATTATTTCTGTAATCGATTATTGTAATCAGGGCTGTTACTGGAATTATTTTCATCCGAGGTAAACATTTGTTGGATATCCCCAATGTTTCACAAAAAAGGCCTCCGTGGCCGAGTGGTTAAGTCACCACTTCGCTAATCGCTTGAGAGTGTGGGAGGCTTGTGGGTTCGACTCCCGCTGGCTCTGTTGCGTAGCCTTTATGGGGCTTCTAGCTGTAATTTTTTAATATTGTAAATTTCCTGGTGCTATCTCGTCCTTGTATATTGACGATGACTTATAAACGGATATTTATGCCGAGGGCATGAGTCATATGTATGTGTTCATTAAATAGACAAATAAATATTTCCCAAAATAAATTTAGAAACAAAAGTTTTCGATCTATTTTTTTTTCTTTATGTGAAATAATTGATTTAAAATATATCTTTTTTTTTTTTAGGCCAATTCCTATAAAAATTGACTTATTGCAATTATTTCGTCTACATGTCTATATAATCCAAATTTTTCTAAATTGACTCATCCTCCCCATGTAGTGGAATCGGAATACGGGAAGATAATAAAGATTAGGTGCTGAATGAGTTTGCCTGTCCTGGTTTAAAAGGCCGTGTACAGTACATGGGAGCATTAGGTTGAAAAATGACTGTGCTGTTTTCAATGCCAACTAAGACAATAAAAGGGATGTGTTTATTATACACTGGAGTGTTTTATTTTGCGATATTTCATTTTCTTAACTTTTCTATGATAGTGGAGTATTTAAGCATGGCGTTTGTTTAATTTATGCATTCTGATTTTTTACTATGTAAATAAAATGCAACAGAGAACTTTATCTCATTAGTTATTGTTCATTACAATCGTATTTGAAACTGTTTCTGTAATCGATTCATTACTATCAAAGTAGTAGTTGTTTCTGTAATCGATTTATTACAATAAAGGCTAAAACTCCATACTGAGCATACTCAGAATGTTTTGAAAAAATACTAATTAAACTACTCATACTTGTAATGAAGGATCAGTCAAATTTAGCGGCGAAATTACAGTAGAAGGTCTATATAAAAAAAAATACTTTTGAATATTTGACGTAAAAAGACTAAAGCCTCACGCGGTTTGGCAAGCAGCACTTTTAATTTTTAGAATGTGCGTTTAAATAGTATTTAATGAATTTAAACAAGGAAAGAGTTTAACACTTTTTTAATACTACATATTTATATTACTTATTGCTGCAGTTATTTAATTTTATCACTGTAAAAATAGTTTCATATATAAAAAATATTTTCATATATTTAAGCGTATTCCAAATCAAAGGCAGATGAAGAATGTTGCACTTATACTATACTTTACACTGTTAAAAATCTTCAGAAATTTCTCCTACCATTCGACCGTTTTTAAAGATAATGGTTACTTAAAATATTATAAAACTCAGTTGACCATACTTTTATCATTTTATGATTAGAATAACATTACAGTTATGTAACGTTTTCTATAAAAATGGTCGAATGATTGAAAAATTTGCTGACAATTTTTAACAGTGTAATATAAGTATCTCGTTATTGATATTGCTAGCCAGATTATGTTTTAATTACGTTTATTGTTATTTATTTTTATTTTTATTACAGGTCGGCGAGGAAAAAGGGGCATGAAAGGCGAGCCGGGAGATCCTGGAACGACGGTAATATTTAAACTTATTAGTTTTCTTAAATGACTAAAAAAGCAGAAGAATCACTAACAGTAACTATCGTAATGAATTTTTTTAGTTAGGTTATAATTGTTTTGCATTTATTTGTATTATAGGCTTTTATTGCTTAATTTTAACATGCTCATGATAATAGAATGTTTGAAATTGATAAATGTGTATTTTGAAAGTAAATTTTGTATCTTGATCAATCTTTTTAATTTCATAAAAATTGTAAATCCTAAGAAATAACTTATCTTTTATCAAAATTTATTTCCACAGTGGATTTTTGCACATGGAGAAAAAAAGATAGATGGAGGTGCAGTATGCCATAACATCAGCTTTTAATATGATGTGCGTTATTGCTCAAATTTAAATGATTTCTTAAGACCAAACAAAATAATCACGTGGTACAGAAACCAAATTCTTTGACATAAGACGTGCATTTTTCCTCTAAATGAAAATAATCTGCTTACAGTGGCTCACAAAAGTGTTCATACACTTACGAATTTCAATAACATAGTGCCCTATTCATTAATTAAGATTAATATTTTATAATGGGTATTTAGGAATAAGATCTATAACTTATTCTTAACAAAACTACATAAAATTTTTTAAATATATATTAAAACTTTATCCCGTAGAAATCAATAATAATAAAAAAAATAATAATAATCCTACAAAAGTCTTCGTACATTTTAAAGAAATCGCTATATATTAGTTAATATTGTAATATTTCATTAAATTAGTATTTAGCAGAATGTCATTTACCATCCACGACAGCTTTTAAACGCCTGTAAATAGATTTCACAAGTTTTTCTCGTAATTTCTGCATCAATGTTCATCATTCATCGATCATTACTGTTTTTAGTTCACTTTTCGTTTCAATGTTGCGTTTTTGACGTCTAAACTCTCCAAATATGTTCTATGTGGGTTTAAATCCGGTGATTGGGGTGGTGCTTTTCGAACTTGTAGACAATTATGCAGACACTAGAGGCGAACATTGAGAGCCATGCGCTTAGGATCCATATCCTGATAAAAAAAAAAAAAAAAAAAAAAATTGTTTCCAACACCCAAATTTTAAGCTAATAATTTTAACATGTCTTTTAAAATATTTAAATAAGGTGCATGATTCATTATGCCATCAATAAATACTAAATTGCCTAATCCTGATACTGCCATGCACATGCACACCCATACAAGGACACCTCCACCGCCACGCTAAACTGTTCAATTAATTTCCTGGGATTAAGTTCTTCTCCATACAATTATATTTTCATGGGAGCCAAAAATGTTGAATTTGCTTTCATCTGCAAATAAGACATTATTCCAATACGATTTTGGTTTATTTAGAATTGATTTTGTGAAGGAAAGCCTAAGTTTTCTGTTTTCTGTTTTTTTTTTTTTTTTTTTTTTTTTTTTTTCACTAACATTAGATTTTCTACAGGCAGAACGCCCATTTAATCCAGCTGATCTCAGAACGTGTTGAATAGTTTCAGGTGAAATTAAATCAGAATATTTTTCATTAAATTCTGTAGCAACTTTTACATAACTTAAACGTGGATTTTTTTACAATTTTTCTAATTATAAATCTTTGATCACGTTGTGATAATTTTGACAGACGACCTTTTCTTACCTTATTGTTGATCTGATTCTCTTCTTTAAAGTATTTTATCACAGATTGCATGGTAGAATTTAATAAATTAACTAATTTAGCAATATTCTGAACTGATTTACCACTATTGTGATAAAATACAATAAATTTTTGAATGCTGTTTCTTGTTTCTTTACGACTAAGAGCCATTTTTTTAATAATAAATAGAATATTACGGACCAATCAAGCAAAATATAAAGTTGTACAATTTTCTAATATCAACACAATTCAAAAATAAAAATAAGTGACAGACGATAATTTTAGTTATGATTTTATCCAAGAATGTTTCAGTGTACGAAGACTTTTGTAGAGTGTTCTTTCTCAGCTTCCTTCTATTTTTATTTTTTGATAAAAAAGAAAAATAGTCAATATTAAAATAAATGTTGTGTGTCGTTTAGAATAACATAGAGATGAAGTGAAAAATATTGGATTTCATATTCTAAATTTATTTCAGGAAAATTATTTTTTATTGCAAATTTTTAAAGTGTACGAACACTTTTGCGAGCCACTGTATATTTAAGTTGTCTAAAGTAACATTTTATTGTATTAGGAATTAAAAAGTGTATTTTTAAAAGTTTTCTTCTTTGCAAAAGCCCTTGGCTGTGTTTGGTCTTCATGAAGTGGATTTTAGGGTTAATTTTTTGGCGTCACCCCCAGCCACTATACTTTATCTTTATACTTTCTTTTTATTTACTCTATAGTTTTTGCATACTTTTGTAAGAATTTTGACTTTCTCTATGATTTAAATTTAATTGAAAAAATAAATAAAATCTATATGGCATCAGTTTGAAATACAGTTGAATTATCGTCTGTATCGTTAAAAATATTCTTGGCTTTAAAATGTCGATGGAAGATAAAGAATTGTCCGAAGGGTATGTATTTGCATTTTACGAATAGAAATAATTTTATTAGATTATTAAAAAAAATTGTGAAAAGCAACATTTTAATATTTATACACGAAAAATAAGTGACATAATTAATTTTAAAAAAAAAGAAAGAAAAGACATCTTATTATCAACAACCTTAATGGACTTGCTAAATTAGATTACTTTTATACATTTATACTGTTATTTAAAAAAAAATTTTATTTATTTGTATTGCTTTTTTCAGACATTCTAATAGAAAGTTAATAGAAAACATGATAATAGAAAGTTTCAAGTCGATAGATGGTTATTTTACGTTATTATTTCACGTAAAAACAAATTTTGCATCTGGAGCAACTTTTTAGATTTTTCCATTTTTAACTTCAGAAAAAATAGAATTTATATTTTTCATCGACATTTTTTTCTATGTAACAATGCGTCTTTTTTCATATATTTTTGTGGAGGTAAAAAGTGAAAATTAATAAGGTCAAAAGTCGATATTTCATACATCATGAAGCAAGCGTAACATCAATCTGAAATATTTTAACTAAGACTCAAATCATAGTACAGAATCATATGAACGAACTTTGATATATTATTAAATTCTGGATTAATAAATTTTGAATGAAACAACAAATGAATTTCCGACACTGGAGTTTTATAACTCTGAATAGAGAAAGAAAAATTTATGGTTTCAGTTTTTGGATATGAATAAAAATAATAATTACAATAATCATAATAAACCAATGGAAAATTATTCGGAATGAAAAGAATGACCTTAAATGAATCAAAATAGATTTTATTAGGTTCTTACATACAAGTTTTAAAATATAATATCCTTGGAGTCTTTCTTGCAGTTTAGTAAATTTTCCAAATATGCACTGTAAAAAAGACAAACAATCTAACAGCAGATCAAAATATAAATTAACCTTTATAAAATTAATTACAAATCCGAAAAACCTTCTTTATCTTTAAAAACCTAACTAATATATTATCGATATTTAAAGAAGATTTATAAAACAAAGTCTATATTACTACCAATAATTTTCGGAAGCATGTTATAAGACTTGTCCAAAAGCCGGCAGCATAAAAACACAAGGTATCAAACGCAAGGAAAAAACCCTTTACGTTATGGAAAGGTAGTAATATTGGAATCTAATAAACCATGTTTGCCGGAAGTGAAGTTGTGCATAAGCCAAACATGTATACCACTAATGGTTTACTCGTAGGTTTATCGTTGTGTTTGCCTACACCCAAAGATATGAAATGATTGTACGGCAAACACAATGATAAACCTACGAGTAAACCACTGGTATTTTGGTTGCTGAGGAGAAAGAACTATTTAGAATTTTCTAAACACTTTTCGGAATCGTGGGTAACTCTGAAGAGGTTATTCTATATTTTGATACGGGGTTATGTTTATATCTTCTTAGATTGTAAACCATTTTTGATACTTACGTATTAACGCTACCGCAGTTACAGATTTGGCGATATTTAATCTACACCTAAATTTTTTGTGACAAATCATAAAATAAAACACTTTATTTAAAATTAAAACACTATATTTAAAAACAGAGTAACATATCGGATTTCGGTGGAAAACGGGCCGATACAGAGTCACTTCTGCTGCGGTGGCGTTAATACGTAAGTACCCCATTTTTCTTTTTTCTTTTTTTTTTCCCAATAATATTTCATTTGTTTCCCATTAAAATGTGTCTCAGCACCGTTCTCTGTGTTAATCTAAATTGGTAACAAGTTTCTGGCTACAAAACTATTTGTGTGCGATTCACGATTTAGCATTTTATTTATTTTTTGCTCTGTCTATCTTCATTCGATCAATATCAAAAAAATTTTGATGATTCAAATATTGTTTGTCTTGCTTTCGGTATTTGTAACAAAATTTTATGACAATCAAGAAAGCTGCACAGCAGAGAAGTTTTTATTTTTGTCGAAAATCAGTGCAATATTTTGTAAATGCAAAAACAATTGCCCATTAAAAATATTATTCAATTCAGTTAAATGAAAGTTTCATTTTATTTCATTAAATAGTTTAGAGTTTTGAAATGTTCGCGGTTTTTCTGTTTGTACTTTAACTATAATTAAGAAGATAGTTCGATTAATTATTTTAGAAATATCAAAAATAATTAGTAATTATGTTTATAAATTTGTGTTAATTAGTGTCGCCATTTCTAATACATTTTTTTTATTATTATTTATAGTATTTTTTTTCATTTGTCTGTGTGCATGTGATTTTTCATAAAACAAAATTTTACTTTAAAAGATGATTCTTGACCTTCGAGAAATCCCATATTAACTTATAGGGAAATTAAAAAATAAGATTATCTATTGTCTAGTACAATTAGAAAAATTTGAGTTTCACCAGCAGAAAGTTGACATCTCATATCAACGTACTGTGTTTTTAAAGAATGTTTTCTTAAGCTTTTAAATATCATATATTTTTTATATTACCTCACAAAAATTTAATTTATTACCTTGCAAAAAATTATGTTAAATTTAAGAAAGTAGCTTTCGACAATACAATACGTTGGTTATTGATGATGAAAATCAAATTTATAAATTTTATTTTTTAATCTTTAATCAGTAATTGTATTTTTAAATTATATTATAAGTTAACATTGAATTTTTAGATTTGTTAAAAGAAAAAATGGTTCGCCAGAGTGTACTCTTAGCGTCTGTGTGAAAAACAGAATTTCAATCTAATAGGAATTATATTCAATTACTTTGTTATGTTACACTTTTTAAATATTTCAGGGACCAATAGGACCTCCAGGGAAGCCAGGATTTCCAGTAAGTATAAATTCTACTTGTTAGTACACTCTTTTATTTAAGGGGATCTCTACTTCTTTGTGTCAAAAGTTTTTATTTTATTATTTTTTTTTCATTTTTTTTTCAGCCTTAAAGCGGTTTCGTGATATTATTATTATTTTTTTAAATCTGTTTTGCTCCTTGAACGTAACACTTGATGTTGAATTTAATGCTATTGTAAAACTTTAAGGTACCTGGCTACGTACGGAGCATTTTTTTCCATAAAAGCAGTTTAATTACTTTTTAAACTTGTTTTTACTAAGATTATGACTAGAAAATGTGAAAAAAAAGTAAAAAATATTTTATTCATTGATAAAATTTTGATAAATGGAGGAATTTATCGCAAAATTTGATGAAATTTGGCCCAAAACGCAAAACGCTCTAAAGAAAATTCTACTGTATGTATCTTAATTTCCTTTTTACACTTCATATTTATGACGTTGGCGAAGGGAATGAACTAAAATCTAGGAGATGCTTTAAGTATTTCAAAACTTATAGCGTATCGCACCTGTTTACATGTTAATTTTTATAAAATTCATCGATGTCATTCCACAAAAACATCCATAAAACAAAAAACAAAATCTAAATTTAAATCTTTAGTTCATTCCCTTTACAATAGTGCAAACAACATATATATTTCAAATTTCATGGTGATATTCCTATAACTTTTCGAGAAACCGTGTTTTGCGTATGGAATTTTCATCGAAAATGACATTTTCCAAAAAATGCAATTAGTGTCGATTTAAGTTTTGCAAGAATTTGCAGTAATGTACATCAATAATAAACAAATTAGCCTCGAATCCAAAAGACAAACATTGTCCATGGAGCATATTATTTTCATTTCTTATAATTATAAAAAAAGTATCAAAACCACGAAATTTCTCCAAACACACGGCCTTTTAAACAGCACTTCGCGGTTTGAGTGATAGCTGTTGAGTAGTTTAAAAACCGCTATAACTCCTGATCTATTTATCCTACAATAAAAACAAATACAGTTTTGGAAAAGTAAAAATTTTGTCTTTATTAAAATAAAATAGAAAAGCTTTGACAATTTTGGTCGAAAATTGCATTTTTAACGTAGTCAGATACCTTAAACTGTTCTTTAAAATCAAAATTATGTTTTACAAATTGGACGACCATATTTCTCAAGAACTATTCGTTCTTGAGAAAAATTTGTTCGATTTTCTTCATTTTTTATTTAAAAGAAAGGTCATCGATTTTGCTGAGCTTCTACCTCCAAAAAAATATTTTTCATTGATTAATTAGTTTTTTCACCTCTCAAAAGTAGGAAAGGGGGGGGGGGATGAAAAAATTTCCTTTTTTTATTTATATGGCCGTTGTTGGGTGAAAAATCACCTGTCTAAACTAAATGCTAATATAAGCTTCAGAGAATTTAACACTCCTTCATAATATGACGACCAAATTTGTTTTAGATGCTTACTGATTAGCGAAAAACCGAGTTGGAAGATCATACTCCTCATCTTACAAAAAGTATTATTTAGAGTATACCTTAGATAATCCGGCATCTTTCGGAATAAGACAAATAAATATTTTTTTAAAAACCAACTTTCAAAAGACTATAAAAAATACTTCTGATATTCTTAATGGCACCTTCAGCCAGTCATGGTACCAAAAGATAATAATGTGAGAAAAAGGAAAAATTAAATATTACAATAAAACTTGCTTTAAATAATATTTCCTATGTTTAAAAAAAAATAATAATAATAAGTAGTGATATCATTTCTCCTCATGTAATTTACGAAATATCGATGTATTTTTTTGAGGGGGAGGGGGTGTGTGTTTTTTAACAAGTTTTTCTTGCTTGTAACGCAATTGAAGAACATTTATTTCTGAACGAAAGTCTTTTTTACTAAGAAAATTAAATTTCTTTAATCAAATGTAGGCACTTTTCCATTAATACCTTTTATTCTGCTGGTTCCTCATTTTCATCCTCTGAGCTGAGGCTAGCGTTATCTGTGGTTGCATTTTGCACAGCATCAGCGATCTCTCTGTCTGCTGAATACTTATCTAATCGTTTTAAAATTTAAATAATTGTTATTTTTTCTGTCATGAATTGGAAATGGGAAGAAAAAGAGTGGAGCCTTTTTTGATGCCTGATTTTTGAAGTTTCCAGATTTCTGAATTACCTTATATTTGAGATCACACTGTATTTCATTTTAACCTTGTTTTTTTTTTTTTTTTTTTTTTTTACTTAGAGAAATTCAAATATATAAGAAAAACGTTAGTAGATATAATGCAGGAAGGCGTAAGGTGACATCATTTGTCTATGTAACCGAAATTTATTGTAAAAATCACCTGAGATTTAGGTCAATGAAGTAGAACCTCTCAACTTGGTAACATAAACTTGGTTTTTGTGTGTGAAAATAAAATCTTGAAATCGATTTGTATCTCACATCTTGATATGTTAGAATTGTAAAAAATATGTACCTGGCGTTTTCGATATCAATGCAACATTTTAATATATTTATTAACTTAATTATAAATAAATAATTTAATTTGAAGCCGTTTATTCATTGTTCCGCCACAGATAATAGTCATAAAGCATTCTGAGATTACAATTATGTACAAGTTACAACAACAATGGATTTAATGATGCGCGAAACCTCGCTTATTTTTCAAATTATAATTATACATCTGAAAATCAATTTAGAAAATCTAAAAACTGTAGTTTAAATAATACGAAACCGGTTCCGAAAGTAATGTATCCTCATAACAAAATAATCAGAATATAAATATAAACAGTAAAAAAGCCCTTTGTAGAGATCGATCAAAATTATGCTTTTCATACACACACAAAAAAAAAAAAAAAATGCAAACAAAATATAAAAAAAAACAACCTTCCATGGGTTTAACCCATGGAAGGTTGTTTTTTTAACCCATGGAAGTTTGCACGCAAGTTGTTTTTTTAACCCATTTAACCCATGGAAGGTTGCACGCAAGTGTCATCGCGTAAATTAATTCCTTAAATAAAGTTATTTAAAAATGGCATAGATTTCTTTCAAATACGTTTTTTCTATCATTATAATTTTAATGTGTAATTAAAGATTAATAATTAGTGTCAGTGAACCTTGATGTGAAAAAACGCTGAGAAATATTGGCTTGAAGTAAAATGCCCGAATATGTCCCTTTTACCTAAATCTCCCATCTCCTTGTTACCTTTCGTACATATTGTTTGCTGCTACCTCTTGATAAATTTTATAAACTTGCATGTATTTCCAGATCACGCTTTAACAGTGAGATTAAAATATAATTCTGTATTTGTCCCAATATTTTCCAATAATAGTTTGATGCAGGGTTGTCAGTTTAGCCTCCTTTTTTATTGAATACTAGCTGACCCACCCGGCGTTGACCGAGTCCGTGTAAACTATAATGCGCATAAAAACCTATGATATTGACAAAAATGAAAAAAATCGATTAAAAAAACACACAAACTCGAAAAATCGTTAAAAATTACTTCGAAAATCGCATTAGAAATCGATGAAATTCAAAAATCGAAGACAAAATTTAGTAAATTAGACTAAAGGTTTGAAATAATTTTCTTTTTATCAATGTCAATAAAAAGAGGCAAATTGGGAAATAATTATAAAAATCGTATAAAAAAATTCGTTAAAATTTCTCAAATCACGGCACGAATTCCGAATAAGCCTTATTGAAAAGAGAATTAAATTTACTATGTTGGGTTAAAAGAATAAAATCGTTTTCCTTTCACTATTGGGGAAAAAAATCGCCTCGAAACATAAAAAGAATGCTAAAAATCGACTAAAACATTAAATAAAAAATCTAATAAAAATTTTTAAATCGGGCTTCGAGGTGCAAAACTTTATATACGGAGGTATCTTGTCTCATCAGTACAGCGCCGACACACTCCCAAACTTCTCCCTTAATTATTATAGATTACTGTGAATAATCTAAATGATTCCTTTATTACTGATTCATTAATTTTATGTTTTTTGAATTTTTTACAAGCAATTTAAAAACAGATAAGACCATGATGCATTAAAAAAAAAACCTATAATCTTGACAAAAAGGAAAAAATGTCGATTCTAAAAGAACAAAAAAAAAAAAAAAAAAAAAAAAAAAAAAAACCTCGAAAAATCGTTAAAAATTACTTCGAAAATCACACTAAAATCGCATTAAAAATCGTTGAAATTCAAAAATCGTAGCAGACAAAATTTAGTAAATTAGACTAAAAGTTAGAAACAATTTTCTTTTTATCAATGTCAATAAATAGCCGCAAACTGCGAAAAAAACTAAAATACGCATTAAAAAATTCGTTAAAAATTCAAAAATAGTTGCACGAATAAAATAAACCTCGTTGAAAAGATAAATAAATTTACTGTGTTGGGTTTTAAAAAAAAATGAAACCGTTTTCTTTTCACTAACGTGGAAAAAATCTCCTCGAAAAATATAAAAAACGCTAAATATGGACTAAAAAATTAAATTTGAAAAAATATAATTAGAAAATTGAAAATCAAGCTTCGATGTGAAAAACTTCATATACAGAAGTATCCTCCCTCCAAATTTTGTATATGTGCAGTGGTCTCTTCAGAACAGCTCTGACATACTCACAAACTTGTGTCTTTATTAGATTACTGTGAATACTCAAAATGATTCCTTTATTGCCAATTCATTAATTTTATGTTTTTTGTCCTTTTTTATATGCTATTTAAAAATAAATAAGGCCCTGATGCATAAAAAACCTTGAATATTAATAAAAAGAAAAAAAAATCGATTCTAAAAACAAAAAAAAACCCTCGAAAAATTGTTAAAAATTACTTCGAAATTCGCACTGAAAATCGCATTAAAAATCGGTGAAATTCAAAAATCATAGCAGACAAAATTTAGTAAATTAGAGTATAAGTTAGAAGTAACTTTCTTTTTATCATTGTCGATAAACAGCCGCAAAATGCGAAAAAATACAAAAATCGCATTAAAAAATTCGTTAAAAATTCAAAATTCATCGCACAAATTCCAAATATGCTTTGTTGAAAAGAAAACAAAATTTATTATGTTCAGTTAAAAGAATGAAACTGTATTTCTCTCACTAATGTGGACAAATTGCCTCGAAACATAAAAAAACTGCTAAAAATCGACTAAAAATTAAAAAAAATCTAATCAAAAAATTCGAAATCGGGCTTCGAGGTGCAAAATTTCATATACAGCGGTACCTTCCCTCCAAGTTTTGTAAATCTATGTGCAGTGGTCTCTTCAGAACAGCGCTGACACACTCACAAACTTGTCTGTTTATTATTACAGATATCCGATTTCAGATCAGAACTAACTAAAATAGAATTTTTACTTTAAGTTATCACAAGAAGTCTGTTATTAAATAAATTTGAAAATACCTGTTGGTGTTTTCTGGTATGAATCCAAAATTGCTGACAAAGAAGGTCTCCATACGGGCATACCCCGAAAAATCTGAAAAAATTACAGAATTTTCTTGTCGTGTGGATATATATGTTTATAAAAAGAAATTTGGCGGAACCTCCATTCAGTATTCGTAAAAAATGATGAAAATTTCGTTATTTGGCAATTGCGCCGGTTGGGGATGGAATGTAATTTCAAAAGATACTTTATGTCAAAAACACTTCAAGAAAAGAAAAGTTTCTTGTTGAACTTGTTTTGATAAATTTAATTTAAATAACTTTAGTTTTGTAAGTTTTAGTTTGTTTTAAGTATAATTTTGTTATATCGATATTTATATGTGTTTATATTCAAATTTAATAATCAAAATTTGAGATTTAAAACGAAATTCATAATTTAAATTAATTAAATTTGTTTCAAGCTCAAACTCCAAATGAGAATTGTGGATTAGATTTTGTTGCTATGGAAACATCTGGCTTTTATTTTTTAATACGCTTAAATGTATGAAGATAATTTTTCTCAATATGATTTTTTTTTATCTATGAAAACATTTTTTCCAGTGAGTTATTAAATAAGTGCTTCAACAAGTAATGTATATATGTAATGCAAAGTGTATAAATATGTATATAATATATTAAAGTCTCTCATTGTTTATGTTTAAATTCATTAAATACCTTTTACACACATTCTAAATATCCAACAGTTTTGTGTTGCATTATAATCGTTTGCTTTTGGCGAGGAAAAGAGCTGCTCGCCAAATCGAGTGACTCTTTCATCCGTTTCACGCCAAATATTCGAAAATATTTCATTTTTTTACATACTTTCTACTGTGATTCCGCCGCTAATTTTGACCGATCCTTTATTGCATACATAGTACTTTAATTGGTAATTTTTTTTTCATAAAATTTTGAGTGTGCCCAGTATGGAGACCTTCCTTGTGAGTAAAAATGGAAGCCAAACTGGCAGTCCTGGTTTGAAGAGAAGCTTGTTACAGTGTTTATTCAAATTCAGAATATTATTATGATGCCTCAAGATTCTTTTTTTACCAGTGTGTCTTTGATTTTTGTTGATTGGAGCAGCTTTATCATGTTCTAAGTATACATGGGGGATGGGAGGGGGGGAGTCTAAAGGTTTATAGGTAAGCCAAGAGCGGCCAATATTTAATATTATTATTATCATTTTGAGTCCAAAATTCGAAATACTCTTTTATAAATATTCAATATTTACTTTAAAATAACGCTATACTTCGTGGCTGCAATTTGTGTAGTTCCAAAAAGTTTTTGTTACAATACGTTCAATCAGCTCTTTGCTGATGCCTTACGAGTTATTTAAATAATGAAAAAGACATAAAAAAACCAGCTTCTGAGACAGTTTCATAGCATATTCGTAAATTAAAACTCAAAAAGTTTTTTTTTTTTTTTTTTTTTTTTTTTTTAATAACATAAACAAAGAGATAACACATATGGGCAAAGTTGCAACCCAAAATGTTATAAAACAAATAGCAACTAATATTAAAATATAAAATTTATCGGTTATGTGTCAGTTATATTAATTAATATAATATATTTATTAGTGGATTATTTGCACAAAATTAGGTGCTATGTTTGATGATTCGTTAATGGTATGTGATGAATTTTATATTTTAATATATTTTTTTATTATTATAATCATCATTTGATTAAAAGCCTTAAAATTAGCCATTTTTCAGTCCCGGATCAATTTTGACTTTTCATATAACTTAACCTTATTTGCTCTTGATGATTTATTTATTTATTTATTTATTGTATGATTGTGTTGGTGCTGTTGTGTATTATATTTTGCGTTGTTTTTTTCCCCATCAGGGTGCAATAGGAATAGATGGTCCGAAAGGAGAGCCAGTAAGTTCATAACAATATTACTATCGTATTTTTCTTTTTTCTCTTTGTAAATGGAATGCATGCACACTATATGGCCAAAGGTGGCCCACCAATTGCGATGTTAGACCTTATGTTAAATATCTTGAAAAATACATAGCCTGAAACTTCTTGTGTGTAAACATAATAGTACAGGTCATTTATTCCCGAAACTTCATAGGGGACCGTCAACAAATTGAAAAAGAACAAATATCTTTTGAATAACTCTGTCAAAACTAATGTAGCAAAAGCGTTCAAACTGTAGATTATGATTAAAGTACTTCTTGTAATAAACTGTGTTCATTTTTGTGCAGATAGCATGTGTACTCGTAGAAAAAGGGTTGTTTTTTTAAACATTCCCAAAATTTTCAAAAATTTTTGCTTATAATTTGCAGAGTTCTTAATATAAAATAATGTTTTTTCCGAGAATATGACAAACAACAATGTTGAAAATACCTTGTAAGCAGAATTAAAAGCAATAAAACTGTTTTAAAAATATGCAGGTTTACTAAATATTTTTTTATTGCGCATGCGTGAACGCTAACAAAATTTCATTTGCTTAATCAAATTAAATGTTGTATTCAAATATAAAACGTACGTGTCCAATACGTACGTATTGGATTTATTTATTTATATGCGTACAATATTACATATTTATACGCGTACAAACGTACGTATATAAATTTGTACGTGCCATATTGTGTATTCTTTATTAACAGTAATGAATGGATATATGGATACAGCCCCTCATCTTTTTGCTTCATTTTGGGAATAACGGATTTTGAGCTTATTCTATCGACGATCACTTTCAGAATTTTCAAGCTATGTTTTTGAGGCTGTCACAAAAGTTGTTTTATACATTTAGCTACTACAATACATAAACGAAATTTTGATAGCGTTCACGCATTCGCAGCAAAAAATTATTTAGTACATCTGCTCATTTTTCAAGCAATTTTTATTTTTTTTAACAGGGTATTATGTGCAATGTTGTCTGTTATTTTTTCGGAAAATAACATAATTTTATATTAAGAACTCTGCAAATTATAAGTAAAAAACTATGAAAATTTTGGGACTGTTTTTATAGAAACCACAATTTCTCTACGAGTGTACATGCTATTCGCATAAAAATGAACACAGTTTATAAAAATAAGCCATTTAATCATAACCTACAATTTGAACGCTTTTACTGCATTAATTTTGACAGGGTTACACAAAAGATATTCGTTCTTTTTAAATTTGTCGACAATTCCCAATGGAATTTTGGGGAAAAAATCTTCACAGGAATTTCAGAATAATTTCTCATGTATTTTTCTTGATATTTAACAAAATATCTAAAATCACAAGTGGCCATTTAGTGTACACTGAAATTAAAAAATAATTAATTAATAAATAAACCAAGTTCAGGAAGGAACACATTATTGTCACATAAAGATGTTCTACAGTTTTCGCGGAAATAATGTTAGAATTGACTGCTTCCAATCAGTGACTATTTTCTTTATTGTTATATAAAATTATTGTTTTTCCAAGAAAAGAAAAAAAAAAAGAAAAAGGAAAAAAATATGAAAAATCTTGAAATTTACGTTAATTTAACATTATATTTTTAACTACTATCAACATAAAGAAAAAAAAAACATGACAAAATATTAAACTCATGATATATTTTCCATAACAGAGTCAAGAATAATACTCCCAAACGTAATATTTTAATATTCAAATATAAACGCTTATATTCTATTGTATTTTTATGTATACAATGTAATACTTATGTTAATGTATATTACAGTTTATTATAGTATTAAATACTTGTATAATATAAGTATTATAGTGAACACTTATTATAATATTTTACGGATACTATGAAAGATCTCTAATTTATTCATGACAAAACTGTAACCAAAACGTAAAGAGAAGCTCACAATATATCCATGTGAAGGATGATCGCTCCTCTCTTGGGTGACAGAGAAAAACAATCATCAAGTTGATATATGTAATACGAATTGAATATTTCCAACTGAGCGAAAAATTGCCCAGGCCGGGAATCGAACACGGATACTTGGCTTACAAGGCCAATTGGCCTTGTAAGCCAAGTTTTTCACTCAGTTGGAAATATTCAATTCGTATGATAACTTTACCAATCAGTTATATTGTGTTAAAATAATAGTATGATATATGTAAGCTCATTTTTTAGGGCTTTTTTAAAAATAGATTTCTTTTTCTTATTCCTTATTGCATAAAATTCTAAAATATGACTAATATTAAGTTTTATAAAAATATTTAACATACAAAAATCTAAAATTAAGCACAAAATAAGGAGAAATTAAGCATAAATTCTAAAATAAAGAATTTTGTTATATTTATTTCAATGCCCACTCTCGTCGATATCCAATGGCTAATTTCTACGCTGTTAGTTATAGGCATATAGTTCCAGTTACAAATTTGTTTTAAATGAGGTAAAGAAATATTTTTTGAGAGAGATTTAGGTCAATAAAAAACTTCTTTGAAAGTTATGAAATGTATTATTTTTATTCGGTTCTATAAGAAGAATTTAGTAATACCTTCCTATTATACTAACAAGTAAGACAAAAAATTCTCATTCATTTAACACTGAAATTGAACGAGTTATAGAACTTTGAATTGCATGACTTATTTCAATTTTCTGCATTTCAAGACACATGATTTGAGTCTTCTTCGAATGATCATACACAAATTGTTTAAAATATTAGAAGGATTTCTTTCGCGGGTACATTTCTGCATTGCAGCTTAAAAAAGTCACTTCGAGAAAGTTTTGAGGTAACTTTAATTTTTCTTAAGTTTTAGATTAGATAATCTAATTGCATTTCACAATATGTATCATTTTGTAAAGAATTGCGATTGTTGCTTTTCATCAATTCATTTAACAAAAATTCTGTGTTTTTTTTTTTTTTTTTTTTTTTTTTCCAATACAATTTATATATTTTTTTTCAATATGTCAGAATGAAAAAAAGACTTCAAATTTATATTATAAGCTTAATTTTACTCTAAACCATTATTATTATTTTTTTTATTTTATTTCACGATTATTTATATTTCCAGTTAATTTGTAAATGACCCCTATTTCCAGGAAAAAAAGAAAAAAAAAAAAAAAAAAGATGCTTCGATCAGTTTTAAGAGCATTGTAAAACATTTGTGTAACGTTACTCCATAAAATCAGTGGCAGCCAAGCTTCCACAAAGTATATGGTGGAATAAAGATAATACCGGTTTAACCAAGATAACCAGCGCAACATTACACTAATATGCAATGTTCTCGCTGTCGCTCGCCATTGCGCCAAATTGCGACAAAATTCTTCAATTGGCGAGTAAACAAGCGATCAAATTCAAATTCACCAAATTGCTAGCACTCAATTTTTGCTTTTTCTTTCTTTTCTTTTCTTTTTTTTTTTCATACATATGCATACATACAAATTTTTAATATATTTGTAGTGGATATTTGAATTTAGATTAATAACAATTGTTGTCGCAGTTATAATAACTTATGTTACTTTAGAACATATAAAAAAGGGGGGATACATTAAAGGATTATAGATAATTTTTTTAGTGCTACACGGCGAATCTATTTTGCTAATTCTTTTTTCATTTGGCGAATGTTTTTAATTTTTAATTAGCCAAATTACTAACGTTGGTCAAATGTCAGCGAGAACACTGCTAATATGCAATGTTACACCAGTAACATATGTTTAAATTACACCATTATACAAGAGAAAAAAAATCACACCATAACACTAGTGGCAGCAAAGCATACTTCTTTACTTAAAAAAAAAAAAAAAAAAAAAAAAAAAAAAAAAAAATTGTAAATTGGAACTAGATGTCTATGCTTGACGATTTAGGAATTAGCCATTGGACACCCCGTATAAGGAATTAATATTTATAGATTTTAGATGAGTCCGATGACCAGAAAGTACCTCTTAAAAGGGTAAGAATCCAATTTTCAGCAAAATATTATTGCTGCTTTTTTAATAAGTTTCGAAGTATTCATTAAGAGCTGTTCAACTTTTACGTAAGCATATTTTTAGTCATTTTGTATCTTTCCCTTCCCCTTGTCAGGAAAAATAAACAAATGCTACATCCCCCCCTTCCTTTGCTTACGTAAGATTTCATGACATTCTAACATCAAAATTGTTTGTCATAAAAAATTACAGTTTACGATAAATTTATGTTATTAATCCAGCAAATTTACATAAAAAGATATGTAAGAGTTATGGCAACGAAGGAAAACGAAATCGGTTTATCATATTTTTACTTATTGCATTAAACAATTCATAATAGTTTTTAATGTATCATTATTTATAGCACTTGAACAAAAAATATCTGTAAGAAATGCCACAGGCTTAACTAAAAATTTGACAAAAATCATAAAAATATTATATGTTCATTTCTACCGTGGTGTCTAAGATCTTTGAATCCATCTTTTTGCATTGTCTATAACTACTCTTTCAATGTAGTCAACAACTATAATGTTCCTCGTTTCCAGTCTTTGTTTACTCCATAACTTTTTTCTCAAATCGTTAAACTTCCGCAAAACGCTCATCAAAATAATATTATTTTGCTTTTTGTTGTTAAACTATAGTTTTTTCGTTGCCTAATGCTAACGTAAAAATTCTAATGACCCCTTCCCCTCCCTTCACCTGGTCAGCAAAAATAAGCTAACACGTGAACACCCCCTCCTCCCTTTACTGCTTACATAATGCTTGAATGATTTCTTATTGAACTACTTCAGAAATAAAGAAACAAGCAGTTTTATATCCAATAAAAATTGATTCATATACCTGTTGCAATAATTCTGAACGTAGAAGAGCGTACAATAATAAGTCATTGCAATACTTTTCACCCATGAACGTAGATATAATCCATAAATTTATTTATTTACTTAAAAGACTCTAAATTGTAAAACATTCTTAAGCGTCTTTAAGTTGAATGTAAAAATAATTCTGCATCAATGGCTGTAAAAGAATTTATTTTAATCAATCGTTATAATAAGAAAGTTGCTGTTATGAACGATCATAATATCGAGCGCCTACAATAAATGTACCACAGAATTGTTTTTGTTCAGGGGACTGTAATTCCATTCTTACGCAAAAACTGTAATAATAAATAAAAATTTGGCTTTTGAAAGTTCAAAATATGCATTTTGTAATAGGAAAACCTGCATATTTCTGATTTGTTTCTAGACAAAAAATAAAGCATAAAATGCGCTGAAAATTGAAGCCAAAATCTCCCACGTGCATTTAAAAACATACTCAAATATCGTCTGCCATAGAGGTTCAGTCACAGTCATAACTTGTTTATTCAAAATAGAGACACTAAGACGATTTATCATTATTATTATTATTTCGACATATTCAATTGTTGGGCAACAATTTTTTAATAATTCATAATGGGTTTTCTCTTTCCAAAATACAAAATAAAACTGCTAATATTTTAAAAACTTTCTTTTAAACAATGAAGTAAGTACGTAATTATAATGACCATTAAATAATGTCTCTGAACTGTCTTTCCTATCAATAAATATGTTTCTAAACGATTTTAAAGTCTAACAAGCTACGAAATAAAGTATATTTTACAATGAAAAAAAATCTACGTTAGCAAACTGAAACAGTTAAAATTCATTTTCAAATTTATAAAAACATCATTGGCTAGTAATGACTAAATGTATAAAACACTACTTCATATATTTAAGAAGTTTTACTGGATTTTATGCGAGTGAACAACTTTTAAACAATCAATTATACCCATAAAGTTCATTTTTATCTGTCCATTTTTATTATTAAAATTTCTAATGTTTGTTATTTATTTGTAAACAATCCACCTGACAGGCATTCTGAGTGCAAAAAACAAATTACTTTTCAATAAGAATATAATGACTAAATTCTATAGAATTCTATTATATATGTATTGGGTATATAGAGGTGGAACCTTAGATTTAATATACTTAATATTTTCCCATTTATTGATCACGCATTACTTTTCAAATAATTTCAACAAATTTACTTAAATATTTAAAATTAACTCTGTCTCCTATTTAAATTTGCGATTTTAATGTTATAATACTGAAAAAAAGTTGTTAAATTAGTAAAATAACACTGCCATTATGATTTTCTCACTTAATTTATTTTCATTTTTAGGGTGAAAAAGGAGATAAAGGAGACAAAGTAAGTATATTTTATAAAGATATAAAATTTAACAATTAATAAATTGCTTTATAATTCTCATGTAAGATGATTTAATCTGTGTATATTTTTGCATAAAAAAGTATAAATTTACTGCTGAAGTATGATATTTGAAAATATTTACTATTTAAATCCTGTTTATACTACAAACTGTTTATTTTACAAAATACTGTTTATTTACCTGTTTATTTTACAAAAAAATAAACAAGTTTCATGACACAATAAAAGAAAGACACCGCTTCACCACAACAAACAAACCAACAGTTTACGTTTATTTAGACCTTAAAAGGTCTAAATAAATTTCCACTCGCCAGCTCGCCATTGGCGAGTAAATATTTACTGTTGGCGAGTAAGTTTCGTCTTTTAAGGGTGTATTCCAATCCAAACTGCTTATTTTCTTATTTATTTTTAAATTCACTTTTGCTGTTAAACGCACTAAACTGGCAAATTCCTTTATTTAGAAACTACTCAAGGTACAGTGTTTGTCGATTTTTTGGTAAATGCAGAAAATATTGCAAAAAAGGCTGTCAAAAAAAGCGTTTTTAACCGAACTTTCAAAACGCGAGATCTAGGGAACGAAAAAAAAAGGCTCATACTGAGAAAATAATTGTTTATAAATCAAAATCTTATGAACTGAGAGAAAAAAGAAATCACACGGCATCTTATACGTCTCTTCAAAAATCATCTCAGCAAGTTTCATGTCTTTACCTTTAAAAATGAATGTGAAAATGTATCGGGATTTCGAGCTCTTGGGAATGAAAAAGTATTTTTTCGAATGCACCCTTAAAATGCTGTGCTTCAAATCAAACTATGCACAGCGATACAGGGAAGTATTTCAAAATGAAACGATGGTATTTATTTTCCAAAAGAAGTAAAAATGCTCGTCGCCTATTTCTTCGTCTTTACTTCATCGTCGGCTCCTACTAACAATGGTCAATTTAAATTAAATTTGTCATAAATATTTCATTTTCTGCGCAGGTATGGGGGCTGACGTTGTTGTCTGAATGAATGTAAAATAGTGGGGAGTGAAAATTTTAGTCTAGCGAGTACCTTTTAAGTTGAAATTTCACGTCCTGGTCTAAATAGACGTATCCTTGAGTTGTCAATGTAATTTTTGGAGATTTTTGCAGGGCTTTTTATTTTTTACTCATTTTGAAGAAACAGTCCGAAGAATGGAAATCTTTCTTTAAAATCCGTCTTTGCCTCTTTCCATTGTTGAGTCTCCCCGTTTTTGTCAAAAACCACAAATGGTTGGAAAGAAAAAGGGCGTAATCACTCTTGAAGAAGATTATTTCAAGGAGAAATAAACCAGCCTTAGAACTCACTGGGATAAATGTTCAAAACAATTTAACTATTTCCAAACCAGAAATGCAAGGTTGAAATCCAAATTTTATTTTTTGTTCGACTCTAAAACGTACGTTATAATCAGATTAAGGCTATTACATAGTCCGTTATAGCCGAAGTTGTAAATAATTATATTTACATAGGATTTCATTTGGGACCAAGCACCTAAGTACGTTGTAAGCAAAAGTACGTTATATCCGAGGTACGTTGTAAGTCTACTGTAATTTCTTTTTATTACTATCTCTAATTCGTCACCCAAAAAATTTTGCTTTCCTTAGATAACATCCGTGGCATATATATGATTCTACCCACATTGACTGTCGCATATAAAGAAAAGAAAAAAAAAAAAAAAAGTCGGCGGTGGTTGCATTTTTCAACTTTTAGTTATTGGTTTCTACTTATTTTTTCGCACTGAATCTGAAAATGACGTTTATTTTTAATCATCACTTAAGAATTTTCCGGAAATCGTAAATTTCAAAGGTAAAAGATAAAAAGTAGCGAAAATCTAATACTAAAAAATAAAGGAAATTGTATTTTTACTTTCGATGATTGATTTTTATGTATTTGTTAGCGTTGAGTCCGAAAATTACCTTCATTTTAAAGTTAAATTTCAAAGTTAAAAGATAGCAAAAATCTCATACTATAAAAGCGAAGTAAAACATTTTTTATTCCATTTAATTTATTTCGTTTTTAAATTCTTCTATCTTTACTAGAAGAAAGTATTGTTTTCGTGAAGATTTTCAAATTTCATTTTTTTGACGGATTTACACATTCCAGGGGTCAGATATTCCAAAAAACAGGTTTTTACAAAATGTCTGTCAGTCTGCATGTGGGATAAATCTTGTGATCGCTCTATCTGAAGAAGTAATGCACAGAATTTAATAAAAACTTGAATTCAGATAGTCTCTGATATACACTGATGCTGATTAGTTTTTGGTGTAAATCGCTCAGTAGGTGGCGCTGCTATGCTGCCTTATTTTACGATTTCCGCAACAGTTTTATCTCAAGAACTACTGCACAGATTTTCACCAAATTTCATATTCTGTTAGTCCTTGACATGAATGGATACTTTTTGCATTTTGGTGTAAACCTCTTAAGAGGTGACATTGCTATGCTGTCTTTTTCAACATTTTCGCAACAGCTTTATCTCAAAAACTACTGCACTACTGCACAGGTTTTCATTAAACTTCAGATTCTGTTAGTCCTTGACATAAATAGATGTTCTTTAAATTTTGGTGTAAATCGCTCAACAACTTGCACTGTTATGCTGTCATTTTCACGATTTCTGTAATAGCTGTATCTCAAGAATTAATGCACGGATTTTGATCGAACTTCAGATTCAGTTAATCCTTGATATGAAGTGATTTTATTTATGTTTTGGTGTCGCTGTTATGCTGAATTTGTTCCGATTCCCGCAATAGCTTTATCTCAAGAACTAATGCAGGAATTTTTATCAAACTTCAGATTCAGTTAGTCCTTAATAAAATTAATATTCTTTAATTTTTGGTGTAATTTACACAACAGGTGGAGCTTTTATTCTGCATTTTCGCCAATAATCGCAACAGTCCTATTTCTAGAACTAATGCAAGAAATTTTCTACCATTACAATCCTAATGATGGACATAGATTGCCATTTAATTTGGTATACTGATGTCGAATTTAATTATTAATATGTATAAGATAGAAGAAAGTTTTGAGTTTACCACATCTGATTAGTTTGGTTTATATTAGGGATTTTTACAGATAAAAAGCTGAGGGGTTCGATGAGATTGAGGGGTTCAATTTTAACTTTTAACTTTGAAATTTACTATTTGGGGGGGGGGGGGACCCACTTGATAAAAAATGAAGGTCATTTTTGGATTCAGTGGTAAACCATTGGGATGTAGCAATCTCAAAACTTTCTTCTATCTCATGTATTTTAATACTTCAAAATTCGCTATCACAGAGTCAAAATTAAATGGTAATCTGCGTCCATCATGAGGATTCTAAAGATACTAAATTCCATGCATTAGTTCTTAACATATGATTATCGCTAAAATCATGTAAATCTCACAAAATGCAGCTTAGCAGAGCTACAAATTAACTCCAAAACCTAACCTGCAACAACTTGTGTCAACGTCTGACTGAAACTTTAGACGTTGATGAAAATTCGTGCATTATTTCTTGAGATAAAACTATTGCGGAAATCGTAAAAAATGCATCATAGAAACACCATCTATTGAGCAATTTACACCAAAACGTAAAAAAACATCAATTCATGTGATGGACTAACTGAATCTAAAGTTTGATGAAAATCCGTGCATTAGTTCTGGAGAAATTGGAGCTATTGCAAAAATCTCAAAAAATACAGCACTAACAATGCCATCTGTCGCGCAATTTACACAACATTTACATAAAATTTCAATTCACGCCAAGTACTAACTGAACCTGAAGTTTGATAAAAACTCTTGCAATAAATATGGAGATTCAGCTACTGCGGAAATTACAAAAAATGCTGCATAGCAGCGCCACCTGTTGAGCACTTTACACCAAAAACTAATCAGAACCAATTTATATGATGGACTAACTGAATATAGATTTTAGTAAATTCCGTGCATTAGTTCTTAAAATAAAGCACTCACGGAATGTGTGTCACATACAGATACTCAGATTCACTGACAGACATCATGTAAAAACGTGTTTATCGTAATATTTGACTCATAAAACATGTAAATCCGTCGAAAACCTGAATTCGAAATTTTTCATGAATTTAATACTTTCTTCTTATAAAGTTAGAAGAAAGAAAAATATAAAAATATATAAAAATCAATTATTGAAGGTTTAAAAACACAACAATTACACATCTTTTAGAGTATCAGATTTTTGTTATTTTTGACATTTTAACTTTTAAATTTCCGATTTGCAAAAAATCTGTACGTTATTGTAAAAAATGAAAATTACTTTCGAATTCCTCTCTACAAAATACATAAGAATCAATTGCCAAAATCTAGAAAATAGGACATAATCAAAATTTTGCAAGTTAGAGTATAATATAATATATTGGATTCGTAGTTCGAAAAATGATTTAACCTTGATATTGGGAATTTTTGTCTTTCACTATTTATACTCTAAAAAATCCGATATAATAGATTTTTGTATAAATTAATCCAATAAACAGGAAAATGAATTCATTCATCTTTACAACGGCATTTCAGGCTAGCGAAGAAAAATTACTTATGTTATGAGATAAGAAACTGTACACGCGGTCACTTTTTTCAGGGTCACCAAAATCTGTATCAATTATTCCGAAATTAGCACACTAATACATGAGAAATCGTCATTCGTAATTCTGTTATCGGTAGAAACGTGAATAGTTTCCATTATTTGATATTTCTTTACCTGAAAAGGTCACTTGCAACATGATAACGGACGTAAAGCTTTCTGAAGCAAGTTTTCTATCATACATTTATTTCTAATTTAGTATTTTCTGAGAAATTTTTTTTCTCTTTAGATTTGGCATGCAAAAGAAATGCAACGGATGGAAATTTATAATAACATATTCCTACACCCAGAAAAAGGAATTTGTTAAAACTGCAACACATGTTTTGTTGAGTACATTTTGGTTGTTTTAAGCGAATTTTTTAGTTAAATTAAAAAATCGGTTTGTTGCTCAGACAAAAAAAAAAAAAAAAAAATTCTAACACTTTTATAAAATTTAAGCAAATTTTCATCATTTTATTTAAGTCTTACTAAAGTCTTATATTTTCAATTTGTAATTCCAACAAAATTTTGTTGTTTTTGTCAAATTTAAATGGGTGTGCAATAACCATAACTTTCTCGCGTAATTTTGTTTAATTGACTCATTTATCTATAAAGGATTAACATAATTTTTGAATAATAAAAATTTTTCAAATTAAAACGGATTAATGACGTTATTGTTATGTTATTATACATTTCGCTTGAAAATTGTGGACGGAAAATTGAAAAAAAAAAAATCAACAAAATTTTTTTGTTTATTCAAACAAAATTTTCATTGACCCATATTTAAACGAAAAGATTTGTTGAACGAAACAAATTTTTGTTGATTCAACAAAACTTTTTTCTGGGTGTAGTTACCAACAATCGCGACATCGTCCATTATCATTATATACTTCAGAAATGTATATATTTTTAGAGACTTAAGGGAGTCCGGAGTACAAAAATTATCAAATTTTCAAAAATAATTTTATTGCACTAAAATTTTTTTTGTTTTGTTTTTTCTATTTAAAATGATTTTTAAACCATGTTTCTATCTTAACTGAAACAGGAAATGTTAATTTTTTCGTTCTGTATAAATATTTAAATTTCGTAATTTTTAAAGAAACGTTTTTATTGACTCAGATCACTTTTAAAATATTTTTTTTTACCTCATTTAAGACATTTTTGTAATTGGACCTGTATGTCTATTACTATAGGTTTAGAATTAGCCATTGGCCACGGTTGAGAGTGGACACCTGTTAAACAATAGGAACTACAGATACTATATTATATTATTGGAAAAACAGAATACTAAAGAATTAAATAGAGATAATTACACGATACTATAGTAGGGATGAGATTTCCGCTTTTTTTGGCCACCAGTATAATTTTAGAGAAAATTTTGTTCTTCTAAATCACAAAAATGTTCCGATTACATAATATAGCATTTTCTCTAAAGTTTTACTGGTGTGCAAAAAAGCGGAAATCTCATCCCTGCTATAGAACAATAGAAACTACAGATATTATGTGATATTATTGGAAACATAGGATACTACAAGAAATTCTGTTTTATAAAAGAGAAAAAATACTAGAATAAGTCTTGTTCTAAATCAATCTGCACATTAGTAAAAAATGTAAGAAAAAAAAACATTATACAGAAGTAAAACAGAAAATAAGAACAACAGAAAATAAGAGCAACAGAAAATAAGAACAACAAATACAAGGACAATAAAAAAAATCAAAATAATAAACAGGATCAAAATTATGTATAGAATCTATAAAAAATACATATATACAATAATTCCTCTGACTAATAGGATTCTTCTCACTGTATGTGTACTTATAAAAAAAATAGCGTATAAATATTTTTAATCTTTCAGCAGAAAGAAAAAATTCCTCAATAAAATTAGTATGAGTAATTATAAAATGAATTATTAAAGCATTTTACTCCCTTTGGATAAATGAATTATAAACACATGTGTACAAAAATTTCGTTTTTGAAACTATTATACTAGACAGTATTAAAAGAGTAGTAATTTTTTCTAAATAATACAGAAACAAATAAACAACAACAGAAAATATTGAACATAATTCAGAAATATGCACAGTACCATATCATATCTAAAATGAAAATGTAATTCTGTTAACATGTAAATATTTTTATATCTTTCGGTAAAAAATATTATTTTGTTCATCAATTAAAAAAATAATTAAATTATGATCTAATGATTAAAACCACGTTTAATTGCTCTCAGTAAATGTTCTACAATGTAGATAGAGATACCTAAACAGTACAGTACGTCTTTTCTTGAATTTCTTCGGTTCCACTATAATCATTAAACAGGAAAAATCTTTATCATACTATGAATTATGTAGCAGTAAGCAATACAGAAATAAAAAAGGAGGTAACAGAATCTTTAAACAGAATAATAAAATTGTATACTCCTAAAATTATATTTTATTGAAACTAGCAAGTTTCTGCTCATTGCACATATGTTTCCAAATGAAGATAAAATTACATTATTTTAATATTTTTAACTTTCAGCAAAAAATAACGCAGGTTGATTCGCATACAAATTCAACATTTAAATAATGAAATCTCAGTCAACGCATTCAGCTACCCCCCAACAAATGAACTATAACATGGATACATAAGCAATTTTTTCTGATATTTTTTTGCCATTAAAGAACGACATCAAGCATGCACTAGTTCGGATGTACCTACTACAGTACGTCGCCAAAAGACTGTCTGTCTCGAACATTTTACATTTTTCTGTAACGGAATTACGTAATGCTGTGCTCGGAATATTATAAATCCCATCTTTCAATTTTTTTTCCCCCTTCAGCATTCTAAATATGCGATCACAGAAGCGTGTTTCATTTAATTAGGGCGAAGGGGGGCATTGTAGTGAATAATTCCCGATTCTGGATCCCAACTCTCCCGCACACTTAATCGTCTGAATGTACCTGTATCTGACGTCTCTTGTTCAAGGGACAGGATAAAAGTGTACAGTCATCGCTTCCGTTTAGTGGTCTAAATGAATTGCGGAAAAGTCTACACGAGAAACTCGATAATTTCAAGTAGTTATTTAGTAAAACCAGAACTCCTGCCTGTTGAGTATGAGGATTTGGCAGCGTAAATACACTTTATACTGATATTTTGAGGTAAATTCTTAATAATCTTATGTATTTTAAAAGGAATGAATAAGACTTAGAACTAGAACGATTTATATTTCAACTAAAAGGGGTCAGTCATTATTTTGATTATTTTTGAGAATTGCAAAATGTAATGTATAAAAATTCCTGGGACACAACGGGAAGGTTTACAGGTTAATGAAGGGATGAGAAGTCACAGTAAACAATAAAAGGTTAATGACTGAATTTCGAATTCGTCAGATACAATAAAGCAAGCAAAGAAAGATGTCCGAAGCCTAAAAAAATCATTAAAAGGATATTTTATTACGAAGTTTACTGTATTAAACTTCTAAAATCATTAACAAAGTATTATTCTTATAACTAAATGGGGTTATTATTTTAAATCTCGATTTGCTATAATCCGAATAAATTTACGTCTGTTATTTAAAAAAGTTATTTAGCAAATACTAAAGGGTTTTTTTCTGAATGTAAAGTGTGGCATGAACATTTACTCATGCATGGATGGCAAGACATAAATGCACATAAATACCGCGCTTAATCGTCTGTATGTCCCTGTGTCTGACGTCTCTCGTTCAAGGGACAGGATAAAAGTGTACAGTCATCGCTTCTGTTTAGTGGTCTAAATGAATTGCGGAAAAGTCTACAGGAGAAACTCGATAATTTGAAGTAGTTATTTAGTAAAACCAGAACTCCTTCCTGTTGAGTATGAGGATTTGGCATCGCAAATATACTTTATACTAATATTTTGTGGTAAGCGCTTAATAATCTTAGATATTTTCAAAGGAATAAAATAAGACTTAAAATTCGAAAGATTTATATTTCAACTAAAAGAGGTCAATCATTATTTTTATTCTTTTTAAGAATTGCAAAATACACTATATAAAAATTTCTCGGACACAACGACAGGGTTTACAGGTTAATGAAGAGATGAATTTGCATATATATGTATTGAAAAATGTGCAAGAAGATTGTTGTTTGAAGCATAAAATGTCACAGTAAACAATAAAAGGTTAACGACTGGATTTTGAATCCTACAGATAGAATAAAGCATGCAAAAAAAAAAGATCTGAAGCCTAAAAAATATTTTAAATTAATCAATATTTTAAACTGCTGAAATCATTAACAAAATTTTATTCTTACAACTTTTTTATTTCGATTTAAAGTTTGTCATTTCTAATCTTTATATTTAAACAATTAGAAATATTTTTTAATTCAATGAAGGTTTTTTTAATGCTTATTACATTCAAAAACTGTAATAAAATAAATATAAAACAAAACTTTAAAAAACCACATACGACATCGGTTTAAAATGTTTTAAACATACTTTTAAACCACGCAGATTTTTATACTTTACTATACTTCAAATAAACTTAATTCTGTAGCTTAATGAATTTATTTAGCAAATATTAGAGAGGGTTCTCGCTATTTAATGAAAGTTATGGGAAGGACATTAAATTCGTGCATGGATGACAAGACACCCATATGTCGTAGACATGGCCTATCGTCTGAATATGCCTGTATTTGACGTCTCTCATTCAAGAAACAGGGTAAAAGTGTACTGTCATCACTTCCGTTTAGTGGTCCAAATGAATTGCGGAAAAGTCTACATGAGAAACTCGATAATTTTAAGTAGTTATTTAGTAAAATCAGAACTCCTTCCTGTTGAGTATGAGGATTTGGCATCGCAAATACACTTTATACTGATATTTTGTGTTAATCACTTTATAATCTTAGATATTTTCAAAGCAACAAATAAGACTTCAAATTTCGAAAGATTTATATTTCAACTAAAGGAGGTCACATATTATTTTTATTATTTTTAAGAATTGCAAAATATACTACGTAAAAATCTCTCGTACACAACGGCAGGGTTTACGGGTTAATGAAAAGATGAGTTTCATATATATAATATTGAAAAATGTGCAAGAAGATTGTTGTTTGGAGCAGTAGCGGATCATCAGGGAATGCTGCATCAGATTTTTCTTACCACTAAAATTTAACAGGATCTTTTCTACTATTTATTCGACAAATTTTGTTGATTAAAGAAAACTGAAATTATCATATAATTTTAGTTATGTGAATAAACTGATGCAGCACCTCCTGACGAGCCATTACTGGTTGAGTACACAGTAAAGAATAAGTAAGAATAAAGTACAGTCACAGTAAAGAATAAAAGGATAATGACTGAATTTTCAATCTTACAGATACAATAAAGCACGCAAAAAAAGGATCTCTTAAGCCTAAAAATTCATTAAATTGATATTTTATTATCGAAGTTCAATATTTTAAACAATAAAAATCATTAACAAAGTTTTATTTTCTCAATTAAATGAGGCTATTCTTTTAAATCTCAATTTACCAAATAAACTTAGCTCTGTCGTTGTTTAATAAAGTTATTTAGCAAAGACTAAAATTTCTTTATTCTGAATGTAAATTATGACATGAACATTAAATTCATGCATGGATGGCAAGAAATAGACATGCATAAACATCTCGCTTAATCGTCTGAATGTACCTGTATCTGACGTCTCTCGTTCAAGGAACGAGATAAAAGTGTACAGTCATCACTTCCGTTTAGTGGTCTAAATGAATTGCGGAAAAGTCCACATGAGAAACTCGATAATTTGAAATAGTTATTTAGTAAAACCAGAACTCCTTGCTGTTGAGTGTTAGGATTTGGCATCACAAATACTCTGCACAATAAAGAGAAACTGATAGTTTATGGTAAAAGCTTAATAAATTCGACTTGTTTCTTCTACTTTAATACTCAACTCTTCAGATTAATTTTACTTATTACCAAATGAAGATTAACTTTAAGATTTAAAATTCGAAACATTATCCAACTAACAGAGCACAGCCATACTTAAAGTTTTGAGTCACTTTTATCGCGCCGTCAAATTATTTAGCATTGTGAAATATATGCATAATAGACCCTGAGACAGCGATTGAAAGTTCACGAAGGAACGTGTATGTTTTTATATTTAAAAAATTGTGCAAGAAAATTGTGGTTTCGGAAGAGGTACAATGTCTCAGTAACTAGTAGAAGATTACTGATTGAATTTTGATTCCTGCAGATAAAGACCGTGATAAGCAATTTTAACTGATGAGCCGCAATTTAAGCTTCAAAATTTTTTTTAAAACAATGCATTATTTTCAAAGTTCAGTATTTTAAAATACTCAAACCATTAACAAATTTTTATGCCAGATTTAACACTATTTCAACCGATATCAAATGACATTTTTGAAAACATTTCGATTTAAAGTTTGTCATTTGTAATTTTTAGATTGAAACTATTACAAATCATTTTTAACGGAATGAAGACTTTTTTTAATGCTCATTACATTTTAAAACTGCAAATAAATAAATAAATATAAATTGAAACTTTAAAAAGCGGCATATGACATCGGTACAGATTGGGCTAAACAGACTTTTAAATCACACAGATTTTCATACTCCACTAGAATTCGAATAAACATAATTCTGTAATTTAATGAATTTATTTAGCAAATATTAGAGAGGGCTCTTGCTATTTAATGAAAATTATGTGAAGGAAATTAAATTCGTGGATGGATGGCAAGATACCCATATGTCGTAGACGTGGCCTATGGTGTGTATGTGCATGTATTTGATGTCTCTCGTTCAAGGGACAGGATGAAAGTGTACAGTCATCGCTTCCTTTAGTAGTCTAAATGAATTGCGAAAGTCTGTGAGAAATTTAATAATTTGAAGTAGTTCTTTAGTAAAATCATAAATCCTTTCTATTCAGTATGAAGGTTTGGCAGCGTCATTACACTCTGTACTGATATTTTGTGGTAAGTTCTTAATCATCTTACGTATTTACAAATAAATAATTTCTTCAAAACTTAAAATTTGGAAGACATATATTTCGACTAAAGGAGGTCAGCTATATTTTTAAGAATTGTAAAATATATTCGCAAAAGTCCCTTAGATGAATCGGCAGGGATTACGGGTTTACGAAAAGATTAGTCTGCGAGTATATATGTAGAAAACTGTGCAAGAAATTGCTGTTTGGAATATCAAAAGTTACAGCAGACAGTAGAAAGTTAATGACTAACTTTTGACATATAAAATAAAGCACGCAAAAAATGAAATGTATTTGAAGTATCAAATATAACTTTAAATTATGCTTTATTATTATTGAAGTTCAATGTTTTAAACTACTGAAATCATTAACAAAGTTTTAGGCTGATGATGAAACAGAACTAGACTTTTAAATCTTTTGGATTTGCTATAATCCGAAAATACTCGTCTCAGTAATTTATCCGTTTACACGCCGAAATAATATCACAATTAGATTAATTTTGAAACACGATTATTCAATCGGTAAATTAATTATCACATATGTAATTTTTCCATTTTTCATTTTTGGGTGAAAAAAGTCCCGGGTCAGGATTCGAACCAGAGATGTATTGGCTGAAACCGCCAATGCTCTATCAACTGAGCTATCCCGGACACGAACACTGGAGGACTATTTCCCCCAATTAACCTCAACGATCACTTTATCTGGTCTGATACTCTGGATCAGCTCAACAGAATAAATCGAAGGTCAATATATGGAACTGCAGAAATTCGCTGCATACGAAATTACATTAGATTAATTTTGAAACACGATTATTCAATCGGAAAATTAATTATAACATATGTAATTTTTCCATTTTTCATTTTTTTAACCAAAAAAGTTTTTTAGTATGTTGTGTTTATACTATGTAACACATATGTTGTAAACATATGTGTTTTATGTATGTTAGATTTTTAGTATGACGTCATATATGCACAAAAGTGTAGTATCTCCTCATCTCTTGCGCATATTTTCTGAATTTTTACTCAATCATGACAGATTAATCAAGTCTACCAGATTTATTGCAAACTATTTTTGTTACAGTTTTTTTTTTTTTTTTTTTTTTTTTTTTTTTTTTTTTTTTGATAAAATTACGTACATTAAAAAAATAGTCACGATATCATTTTAATTTCGGGAGAAAAATTACTAGTACTAATAAGTACCATATAATGCTACGAAAAATATTAACTTTTACTCTAAAATTAAAATGACAATGCGACTTTTTTTAAATACACATATTTTTAATAAAAAAATCTATAACAAATATTTTGCAATAAATCTGGTAGACTTCATTAATCTGTCATGATTGAGAGAATAAGTTGAAATTTATGATTGAATTTTTAATATGAATCCTCTAAATAGCTTTGTCTTTTAAAAAAAGAGAGACAGAGTCTAATCTACGATTTTAGGAAAATTATTGTCTAGAATTGCAAAATATTTAAACAAATAAATTAACAATATTTCTTTGTTTAACAAAACAACATTTAATACATACATTTAAAATTAAAGTTATTCCGAATATACGTATAATGAAACAGGTTTTTAATTAAAAGAATGAAATGTTTGCAAGTTAAATGATAAAAGTCGGTACGACCAAGAAAACATTGGATTTTTATCGTCTGCATTCGGTAAATGAAAAGAAAAAAAATAGTCTTTCCGGCAATGCCGGGAGGAAGAGGTAGCTTTCATATATTTATATATATATTTATTTATTTTAAATTAAGTTACATTATTCAAAAATACTAAGCTCAAATTAGTAGAACCTGATTATGAGCTTGGTCGAAATTTTAATTCAGGTGCACATGCACACTCATATTGAAATCGATTAATATATAGATGCGATGACTCAGCCATTTTTTAAAATACAGACGAAACAAAAAATGCTCTGGAATCTTTGTATCAAGGTCAAATGCATAAAAGAAAAATCTTTTTCAATTTCTCACTTTCTTGTACCTAATTTTAAATTTTAAAATTTATAAATTTTTTTAAATGGCCGCCATTTTGAAATAAGATGCCGGATGGAACTGAGTATCGAACTCGATTCAGGCCTCAGTATATACTATGTACACACCAAGTTACATCCAAATCGATTCATAAATACGCGTGTAATCACGTGACAAAAATCAGATCGTTTCAAAATGTCAGCCATGAGAAAAATTAAAAGTGCTATAACTCAATCACTTTTTAAGATATAGACAAAATAAAAGGTGTTCTGGAATTGTTGTTTTAGGTTCTAACATGTAAAAAAAAAAAATATATTTTTCAACTTTTAATTTTTTCGCATTGAAATTTAAATTTTAAATTTTTTTAAAAATTTAAAATGGCCGCCATTTTTAAACAAAATAGCGGATGATGCTGGCCAATGCACTCGGTCGAAACATTTGTATGTACTATGTACATACCAAGTTTCATTCAAGTTCGTTCATAAATACGCGTGTTATCACGTGACAAAAATCAGATCGTTTCAAAATGTCAGGCATAAGAAAAATTCAAAGTGCTATAACTCAATCATTTTTTAAAATATAGACAAAATAAAAGTGTTCTGGAATCGTTGTTTTAAGTTCTAACACGTAAAAGAAAAATATTTTTCAACTTATAATTTTTTCGCATTGAATTTTAAATTTTAAATTTTTTTAAAAATTTAAAATGGCCGCCATTTTGAAACAAAATGGCGGATGATGCTGGCCAACGAACTCGGTCGAGACATTTGTATGTACTATGTACATACCAAGTTTCATTCAAATCGGTTCATAAATACGTTAGTCATCGCATGACAAAAATCAGATATATATATATATATATATATATATATATATGGTTATATATATATATATATATATATATGTCAACATTTGAACGGAGGGTGGTTTTGGGGTCTGGGGGTCATGATCGGTGAAAATATACCAAAATTTTCCGGAAGTGCTTTCCTCCGGACGGCTGCAATAGGTAGCTTTTTACTTTTTGTAATGAAAGCTACCTAAAAGGCTACAGTTGAATATTTTATTTAGTATTAAATTCTATACATATTCTAAACATTGATAAACATTATATTGGAAATACAACGATGTATACCATTTTGTATAACTTTGCTCATCAAGAATTTAGTAAAATATGACACTACTACAAAATTCTGCCTTTATATATTAACTACTTACTAAATTTAATAAGTCATCTTTCATTACATTAAAAACATAATTAAAATCGAACATATTTAAATCAGCGATATTTGTATCGCATAGTTAAATGATATTTCATCTTAGTATATTTTATGTTAATATTTAGTCGTACTGCACTTATTTATTCTATATTTACTTACAATATTTCAAACCTAAAATTTATTCTACACAATATTTCAAAGTAACATTTTCTAGAAACAAAACAGTTTCGTTCAATTTCGTTCATTCACTCAAAAGAAACTGCAATCTACTTAATAATCCTCTTGTCGTGCACCCCTGAAGCTAGGAGGCGTAGGCCTTGACCCCGCCTTTAATCTGGCGGACAGTTCTTCCATAGGTCTTGGGACGCTTGACTTGAATACTGTTTTGATCTAAATTGATTGAATGTCAGCTAATTATTTAAATATCCTTCGTATGCACAAATGAAAATAATTCTGAAAAATTTAAGATTTAATTTTAAAAGTCTGCTATTTTTTTTTTTTTTTCATTGGTAGCAATAAAGTCAATTGCATTTTTTAAGAGAGAAGGGAAACAATGGGAATTAACATATCATTACAGATGCTTTTTTCATATTACTATAAAAGTAACTTTCAAAATAATTTTGAATTGAAAATGACGTCACTATATATAAAAACGCATTTTCACTCATAACGGTTTTGCCTTTCAACATTTCTTTTCATTTCGTGGAGACTGAATTTGAGACTCTCCTTTCAGATGGCTTCAGTTGATGAAAATGATGACATAGTGAAAATTGAAAATGAAATGAGTATTCCGTTCGATAAAACTATTTTCCTACGAATGCATCTAAAAGAAAATTTGTATATTTCGACGGCACTTATGTTACAATTTTAAGTGAAGAGAGCGAATGTCTACAAGCAAAATTGTAAATAATTTAATTGTTAATAATTTAATGGAGTTATTTAGAAAATATTAGAAAGAGATTGTCCCTATTTAATGAAAGTTATTACAAGGATTTTAAATTCTTGCATGGATAGCAAGATATCAATATGTGGTAGACATGGCAACATCGTCTTCATGTGCCTGCATTTGACATGTTCTCGTTATACGGACAGGATAGAAGTGTTACAGTCATCGCTTCCTTTTCGTGGTCTAAATGAAATGCGGAAAGTCTATGAGAAACTCGATAATTTTAAGCAGTTATTTAGTAAAATCAGAACTCTTTCCTGTTGAGTATGAAGTTTGGCAGCGTAATTACTCTCTGTAATGAAGAGTACAGTGGCGGATCCAAGAGGGGGGTCATGGGGGTCATGACCCCCCCTGGAGCTCTTCAAAGAGGGATGTACAGTGTAAGTAAAAAGTGCTAAAACAGGAACGCAAAATTTTTTGGGTGTGATCGACGAAATTTGAAAATTTTCCACGAATAGTCTGCGAAATTTGCGATTTTCCTTCACTTGATTAGCAAAATTCACGATTTTTTCCCACTCGATCGGTGAAATTCGCGATTTTTGCGAAGCCGATCCACGAAATTCACAATTTTTCCATGCCTAATCGACAAAATTCACGATTTTTTGGGTGTGATCGACGAAATTTGAAATTTTTCCACGAATGGTCTGCGAAATGTGCGATTTTTCTTCACTTGATTGACAAAATTCACGATTTTTCCGTGCCCAATCCACGAAACTAGCACATTTTTCCGTTCTTGTTCGATGAAATTTCTTCAACCGCTCAAAGATTCTTTTAATTTTTCCGCGCATCATCGACAAAATTAGCGATTTTTTCGTCCCGAATCGACAAAGTTCGCGAGTTTTTTGTACTCGATCGCCCGAATCCGTGCTTTTTACGAAGCCGATCGACCATATTCGCGATAATTTCTTTCCCGATCGATGGAATTGTCAATTTTTGTTCGCCATATCAATGTAATTCTCGATTTTTTTTTATTCCCGATCGACTGTATTTGCGCTTTTTACGAAACTGATCGACCATATTTGCGACTTTTTTGTTCCCGATCGACAAAATTCGCAATTTTTCCGTGCCCTACCAAAAGCGATTTTGTTGTTCCTGATCGAATAAATTCGGGCTTTTTACGAAAGCCATCGACCATATTCGGGATTTTTCCGTGCCCAATCGACGAGATTCGCGCCATTATCTGTTCTTGGTCCCTGAAATGCCGCACCGAACAATAAAATTCGTGATTCTTAACTGACTGATGAAATCTGCATTTTTTCCCCGCCGTAAATTGATGAAATCTGTAATTTTTTTCTCGCGATAAACTGATAAAACTCGCTATTGTTCTGCAGCCGCTCAAAAAAATTTTCGATTTTTCCGCGCATCATCGACAAAATCTTCGATTTTTCCTTGCCCTATCAACGAAATTAGCGATTTTTTTGTACCGATTCGACAAAATTCGCGAGTTTTTCGTACCCAATCGCCCGTATCGCTCTTTTTACGAAAACAATCGACTACATTCGCGATAATTTCTTTCCCGATTCACGAAATCGCAAACTTTTGCGTTCCATATCTACTCGAAATTCGCAATTTTTTATTCCCAATCAACAAAATTTGCGATTTTTCCGTGCCTTGAAAGACAAAAGAGATCGACAAAATTCGCGATTTTTCTGAGACATACAGACAAAGTTCGAGATTTTTCGAAGGCCGATAGACAAAACTCGCGATTTTCCAATGTACAGTTGACGACATTCGAATTTTTCGCGTTCGGTCAACGAAATTCGCGTTTTTTTTCGTGCGGTAAACAGACAAAACAAGCGACTTTTCTGCAACCTATGAACAAAATTTGCAATTTTTTCAAGTATTATAAAAAAATTTAGACTTTTTTTCCTTTCCCGATAAACGAAATCTGAGATTTTTCGACACCCGATCGACAAAATTCGTGATTTTTCCGTGCATAATCGACAAAATTCGCGATTTTTTCATGCCCGATCGGCGAAATTTGCTATTTTTTATCGTAATTCCGTTTTCATAAGATTTACTGCATTTTAAAATTGCTTCATTAAATCATCTGTCAAAAGTTGTGACCCCCCCCCCCTGGAGGTTGGGCTGGATCCGCCCTTGGAAGAGTAGCTGATATTTTGTTGTAAGCGGTTTATAAAATTACATATTTCCAAATGAATAGCTTCTTTAAAATTAAAAATACTTAAATATTTACATTTCGGCCAAAAGATAACTGTCATATTTAAAATTTTATAAACTAAACTTTTATAAACTAAAATTTTATAAACTAAATACACGAAAACATGGAAGATTGAGAGCAAGAAAACATAATAGTAAACCTACAAATCAACTGCTAAAATTGGGTTTTTAGTTGTTTCCCACCAAGATATGACTTGGCAAATCGATTGCCTTTTAATAGGCGATCTAAATTTAATTAATTCTAGAATATCATCCGTGAACACGATGAGGTAATTGCTTGTACTGCTGCATCCCGATCTATAACAGGGGGTCCATAATTGAATGACCTACAAAACGACCTACTTTTAAAGCTGCCTACAGACGAAACTATTGTTCAGAAAGTTGTGAAATTTTTTAGAAGGGATAGGAATTTGTTTGAGTGAAAAACAAAAATAGTTCAAAATTTTGCCACCACATGCCGTTTTTTTAATGAATTAACTCTTACGATAGTTTGCAAATTTTATTACAACTAAGCATGTTCCACATGAAGTCGTCATTTTCAGATACCATCTGGAATCTTAAGGTATCTACAGATGATCGCAGTATGTTCTGAGAAATGCTATCTTTAAGGTCTGATAAAGTTACTAAATAAAATTTCGAAACTATCATAAATATGATGTTAGATGTGTAATTTTTTAATTTCGAACTTTTTTTTTCGCATAAACAATTTTTTATCTCTTTGTTATGTCTTTCACAACATTTCATAATTTTATGAACAATAGTTTCGTGTGTAAACAACTTTAAAGTGGGGTTGTTTAGTTATAGACATCCTGTATATTTTCTTTCGCGGTTATTATAACATAATTTATGATTCGTAGATGAAAAAACATTTGTCTGTTTCTGCAGTGTAATTAGAACAACAAACATTCATGAATTATTTTCTTTAATTGAATTTCTGTACATTTATCTAAAATTTGTATGTTTTATTTAATAATGTTCACATTTTAATAACATTCTCTAATCATGCATAATTACATTTGCTTATTTAAAATATATATATATAATCATTAAACATAATTTTTTATGTATTTTTGTTGTTCCTTTCTAAAAACTTTTTCTTATTTTCATTTTAGGGTGAAAGTGGATTTGACTTGTTTACAACATCAAAAGTAAGTGTTTGTGCAAAAATAAATAAATAAATAAATAAATAAATAAATAAAACTACTTAAATTATAACCTTTCCTTGCTACTTATCCGAATATGAATTTTTGTTTAGAAAAATATTTCTTTCATCTCTAGGGGTACATATCATCATTGAAGTTTACTTTTTTTTTTAAGTATTAGTTAATTTTAGATTCTTAGGAAATCTACTTATGTCAAGAGCTCTTAGATGTCACATGAATATTCAAAAAAATTATTACAATATGATGCTGCTACAAAAATTTTATTGATTTTTAATGAACATATGAATAATTCAAAGGAAATGCTACATCTTTACAAATTACAAGAGGCCATTTATCAGAGGGTGTAGTGTAGCTTATAAGAATATATTTTTATTGGGAAAAAAAGTAATCGTTCGCTCTTTGTTATTTTTATTGCCGCTCATGAATTATTTTTGCGATATTATAAACTTTGTAATCTAATCAATATTGGAGTTAAAATTCTTTACTTGAGATTTGAAAGATTAAATATTATATACAGGGTCTGTCCAGTAAGTAATGAAACTGATTCCATAAAATTCGTTTATTTAAAAATAATTTTACAAACACTTATTATTTTTAGAAATAGTCTCTTTCTGTATTAATACACTTTTGTCAACAACTCTGCCACTAATTTATGCTTACAAAGAAGTTTTCAACTGTAATGCTGTTCAGAATGCGCTTTACATTTTTCTACGTGCTCTCCAGATTGTCAAAATGATGATTTTTTTAAGCTCGTTTTTAATCGAACGAATAGACAAAAGTCTTGTGATTCTGGATTGGGATTGTATGGTGGTTGGATCAGCGTTGGGATGCTATGTTTGAGAACTGGATAACTTAAAGATGTATCAGAATCAGCTTGTCAGAATTTTTCCGATTTTGAAGTTCTTCCGTGACAATTTGGTGCACAATCGATTTCGCAAGTTTCAAAGTTTCTGGAATCATTCGGACTCTCATCCGGTAATCAGAAACCACATTTTAGCAACATTTCTGAAGTTCGAGGACTTGATGGATCTCCAGTGCGTTGTTCGTCATCGATGTCCTCTCTTCCGTCTTTGATGTTTGGTCCATCTAATCCATTGGGCCTTGGACAAAAAATCAACCCCATGCGCTTTTTGTAACATGGAGAGCCTTTCAGTTGCCAATTTGTTTGGTTTTACACAAAATGTTATAGCATATCTCTGCTCAATCCGGTTCATTTGCAAAACCTAACGCCACTTTGAATAGCGAGTCTTCTTCATGACTGATTCGCGCTGTGCATAATTTCGAAGCCAAGCTGATTTCTGCTAGAATTTGTAGATGACAGCCCCCACACCAAGTATTGTTCGCAAATTCCCTCTCTTCGGCCATCTGCTTCGCGCGAAAAATTCATTCTCATTACTTAATGGACAGATCTTGTGTGTGTGTATATACTACCTCTAACAATAAAGTTTAGTGAATAGTCCTGCAGCATTAATGTAGATGAAATATTAATGAAAGTTATCAGACCATCCTTCGAAATTGTCATCTCCCATAATTATGCACCGCTGAGATCTGCTATACATGTCCTGGGAAATTCGCAAGAAGTCTTCTTTTGAGATGGAATTCAAAAGCTTCGTCACGTTTCGTTGGATGTCAGCAATATGGTCAAATCTTTTGAGTGGGGAAAATAGGAAGAAGTCTGGAGGATTGAGATCTGGCTAGTATGGTGGATGTCCAATTTGCACCACCCATTATGAATTTCTTTCGGTGTTTTGCAAAGCTTAAAACCAAACTTTAATCTGATTTTTTGTTCTTTCATTTTCCTGTTCTCAGTTAAGAGCCAACACACTGAACAAGCACTTAGTAAAGCACGTTTTACACAGAACATAAACGAAACTGAACAACGGTGGAGGAAGATGGTCAATACTTGCCTCTATGCAGGTGCATCGTTTTATTTCCCCAGTGTTGCCAAATCGGTCGTTCTGATTTCATTCACCTAACTTTTTTTTCAGAGGTAGTATATATATATAATTCAATTTGAAGTTTTTTAGCAGTTTTTTTTTTTTTTCATGAAAAAGAAAGTTCAATAATTTTAAATCAGAAAATGGACACACTTAAATAATTCACTGGGTTTCAAAAAACTGTTTATTTTCAAGTATACGGAGTAATATATGGAAAGGTACATACACTCACCAAGTTTCTGGTGCATGCTACAAATGTTCAATATGTGTGCCCTTAGTCATCCGGCACGCATCCCAAGGATAATCTAGTTCCGTCTATATGTTCAATAGCATGATTTTGTCAATGTCTATCATAGCAGCAGGGATGCGTACCCACACGCGAGCTATGAGGCGGGCTTTTAAACTCGATGTGTGTATGTACTTTGTGATGTATGATCCATCTTTTGTATATCGCATACCTCTCAACGCACAGTACTTTGAAACCTGATGAATCATTTAGACTAAGGCTGTATTTTATGCGAAAATTCCTAAAATAATTCATTAAAAAATACACTTTAATTCATTAAAAAATACACTTTAAAACACTGTTAAATCAGAAGATAAATTTGACGCTAGTGAATTCTAACACAGCATGCAAGAACTATTTCTATAAGAAAACTGAACTTTTTTCTGTGAAACATGTTATCAGCAGCAGATTCAGCAATATAAGGTAGTCGCAAATAATTTCTGTTTGAAATAGATTTCTTTTAAGAAGAATTTTAGATTCGAAATTGCCAAACGTTTGCGACAAACGAAACTAAAATAAAAGGAATAAAGATTGGAAAGCACCAATTTAATACAAAATACGAAAATACACGTTAAAAAATCAATAATAAAGAAGATACAAAAAGCTATGGGTTCGTCAGCGTAATTCATAAGTAAATATGTGTTATGCCTTTGAATATCCTTGGCTTTAAGTCTAAAAATGATAGTATTAAGCTCAGTAGTACGCATCTAAAAATATCCAGGATAATGGAATATATCTATGTATGTGTATACAGGGTGTTTCAACACAGCGGTTACAATAAATTTCAGGAGAGATGGAGTCGTCCTAGATGATGGAAAAACACACTGCAATGCATGGTTGGAAACACTTTTTTGGCACGGTAGTGATAATACAAAAAATAACAAGAAATAAAGGGAATGAACAGGATGAGAAAACATGTTTATTATTCTCAGTACTTCAAAAATGCCAGGACAATGCTAGATAGTGTTGAGAAATTTGTTGCAGCTGCTGGGGAAGTCTAGGCACTTCCGGTATTTTTGAGAACATTAGATCTTCAATGCGCCGCAGATATGCAGCCTGTATTACGGCGTCGGGGGTCGTATTTTAGAACACCAGTTTTGATGACGATGGTTGTCTCTCTTTTTGTTCTTATTTCTTAGTTTCTTAGCTGTAAAAAGAATAATAAATACCTCTCAACCTATTCGTGTCCTTCCTTTCTTGTATTTAGTGTCGTCACTATTGCGCCAGTACCAACCGTACATCGTATGTGATTTCCTATGATCTTTGTGTATTATCTCTCCTGAAACTGTGTAACAGTTGTTTTGAAAAACACCCTATTAATTTATCCAAGGTTATCCAAAAAACCTTCCTCGTTCTCCTAGCGGCCTAATTGTTCAACCAATTGAAAAGAAATTTCATTTATTGTTATTTGAAGGTAGATGCTCGAAATCGTGATGATTTAAAACAATAGAGCTATCACGGGGATAATTATAGTCTCCCTCCCCCACAAAAAAGAAAAAAAGAACAACGAAATCTTTGAATGACAACACTTACTTTCTTACCTGCGCACATTCATCAACGCATTGAAAAACCAAAAGTAGTGTTAAAGGATACGCGTATAACAAAAATTATCGACATTTGCTAAGAATATCATTGTAAAAGACCAATGACATCACAGAGAAGAAGTGAACTGATGCACTTTACATAATTTACATTGACAGACAGTGGAAGCGCCAGTAAAATAATACTATGTGCAAAGCATTGCCTGAAACCTTTAATAATCAGAGATGACAGGGATGACCGACCCAGGAACCCAGCTTTCGCTTTAGAGTATAAATACGATCCTGGGGGTGGGAAGACTCAAATCCAGTGCATATGGTAAGATATATTAACGATGATTAGCTTTTGCAATATTATTCTATAGTTAGTGACATAAAGAAACATAAATTAAAGTTACTAGTTTCGGCTCTGAAACTCATAAGAAACGTCATCAGTACAAATATTAACAAGAATTGTATTTTGTTCTATATACGCAACAATTACAAGATATAATTTTCGAATTTTAGAGTGGAAAAAATATTAAGTGAAGTGCATATACTGATAATTATAACGAAATTACTAAGTAATTCAATAAAATAAAACAAAACAAAAAATAAAAATATTTACATTATGTTCAAAACAGGGGCTTCTGTCTGTAGCGGAGCTGAGAACAAATAGAAAACCCAACTACCTCAGAAAGGGAGGGGATTGGTAAATGTAAATTCGTCTCTTTCTCTTCTTCAGGATTTTTCCCACATATGAGGTTTTTTTGAACCAAAAGCCACACGTAATTTTTCCCCATTCACTTCGGATCTCCACTTCTGCCTCACTCAGTCCATAATTTTCCATATTCTGTTTCAGGTTATCGCTCCAACGTTTTTTTGGTCTTCCTCTTCTGTTCCGTTCTTCCGGTTGCCAGTTCATTAGGGATTTTTGCAATCTGCTATTTTAAATCTTTTTTGCATGTCCAAACCATCTTAACCTTTTTTCATCTATCTTTTGCTTGGTATTTGTCTTCACATTTAATTGATTCCTAATTGTTTTCTAAAAAATTCATACAGACTGCAATACGTTGCAGGAGAATTGGGCAGTGAAGCAGTACATCAGCCAATCAGGCAGTGTCATCTGTTGTGGTTTTTTAAAGTGGTAGTGGGACATTAGTGGGCAATGCAAAATGTAATGTAATGATGTTGATAAGTATTCGCAGATGCAAAGAGATGTGGAAAGATTGTTTCTTGAATTGAGTATCTGAGCATGCCAACAAGATAATATTTACAGGGAAACAACGAGGTGAATTGATAATGTTGTTTTAGCTGAATGGGGAAAATGCTACCAAAGCAATGAAAGTTAATTGCGAAATCATAAGCTACGACGAGATCCATGTTACGTAAAAGCTGTAAGTAATATAGTTTTAAAAAAATGAAGATACTGGTTAAACCTGTAATAGACCGCGGTCCGGACGACTATATGTTCCTGTTGAAGTTGTTGCGGAAGTGCGATTATTGCAGGCATATGGCAAGAAATATTGTTATTTGGATATGCTCGAAACCACAATCCTCAAGACTCTGTCTTCCGTTCTGCGGATGTTTCTTTATCGATTCCAGCACATCCAAATGTTGCAACCCAGAGACGATCAACAAATTCTGACTTTGCGAATTATTTCCTTATAAGATATAATGAAGATAGGAAGTGTCTGTTGTGTATATTATGGGCCGATGAAGCGCATTTCATCTTAACTAGGTACATAAATTTCAAAAACTGCTTTCAGTGGGCTGGCGAAAATCTTCACGATGTTGTACCAGGTCTTTGTACGAAGCTAAAATGAATATGTGGTGCGGTACCGCAAGCACCTGCTCCATAAGGAGCAAGTTTTCATACTTGTGATATCACAAGTGCTCAATGTTGCAAAATTACGTAATTTCAGAATTTCAGCAGCGAAATGTCATTAATGATATTGTATGAATGCAAGATGGTGTTTCTTCACACATTAGCATATGGGTTTGACCAGTACTACAGCGGCGATTTGGTGACAAGTCATTTCCCTTAACACTGCAGTTTTGTGACCACTGCGATACTGACTTCATTCCGGTGAATTTCAGGTTTGAGGTTTATCTGAAATTGAAGGTGTACACATCAAATAAAAAAGATTTGTCAGAATTGTCGTGAAGTTATACAGATCGTGAAGTTCACGGAAGTTATACAGATCGTTAAATCGTAAAGTTATATAGATTCCTCATTATTATATTATATTAGTCATTGTTATCAACAATTTCCCGCATGCAAAGCGTTATCGGATGCTAAGATAACCATTTTGAAAACTTCTAATTCTGATAAATGTCTGCTCCCCCTCTTCTCTCTTGTGCTGTCATTGTCACAATGCTCTTCTTTGCAGTTATATGCAGTTGGCAATTTTTGCCATACGGGTATCATTCCAACGCCATTTATGGGTTTTCACTGCACTTATGAATCTGTGCAGGAAAAAAGTGGGTGTTGTCAATCGAAATATCCGAAATATTTCACTGTAATCGTAACCATGAAAGCTCTACTATTTTAAATCATCATGATTTCCAGCGCTTACCTTCAAATAATAATATCAGAAATTTTCGTTCTATTGGTTGAGCGGTTAGACTACAAGGGGATCATATATTGGAATAGTTTTTTTATGACTCTGTACATATATGTATGTGTATAATATATACAGGAACCTGTGTAAACTTCCATCAGAAAAAAAAACAGTAATTTTCGTTTTTCTTTAATCTCAGATAAATAAAGCTAAATTTATTATTATTATTATTATTTTATTCATGGAACATGCTGCATGTATTCAGAATATAACCTTGAATAAGTTTGTTATAAAACGAATTTGTTTTTAATAAAGTGCATTAGTTTATTTTTAGTAGTTATTTAATGCATTTTCACATAGTATACATTTAATGATTTTAAACTGTTTCATTTTGTTTCATGAAAAATATAACTGTTAAAAACGCTTCAAAATAAATCATTTAGACATTAGCTGTAAGGAATTCTTTTAACACTCGAAAAGATTTTTTCTAGATTTATCAATATAACTTTTGAAGGCGGTATGAATATTCAAAAATGTATTGCATTAGCATATTGCCAATAAAAGAATAATTTTTAAGAATATGTAAATATTTTTTTAAATGCACAAGCTTTTTAAAACTCAACAAATTACCGGAAGCCATTTATCAAAGGACATATTACAGGTTTGTGAGAGTGAGAAAAATGAAATGAGAGCTTCTAAGTCATCGTTCCTTTATTTTTATTACTGCCAAAGATTTTTTTTCGGGTGTATAAATTTTGTAAGCGAGTCAATATTGGTGTAAAATTTATTTATTTAGCATATGATAGATTAATTAAATTAAGATAAAAATAAAGATAATTAAGTGGAATTTTTAAAAAATATCTTTAGGATTTTTTTTTTCGAAAACATAGTAAAAATGCATAATGTTTTAAAAATTAAGTGAGTCAGTTTTATGTAATGAAAAATGTTAATAAATTTCAACTAGTTTGTCTTGTATGTATTTACGTTATTAAATAGTTGAAAATGTTTCAGTGTAGATCATATATCCAAAAGAAGGGCAAGTCCATTTTATGTTATCACTAGATAATTAATGATTTGCATTTTAAAAGGGTTTAAAAACATTCGTAAGCAATAATAGGCTTTTTAATTTTTCTATTACCTAAAAGGTATACACTGAGAAAAAAAATATGCCGCCTTTACCTAGAATGAATAGTTAGTCACTTTCTAAATACCTAAACTAGAAATATAGATGTCCAAACTATGCGAGTAGGGTAAACAACTAAGCTGAATAGGCGAAATGACTTGACATTTCTAGTCTCTTGTTTTCTAGGAGACGAAACGACATTGAACCGTTTCAACAGCGAGAAATTATCGCTTGATTTTAGGAATGGTTTCTTAAGCTATAATTATAGTTAATAAATCAGATCTCTTGTGTTCGCATCTATTTGAAGAGATTTTTAGATAAATTTGATAACAAAAACATAGGAAAACATTCTTGAATTCTAGTAAGAGACTCTGGAACTCTCTAAAAAATGGAACTAAAATTTATATGGATGACATGGAACTATTTTTTTCTAGAGCCATTACTTAGATTCTATATGCCAGAACCATATTTTTTTCTCAGTGTAGACAGCTCCAACAGCGTGAAAAAGTGTCCAAGCTTAAAATCGAACCAGAATCATTGATTATATGCGCCAATGCTATGAATATGTATAGATTGTAGCCAATGATCCTGGTTCGATCAGAAAAATTCAAGGCATGTGAAATTTTCTATAAAAAGCTTTCATAAAGTAATAGGAATTATTTTATATTTTTGATGATCTTATTTCGAGTAAATTTAATGTGCAATAATGGTTACCAATATCAGCGGAGAAAAAAATCGTGGTTTTGACCATGAACATTAGCCCATTTCAAAATGCAATAATTTATTAAAAACATTGATTTTCTTCAGAAATACTCTTCAGAGGATATAATAAACATATTTCAATCATCTCTTTTTGATCACAGTCGCCGGCGACATCGTCAAAGTGCTGCTAATCAATCACATAAAAAAAAGTCCGCCTTGTCGCAGTAAATAGCATCTTAAAGATTACTCTGACAGCCAACACCTATTTTGTCGATCATTAGCATCCAATTTTACTGATCTGGGATAACTACTACCTCTGACAATAAAGTTCGGGGAATAGTCCTGTAGCATGAATGTAGATGAAATATTAACGAACGTTATCATACCATCCTTCGAAATGGTCATCTGCTATAACTATGCACCTCTGAGATCTGCTATATATATCCTGGAAAATTCGCAAGAAGTCTTCTTTTGAGATGAAGTTCAAAAGCTTCGTCACGTTTCGTTGGATGTTAGCAATATGGTCATATGTCTTTCAAAGAGAGTTTGAGTCGTGAAAATAGGAAGAAGTCTGGAAGATTGAAATCTGGTGAGTATGGTAGGTGTTCAATTTGCACCATCCCTCATGAATTTCTTTCGGTGTCTTGCAAAGCTTAAAACCAAACTTTAAACTGATCTTTTATTCGTTCATTTTCCTGTTCTCAGTTAAGAACCAACACACTGAACAGGCACTTAGTAAAGCACGTCTTGCATAGAGCATAAACGACGCTCAACTGAACAACGGTGGGAGAAGATGATCTACACTTGCCTCTATGCAAGTGCAGAGTTTTGTTTCCCCAGTGTTACCAGATCATTAATTCTGAATTCATTCACCGAACTTTATTGTCAAAGGTAGTGTTATGGAATTTTAATTCAAATATTATTTAGTTTTTGTGTATTTTTGTAACGTTTTGTACGAATACACAAATATCCAGCAAACACAATTTTATATTAAGTAAACATTTAATTCTAAATGCAATATATATATATATATATATATATACCATTTTTATTGTGTATTGGATTACTGGTAAGTATATTATATATTATATAATATGTCCACTGACAGTCTGAATAATCAGTACTTGTCAAATGCATTCATTTACGACGTATGTGATCCCTCCACTTGATAATCTGAACATCCAAACCCACTGTATAAAATCAAATGCTCACTTAATCATAACCAGCATTGCATTCATAGCTTCTGCCATGTTTTCAGGGTGGAAAGAGGTCCATCACGCGCCTGCATGGTGGCACCATTGGTTACGCCGAGGTCATAGCCATAAAGGTCAGTCTGATGACTAACACCCCCCCTCCCTCTATCCCTCATTAGCATCCAGTATTCCCATGCACATTTTTTCCTTATCCTGTTTGATATGGTTGTTCCCTTTTACTTTTCACTCCCCCTCCCATTCCCTGTATGTTAATATTGCCCTGGGGAAACAATGATTTTGAATGCCTTCTCTGTCGGGATGTGTTGTGTCTACTTGCATGATTTTGTATTGATTGAGTTTTGTTTTAATTTATGTATTTTATTTTAATGATGCCTTTCAAGAACAATGTCTTCTCGTTTAGGATTATTGTATTCAATCAAATATTCGTATATGGGGCTTGCGTATGCCGTCTTGTTTAACCCGTCAGTTTTTGAGGTAATCGTTTTTGATACATATGTCGGCAGGCAATAATTGGCGAATATTGCCACGCAGAACTGTTTGTGGCAACTTTTATTTACACTACAAAGTCAATAAAAACGCGACTAAAGTTTTGAGAGTAGTTAATTATCGTCTCCTTCACCAAGTTTAAAGAGCACATCTTCTGAACTTTCAGGGACCTAAACCAACCTTGGTTATCAAAATGCGCCTCAAACGAATTTCTCCCGCAGACCCTTCATCCACTAACAATTGCACAATAATAATAATAATAATAATAATAATAATAATAATAAAACAGAAATTTTTGAGATTAAAGTATTTAGGAAAATTTTATGTTTGAAAAAAATAGAGAAATAAATTTAAATTTTGTGTTTATAAATTTATTTTGGAAGGAAGGGGAAATAGGTGCCGTCAGAAGGTATGTTTCCTCCAAGTGAAATATTCATAGTCAAGGCCCAACTTAGGCTATCGAGAGTCCTGAAGCAAGTATCATTCTAGGGGGCCTCTTCTATCAATCCATAGAAATTGGGGTGTCACAAGAAGATGGTCACAATTTTAAGACACAATGTTAATAAAATAATTATGGTAATAAAAAGAAATAGATTGGTTGACACGAGTATTTCTTCGCAAACTTTTATTTTTCTTACCGACATACGTTATAAGATGTCTAAAAGTAAATGTCTCAAATTGGTCATAATCTAAACTACCCACGTTACAATGAAAACGTTAATAAATAATTTTTTGAAAACAATTAAATATTAAATTTTTATGATAAAATTTTAATCTTTAGTTTTCTTATAATATAGTTAGTGGTTTGCATGGGTAGAGGGGTTGCGAAAAGCAGAGGGTTGGGGGAGGGACCGCACTCCAGTCCCAAATGTCAGAAAATTCATGAATTTAATCACTTTTGGCTAATTTTAACCATTTGACACCTTTTAATGAAAATCCTTATTACTTTTTCATGGTGTCTCCTAAAACAAGGCCTCCTAGATTAGTCGGCCCTATTTTCAGACATTAGGATATAATAAATTGTTCGGCCCTGGGATGTATTCACATTAATATTTCTCGCAATACAAGATATGAATGAAAAATCTAGTTCAGTAATGCAAAATACTAAATCACAAACTAATAATAAATGAAGTATTTTAACCTTAAGCAAATTTTCCAAAAATATTTTCTTTTTTATTGAATTTGCTAATATTTTGGACAATAATAATAATAATAATAATAATAATAATAAAATGTTAAGAGATAAAATGCATCAAACGTTTTTCCTATGCTTAAACATTGCTTTTCATGAAAATTTTTCTTTTCAATCACATTACTTTGTATATTTTTGGATTATAAAAATTAAAAAGTAATTATTTAATTATATAGTAATTACATGTTTGCTATGTATTTAAAAATATATAGAGACCAAATATGTTACATGTGTTCACTATGTTGAGACTTCTATGGTACTAATTATCTCGTTAAAATAGTTAGTTGCGGGGAAAAAAAAACAAGTAATACTTAACTACATCCATTATTACCTTTGTTGTAATTAAATATTTAAAGCTGTCTGCTTTAGATAGAATTTTTCAGAAAGCAGTTGATTAATTATTCATTATTGCAAAAAGTATGCTTTAGAAAAATAAAACGACGGCATATTCAAATTATGTCTGACTTTAATTTAACAGAGATAAAGTTCTTTTCATTTTAAATTAGCTAAGTACACCTCTTAAAAAGTTATATTTTTTATTTTATATATCACTTACGAAAACTGCCTTAGGCATAAAATATTAATTGATGCTTAAGAAGCGACATATATCCAGGCTAACTATTTACCTATCTATTTATTATTTATGTTTATTTAAATTATAGAAGTAAAATAACACGATTAAAATGCATACATCGCGTTACAAGTCTCTTACATTCACTTTTACTCTTTTTTAAAAAATATCTACTGTCGTGTCACAAAATTTACAACAAAATTTACAACAAAATTTATAAATATTAAGTGGTATTCTTTATGAAATTTTAACTATTTACTTTAACTATCAAAACATGATGTTGTTACTTAACTATACTTAATAATAATAAGTCATAATAGTACTAAACATTCATAGAGAAAGATGTGTCATTTAGGGGGGAAATATCGTAAACTTTAAATTCAAAATATTTAAATCAATTGTTTTACATTTAAATTTTACCCCCCCCCATGCCACAACCCCTTAAAAAACCCTCAAAATATTTATTGTATATTTTAAACGAAACCTTATTAAATGCCATTGCTTGAGTAATATCATATATCTAGATATACGATTATTTACTTATACATTTGTTATTATGTCACATGTTATTTTTAGAGAAAAATTAACAGAATAACATGAATTATTTTATGTTGTTATTATTTTTTCTTGAAAACTGTACTCATTATGAGAAAATCAAATTATATCGTATAGATGAACTAGATATTTTCAAGAATAAAATAAACAATGAAAAATAAATATAGTTAAAAAAACTAAAAAACACGCTTTTGAAGTATATCAAACTAAAAAGTGAAAAATAATTCGTAGTATAAGCTGAAAACGAAAATAGATGAAAAATACTATATTACTATAAAATCATTGTTATTATAGAAATCAATTAATAAGCAATAAATAAAATTATCGTGGAAAAAAAGCGTGGGGTGCTCCATCTACCATGCTCCATCTATCAGTTCTTAAGAAGCACCCCAAGCTTTTTTTCCACGATAATTTTATTTATTGCTTATTAATTGATTTCTATAATAACAATGATTTTATAGTAACATAGTATTTTTCATCTATTTTCGTTTTCAGCTTATAGTACGAATTATTTTTCACTTTTTAGTTTGATATACTTAAAAAGCGTCTTTTTTAGTTTTTTTAAACTATATTTATATTTAATTCAAAAACCAAATTAATCGGTTGGATAGTTTCAGGGTAATTGGTGAACATACATAGAGAAAAAATAGATACGCGTCGAATTGATAACTTCCTCTTCCTTTTCTGAAGCCGGTTAAAAATAAAAATTGTAATACGGAATTTTTTTTTTAATTTTACATAGATGTAAATAATGTCAGGAGTGGGATTCGAACCCACAATCTTTTTCGAAAAACAGAGCTTCAATCCGGCGCCTTAGACCGCTCGGCCATGCTGTCTACACTCCATTCACAGAACGTATTCAACACTTTTAATTAGCGAAAAATCACTAATTTTATTAGTTTTTGCCGAATTACTAAAAAAGTACTGAACCAATTTCGGTGAAACTGAAGTGGTACCAATTCGAGAGCATCGTCTTTCATTTAACACTAAAACCAAGTTATTCGGTTGCATGGATTCGGAGTAATCGGTGAACATACATAAAATAAGGAGAGTTACAAACCCACAAACTAACAAACATACAGGTGAATTTAATAAAAGCGTGGTAAAAATGACCTACATGAGTAAATAACATTCGTTTTTAATCTCTGAATTAAAAAGATAAATAAAAATTTGAATTTTTAAAAATCTTTACTACATTTTAAAAAATATATATTTTTTGGCCATTTTTGTTTTCTTTATGATTTTCAAATGTATATTACATAAAACTGCGTATGAATTTTTAGATATATCTAATATTATGTTTAATATAATTTATTATTTTTTTTTTACCGATATATATAGTGTAAAATTATGAAATCTAAAGCATCTTGACATACTTAAATATATTTTTTTAAATAGAAAAAAACCTTAAGGCTAAATCAATGCGCAGATTTATAATATATATAATAAATAATATTTATAAAAAAAATTAATGTCTATCTCAAATACAAAAACCCCTTAGCATTTTGAAAACGTGAAAACGAAGAAAATTTGAAGATGGAGAAAAGCCATTTAAAGTTTTAGTTTATACGGGCAATTGCGTTGAATATATAAACAAAATTTACAATATCTTGCGATATAATTGCCGTATGGATAAAAATGGATGTCGAAATATTCACTTTTAAACAGACTTTCATTTAATAATAAAAAAAATAATTTCGTTGTTTCTCACAGAAATGCCGCTGTTAATTGCGCCTATTCTCGCCTGTTTCATAAAAAAATAACTTTTGATATTTCGTTTTTAATTTTATTTATTTTTTAATCCTACCGCCTGTTCACATAAGTAGTTTTACCGTTTTTAAATTTTCAGTATTTTTTACAGAGTTTTATTTTCAATATCTATTTTTTTTTTTTTTTCGTTTTTAATTTACTGTGTTTGATTCTATTGTGTTTTCACAGAAAATCCATTTTCACTTTTTCCGTTTTTAGTTTTACCGTTTTTCAATTCTATTGTATTTGCGCAGAAACACCGTTTTTATTTTAACATATATGGTTTTCCTGTGTTTTCACAGAAATTGCTTTGAGATCATTTCATTTATGTTTTCACATAAAATGCCGGTCAAAAAAAAAATATGGACAAATGAAAAAAAAAAAAAAAAAAGAAAAAAGAAAAAAAAGAAAAAAAAAGAAAAAAAAGGGAAAAGTGATATTTCATTATTAGGTTTTGTTAAGTATATTCTATTGATTGTTTCAATACAAAATCTTTATTTAAACTGGATAATTCCATGATTTCTTTTATCGAGGATTTTATTTATTTGTTTATTTATTGATCCTAAACATTAAATTTCTATATTAGACAGTAGAGACAAAATCAAAGAGCCATTGATTAAATACATAGTTTGCAATACCACGAATCTGAAATGGTCCAGCTGTTTATCTCATTCCACTGCGTTTTCACAAATTACTATGTTTTGTGATAATAAATGGCGTGAATTAATCCTCTAAACTGTAAATTTAGGCTAATTAAACTATGATTAGAGATACGGATTAAATTTTACTAGAAATGAATCAAATTTCATGGTTCCAAGAGTGGTATTTTAGGTATTTTCATTTAATATTGTATTGTAAGAATATATTGCCATAAAGGCTTTAAACTCAGGCATACATTTCTTTTAACAATTTCCTTTTCATGGTAGTAAGATGATGGTTTCAAATATTGAAGAGGTTATTTAAACCTATAATTACATAGTGTAGACTCTCTCAGCTCCGCACTGCTTGGCACCAGACTTCGTGCGGATTTCAGAATTTTGTGTACATTTGGTCATTGATTTGTTTACATGTTTTAAGCATGATTTGAATGTAACAATGCTGCCAAAATTAAAATGACTGCTTACAATACACTAGAATATTGGAATATTTACGTAATAAATTAATAAAACTAAAGGTTTTAAAATATTATAATTTAATATCAAGTAAATAATTAATAAAGTATAATTAAATGTGCAAAATAAAGATACATTTTTCTTAAATTTTGCAATGCAACTTGCTACATAACGGCACACTACAAATTCACATCAAAATCATAAGATAAGGAGTTTTATTTCGTGTTTATCCAGAAAAATAAACCAAAAAAAAGTTGGATTTATACATACATATATTTGAAAAAAAGTTGTAAATACCAAAAATATTAGCAAACACTCGATTTTTTTTTTCTTTTTTTTTTTTTTTTTTTTTTTTTTCAGAAATAAATTTATACTTCCTTCGTGAAAAACAAAGAGTTCAGTCATATTATCAAGAAATCCATATTAAAACACATTTACAGAATGATAAAACAATAAAAAAGTCTGTCATTTTGACAATACATCTAAATTGAAAGTTTCATTGTTTATGTCTGTAATGATGTGCGGGTTTTCGACGTTTGCGGATTTTTTGGCGTCTGCTGTATATAGTTTTCTGGAATCATATAAAGACAGTTAAAAAAATTTCTATCAGATTAAAAAATCTATGCATGTTAATTTCATATCGTGTTAAGTAATCATAAAGAAGCTGCGATCGTAAAGTGAGTAGTTATACGGTGTTTTGAGGTTCGTATTCATCTTTCGGGGGAAAAAAATAAAGAGTATCAATAAGATAGATTTTTTCTTTTCATGCGTAATATAAATTATACTTTTCGAAGAAAAAATAACGATTAAAAGAAATTTTTTAAAAAATCCAGAAGTTTTTAAACTAATATATTTTATTCGTAATGCAATGAGATTGCAAATAAAATTATTTTTATTATTATTAATTTTAACATTCATAAAAAAAAAAAAAAAGAAAGAAAGAAAGAAAATCTGAAGAATGTGACATAATACTTTTGTGCGTATTTTGTCGAATTATAGCGTGTTTAATGTGTTACGCTTCATCTTATACAGTTAATGCTATTTTATTCAAACTCCTCTTTAGCTCACCGGCTGTCAAAGTCTGACAGCTTATCTGTCTGCCGATTCTGCATGTATGTGAATAACACGATAACTCTTGATAGAAAAATACGATTTTCTTCAAATTTTGCATTTTGGTTTATTGTGATAAGGCGCTTGTCTGATTAATTTGGGGGAGATCATTGGTTTAGTATAAAGGGCAGAACGGGGGCTTATACCTTCCTTAATTTAGATTCATTGTTTTTTCATGCAAACTTATCCGATTTGCTCCAATTTTATATACCACTTTATTTTGATAAGACACTTGCCTAATTAAATTTGGGGATTCATTAGTTAAGTACAAATGAAAAAACAGGCGCTAATCCCCCATCTTAACTTAGATGAATGGGGTTTTATGCAGAATTATTCGATTTGGTTCAATTTTAGATAAAAGGTCCATTCTCATAATGCTTCAATCCTTGATTAGTTTTGAGGATTCATGGTTAAATTAAAAAAGGGATGAAATGGGGGTTTAATTCTAATTCCCACCCCTATTTTCATTTTTCGAGGGTCTTATTCTTTGAAATAAGGGTATAATGTGCATTTAGTGTGAATAGCATGTAATATTAATGCTATTAAACTCACTGGGCCCTTTTAGTTATATTTACTAATTTTTGAACCTGATTACGATAGTTAAATTGATAAATATGGTTTTTTTTTTTTTTTAATTGTTGAAAATTTCATTAATTGTTCCAAATTACTGCGACTGTCTATTAATAACTATTTAACAAAAATAAATATTGTCTTTAAAAATTCCATTTCATTTGTAATTTTTATTTAACTAAAAAATTATATAACTGAAAAAAAATTTTAAAAATATTATTTTAAACGACGTCAATGCCAACTGCTATTTTAAATGATTAAGATTTTTAGGTGAAAAAAATATGTAAAAAAGGTTCTTGAAAGGCATCATTGCAATGTTATTTTTGCACGTATTTTTTTTTTTTTTTTTTTTTTGCACTGCAACCCTATCCGTTCTGGTATTTTAATCTTACTCTGCCCATAGGGCCTTGCTAGTGTAGGTGTTACAGTTTCTCCTGGTGATCTTCTATTACTAAAAGTGAGTTTTATTTCTAATATGCATGTAAAGTTATATTTTATTTCTACTTACATTATTTATCCCTTCCTAACCTGATTAACAACTGTACATTTTATAAATTGTCTATTATACTTGTGAAATAATGTTATATATATGGAGACGTAAGTTTAAAAAACTCACCTTATTGAGAAAATCAGAGTGTGGAAAATCGCGAAAAATCTTTGACTACATCCATTGGTTTTCATTGAGAATCAAGATTTTACAATAGCAAAAATAAACTTTATTTTTTTCTCAGAAAGTGTCTACTTTTTGCTGCAAGTTTACCTATAGGATAGAATTAAAAAAAAAAAGTTTTTTTAAATTTTTGATAAAGAAAATTTTGAAACTCACGTCCCCAATGAGGATTTTAATAATTGTGAATGTGCACATAAATGTGCACATTCACAATTTATGTGCTCATAAATAACTAATTGTATGTACATGTAAAAAAATTATGTATGCATGTTATATTCATCAGAGTAACAAAGAAATACTTTAGGTCAGCTTATACACGAAAATAAGAAAATTGCAAAAATTGACATTATAACATTGAAAAAAAAGATAATAAACATAAAAAATAAAAATATTTATAAATTTCTATAAATACTTTAAAACTCCATTCTTTTAGAATGAAAAAAGTTACCTATCCTCATTCATTATCGAAATCATTATTATAATTTTTAAACAAGACTTTATAATTGCTTTCTGTCATTTGCATATCAACAGATAATTTTTATTTATTTATTTATTGCATTTGTAATTAAAAATTTAAATTTATAGTTAACGAAATAATTTTCATTCTACATAGCTATTGTCTTATTAATGTATTATGTACATTGTGTTGTTTCATTTGAATAGTTTATAATGTTTAACTTTTTTCCAAAAGTTTTCCATAATATACATTTTAGATCAGATTTGCATGGAAAAGATTTGTATTTTTTAAAGCAATATATAAAATTTTAAATTTATGTGTTCTTTTAATATCGTAAATAAAGATATTGAATTTTTTTGTTTTTTTAGACGATCAACTCACACGCACACATATGAGTGTGTTGTGCTTGTAATATTTTGTACAGAGGACAGTTACATTTACGACCCTATAAGAATTGACATATGACTTAAAATGCATATCTATATATCGAAAATATCGTTATTTGGTCAGTGATATATTAGGGTATTATAATTATGTTATAGCCCAGCCCTAATGTTTACTTTTTCGATTTTGGTTACAAATTGTTTTTTTATATATAAAGTTACCGCCACAAATTTGAAAAGGACGCTTCGATAGGTTTGATATTAGCTTACTGTTCTTTTGAATTTCAGATATTGAAAATATACATTCATTTTTGTATGAAACGACAAACAAAATCTTCATTTGGTGCCCCTCTTCGCCTTTCGTTCTTGCGCCCGGGGCTCATACCCTCCTGCACTCTCCTAGTTTCGGCTCTGCTTGTTCCATTACAAAATTTTTGATCTTCTTGATGCTCTCTAACAACCCTCCGAGTTTGTGACGAAATAATATCTAACACAGCCGTAATTATGTATATATGAGAAGGTATTATTAAATAGACAGATTTAATATTTAAAAATATTTCGTTCTTACACTTTCTCTTAACATGTCAACTTTGTTTTCTTTTGCGATGTGTTAATATATACAATATTTTCTCGTTGATGGCACTCAACTAAAGAATCTCCAAAAAATTTTCTTAAATATAAATGATGTCACTAAGTAGCCTTCTAAGACATTTTGAAGTACCATCCAGAAAAAAAAATGTTGGGTTTTTTATATTTTCGTGTTTATGAATTAATCAAGTATTGCTTTGTCTCAAACTTTTGAAGTCTCCCGATGTTTCAAAAATAAATTCAGAGCTTCCATAATTAAATTGTTTTTCTTAATTTCTCATTTAAATCTACAAAAAATGTGTCTATATTAAGTACCACTTGAGAGTTCATTGAACTCAAGTCAAACCGCGATTTTTTACTTAACATGTGACAATGTTATTGTGGATGGAAATATTTTTGTAATATTTCCTAAACACTCTTGAAAGAATGTTTTATTATTTGAATAACTATTATTATCCCTTTTAAAGTGCTTTTACTTCAAGCTCGTTTAAAAAATAATTTGAATTTTATTTTTATGAAATCAAAAGATTTTCTGTCTTAAGTTAGGACAATGTCGAACAAAATAATAGTAATAATTAACATTAAATAGAAAAATGTAATTGTGTAACAAATTTTGTATTAAACTAAATAAAAATCTAAAAGATATATCATGATTTTTTACTGGAATTTGTAGCTTGTCTTCAAAATAAATTATAACTTTTTTGTATAGATAATCATTCGGAAAACAAAATTTTAATTTTTAATCCAAAACAATTCGTTTAGAAAATAATTTAAAATAGTTTTATGAAATATAAAACTTCAGAAATTTTATCATTTTAAATTTGAAATCCATTTAGATTTGGAATAAAATATTCGTTAAATAACGCTTTTTTTTTTAACCACATAATTTTAAAAATCCCAATATAAAATTATCATTAGATTAAAAGTTAAATTTAACTTTATGTATATGAGAAATAACATTTCGATTGAATCTAAGAAAGAAGTTTTCTTCATCAAAATTTAGTTTTGTTTCTTGAGCATTACTACTAACATATTTATTCAAAAGCTTCATTATAAATGCTTAGAATTCTTTACTGAACTTTTTACTGAGAGAAGGAGAGAGACAGAGAACATGTAACCTCAAAATTGTCATGAAAAGGAAACTGAAATTGTCGCTCCTATAATAATATTTTGTTATGAAAATTTGTTTGATTGATTGAAAAATTGATTTTGTTGTTCGCGAAAACTTTCATCGCGGTGCATTATTAAAAGAAAATCGTGTTGAAAGAATAATAAGACTTTATAAAAATACTATACAACGTAGGGTTTGTTATCGCTATATATACTAGAAAAGTATGTACAGATATACCACAAAAGTTCAAAGAGATATGAAGCCAAATAATATCAAACTAGCTGCACCCGTTGAAATACGACGGAAAAGAATATATATATTAGATGTGATATATATCATTCTTATATACACAATAAGATACTGAGCGAAATAAACAATTGCCACCTCTTAAAATAGGGATAACATAACTTTTCATGATAAAGATACACAAACTTCAGAAAATAACAAAAAATAAGGAACACAACTCATAAATTATTATGTTGGACTTAACTTCAATTACAAATCTTTTTTTAATGCGGTTTCTAAACCTTAAAGATTATTTAAATGCCAAATTATTTAGGAAGTTAATATAATACCTCAGAAGATAAATTCGAAAATATCTGCATAGTTTATTTTTTCTCCGTTTAAATATCGCCTGGTAACTGTACAATAATTATAATATTAATAAAACATTTTAATTATAATAGAAACAGGCAGTTACTGAAATGCATAACAAACCCACTACGCATTTACAAATCTTGCAAAAAATTTAATTTATTTATTGGTTTGTAACCTCCATGAGCTTGTCAAAACTAATTTTATTGTTATGGCAACAAAAAGAAAAACAATATCTTTGTTATGAAAAAAAAAAAAAAAAAAAAAAAAAAAAGTTTTGTGTTTGTTACTGATATTTAGAAAACATTTTATTTATTTTTATATTAAACTTAATACAACGAAATGATTTTAATTCATTTTTGATAGAAGGTAAAATAGAAATATAGTAATACCGGCATAACACAAGTTCTATTCTTTTTTTTTCTCATATGACATCATTTACACCTTCAGAATTACTCATCTTTTCCGAAATAAAAGCGCGATTTATGCAGTTATTTAAAAAATCTTCAGTTCAATAAAATAATTATTATAATTAAATAGTAATGGCGCAATTTTCATTTCAAAAATATTTTCATTTATGCACACCACGGACCTTTAAATAAATAGAAGTTCAGTTTATTTAGATGCAGGAATAAAAGTGAGTGAATATGACATCATCGTTGACACAGCTATAACAATGTATATTATATTCATGGAACAAATTTATCTGATTTCTCAATGACGACACTTTCTCCATCGCAAAATTTCGCTTTAGATATTATATTTTATTAAAGTTTATTTTCTGTTATTTTATTTACATAATACTTAATAATATTACTCAGTAAATAATCTGTGTATTTTACCGCGATTAGTGAATAATTATGTGTAATTTATTAGGATTAAATTTTACGAAAACCATTATTTTTTTCTTTGAAATGCGATTACACATTCACCGATGAGATCAAGCTCCTGATTGGTGGAAAGTAATAAAACAAAATAAATTTTTATTATAATGAGAAAAGCATAACCTGTTGCCACTGTTTTGAAGAAATGTCACGAAAAAGCTTTAAAAATTAAAAATTAGCCAGAATGGGCACATCTACACATAAACAGCTTTCATTTAAAAAAATAATTATCAAAATCGGGCCAGTAGAAAGCTCAAGACTGATGACTAAAAAAACAGCCAGGTTTTTTAAATATATAGATACTGCTATTCTAAATAACTCTTTTTTTTAAATCTTATCCATATCTAGTTATAATGAACTTAACTCGGTTCTGAGAATAAAAAGCAGTGTATATTTAAACTTCATTTCGCATTTAATTAAACTAAATTCAGCGTAGTAATAACTTTTTTTTTTGTCCCAGTCTTAAGTCAGTAAATAAATTGTTTTAAAATGTGTCGTTGACCCCGCCCCCCTCAAAATAAAAAAATCGATTTAACATTTAATGTTTTTTTTTTTTTTTTTTTTTTTTTTTTTTTTTTTTATTGAAATATATATCTTGTATAACTAAAATATAAAAACGAAGTACTTTAGAGCATCTGACTTGTTCATCCTCTAAATTAAAATCGTGGGTTACAACGATTAAAGTAATTTTAAAATGGAATTTTTTGCATTTGCAAAAGAATTTATATAACTTGACAACAATACTTATTCAATGAATATAAATTATCTTTATAAAGTTTTATTTTTATCATTCTGTTCTATGACATCAAAAACTAAAATAAGATTTTATGAAATAATAATAATAATAATAAAATAAATTGAAATAAAGCATTATAAAAACACATTATTACTTTCAAAACTTCTGCATTAAAATTAATATATAAAATTAAAAATATTCTGCTCTTTTTAAACATCAATTTTTGTTACGCCTCTTTTCAATAACAAAAAGGCAAAAGTAGATTGGCGTGAAATATTCGAATTCAAGCCAAAATAGTATAAATACACTCGACTTTTTTCGCGCTAACTTCAAACTCATTTTTATTGCGACAGTTTTTTTTTTTTTTTTTTTTTTTACAAACAAATATAACTTTGCGGAAACAAAAATGCTTTTTTTTTTCTTTTTACCTTCTGGCGGTAATGTGAACCTCATAAGAGGTAAGAGCTGATATAAATAAACTGTTGTATTAAAATTGAGACTGGTAGTTGAAAAAAAAATTATTAAGTACCACTTAAAAACCCATTAAAGTCTATCTGTTTGTTTAGTTGGTTTTATTCATAATGCGTAAAGGTTTCTTTTGAAGGTTTTTTAACTTTCATTGAAAAAAAAAATATATTAGAAATGTATTTTTTCCCTCGGTTTAAGGAATTTTGTTTGGATAATTTAAAAAATAAATAATAAAGAGTTTATTGAAAATAATTAGTTGTTTTTAGGGCACAATACAGCAACAAGCGCTTTAAGAGACTTTGTTTTATTCTGAGTAAATTTTTTATGATAGTTGTATGTAAAAAAAAGGGGATTTTTGTAGTTTTACTATTAAATATTTTCTGAGGAATATAGTACAATTGAGTTAAATAAATAAGTTTGTAAATTACTTAAATACTTCATTTAAAAACTGAAATCACAAAATTCAACTACAACCATATTTCCGTAAATTACAAACAATATTAGGATTTAAGCAATTTAGATTTACATTTTTATATATTTTTTCTCTATTGGGTACAACTTTATTGTGTAAAGAAGCTAAGTTTATTTTTTTTAAACACTTTTCATATTAACAATTCTCCTAAAAAAATATACAGTTGAGTTAAATAAATTTATACAAAATAATCTATTTAAGGATAAATATTATAAAACGCAAGTATGATCTCGCTTCAGCGAACTACAATCAAAATTATTATTAAAAAAGAGCTTTCCTTATATATTTTAAATTACACAGCGCTTATTAGATTGCTAATATTTATTATGTTATTAGAATTATGAACAATGAATGCAAATTATTTCTAATATGGACTAACGAACTTTATTATTATTACTAGCGAGCTACGCCCGCTAGTTGGGCCACTTTTTCCAAACGAACCTCGATATTAAGCAGTATATAATAAGCAAAAAAATTCATTTAATAAGCAAGTCTTGGTGTTCGAATCCTCAAGCACAAAAAAAGTAAATTAATGAGCTATGGTTGTTATGCGTCCATTATCCCGTTAAAAATATGTGATTTCGCACGGTACGCGCAATTGAAAAAAAAGATTGTGGGTCGGAGCCATGGTCGCTTCGGTGGGTTGGAGCCATGGTCGTTAAAAATATTTGGTTTTGCACAGTTGGCGCTACGCGCCCATAAGACATTTTTTTCGTAAGCAGACTTTTACGCTGATTCTGAATATGTAATCAGTTTTTTTCTACTTTAAAAACTGTCTGCATGATGGTTTAAGAAAAAACGCGCAAAAAAAGTTTCGGTAGTCCTGTTTTATTTCTAAGTTCAATATTTTAGCGAAAACTACGGTAAATAATCGACGGCAAATCAAAAAAAAATTGATGAGGAAAAAAGCACAATTAGCGCGGGTAGAAAAAGAGGTTTTCGGCTGGTTCTTCTTTTAGCCAAAGGGGAAAGTTCTAGTCATTCACCGCAAGGTGGCGCAGTGTTCTGCTTGGGAGCTCCGTTTGGGAAATGAGACGTTTTGTGTTCCGCTTCCCGAGCGGTTTTTAATTCATAACTTTTTTAATTTTGGTCCCACGGTCTCGAAAATGCCCGAAATGACTTTCCCGGAATTTTTCGAATCGAAAGACACCTCTCGCGACTTCCAGCTCGCCCGCGTTGCGAACTGTAATCGGCTTCAGACAGACACACACACACAGAGGCGCACGGATTTTATTAGTATAGATAAATTTTTAAGAAATATGCATTAATTGAATTATCTTTCAAATGCAAATTTATATTTACACAAATTAATATCGATACAAATTAATTACAATATAAGAAAATAACTTTTTTAATTTTTATATCGCTTAATGAATTTTTTTATTGACCGATTTATCTCTTAAAGATGCTTTTTATTCTATGCACTGATATTTCCCTTAAAAAATATTTAATTTAATTAAGATTTAAATAAATTAACTCAAAACAAATTATTTAAAAAATAATATGAGAAAACTCAAATGTGATCGAGCTTCAGTTAGTAACATGCACTTTTCAATCACATTATGTGTGATTACATTTTAAAAAATGCACAATTTATTTGTATAGAGAACGTCTAAGCGAAATTTAAGTATATCGTGAATTAAAAGGCGTTATTGCTAATCGACATATTGCTAATCACATTTTTTGCAAAGTTTAAGCGGTGATATTTTTCTTTTAACCCGGGAGAACGCGCGCTTACCCAGGGAATGAATGGTTTAAACTTTGTCACCAATAAAATCAAATTATAAAAGTTACTTTATTTAGATGGAGATAATTCTTACAAATTTTGCGATAAAATAAGTTGTAGATTACTTAAAAAAAATAGTGGTTACAATTGTAAAAACCATACGCATTCCGGGTCTTTTAGGCCCTGCGCGCGTCCTCCCAGGTTAAGGAAATGCTATTTTTGAATAAATATCGTCAAAATTTGTCTTCTTTAACAACTTTTTTCATGCATATTAATACTATGTTGTGTCGTTTATTTCTATATACAGGGTGAGCCTGGAAGTCCCGGACCCCCTGGTCCCCCGGGACCTCCGGGACCTACCGGATTGCCAGGGTTTGATGGTAGAGTTGGTCTTCCAGGAGAGCCGGTAAGAATACTTTCTTATTACGCTTTGTGCAAAAATATTAAATGAAATTCAAATATTTCTTTTCTGTGCGATATTTAAACGGACAAATTCTCTAAAAACATATCTCACAACAGTGGCGACAACTTATATGGGGCCGTGGGGCCTGAGCCCTCCCAATAATTTTAAATTCTAGTGTACCCAATTTTCATTGCTCTATTTCATTATTCATGATTAATTTCATTATTATATATTCATTATTAATTTCATTATTTATTTTTCCAACTAGAACAAAATTTACTTTGTCAATCACGGCGCGTTTTAACTCTCCGACTGACGTCTATAAATCCAAAGTTACTGAAATGTAAATGTTTAACTTTCTACTGTTTCAATTTGTAGTCATGTTCATGAAATGGTGATATTACAATAAATACTACTATCTTTATAAAGAAAAACGTAAGATAATATGATTTTGAAAAGTTGCAATTATCTTAAAACATGATAGCTTGAGTTAAAAGTCTAATCTTCCACCACCTGTCCACCCTTAAAAAAAAAACTGGTTGTACTATTTTATTAAAATATCTTTGAGCTCACCCAATATTTTTCAGCCAACCCAATATTTTTCAAAATTTGGCGCCACTGTCTCTCAATGGCAGAAAAAGAGAAAAAAAAATTGTCAATTTTGGCGTTAATAGAAAAACATTTAATTTACAGAAAATATCCATGATTTTTTTCACAAAACATATGCATTTTACCTGTAATATTTTTTTCGGTTAAAAAAAAAAAAAAAAAAAAAAAAAAGTATTTGTTACAGCGAATCATTTAGTTGGGTGTGACTACAAAGTTATTGGAGGTAATTGTTGTTACATATAATTTCAGTTTTTTTATTCGGGTAGTTCAAAATATTCCTTTTTTTTCCCACGTTATTATAAGGATTTGTAATTTTGAAATTGTCATATGTATGTAGCGATCTTTTGTGGTTAATATAGAAGCAAAAATTTATTTCAAAATATTACAAAATATGTTTGTCATTTTAGTTCTTTATTAATTTAGTTCAAATATTCCTTTTTACTGCACTTTATTATAATGATTCGTAATTTTGAAACTGTTACATGAATATATTGACCTTTTGTAATTAATATAGAAACATTTTTTTCAAAAACTTTACAAAATATGTTTGATTTTGTTAGTTCTTTATTAGAGAGTTGAAAACATTCTTTTTTTCATTCTATTGTAATGATTCTTAATTTTGAAATTTTCATTTGCAAATATTGATTTTTTCAGTTATATCAGGAAAAAAAATAATTTTAAAAATGCTACAAAATATGTTTGACTTTTTAGTTATTTATTAGTATAGCTCAAAACATTCTTTTTTCTGCACTTTATTATAATGATTCTTAATTTTGAAATTTCCATATGCATATATCGACCTTTTGTGATTAATAGAAAAACAAATATGTTAAAAATCACGTCTTGCAAACAATAATTTCTAAGACATTTTTCATTTGTTATTTTTGTGTAAAATCAAAGATCCATAGAAAAATTCGTTAAATGAAGAATTAAATAAAATAGAAATTGAACTTCAGACAGATAATCTCGACTATAGTTATTCTCTGCATTTTATATGAATTAACCTAATATATGTCTGTATTTTCATATTTTTAGGGACCACCTGGAGAACCAGGAGCGCCAGGCTCACCGGGACCTGTGGTATGTTTTCAAAACTTTTTCGAAATATTATTTTTTTCTATGTCAAGTCCTAAAATGGTTATTACACCGTGTAACAAAGGTTATCTCTAATGAGAAATAACCTTTGTTACCTTTGTTGAGAGTTCTAATGGCACTCTCAGAATCCCAAGACCATTTCTGATTGTCTCTCATCTTTTAACCTTTTAAGATGTCACACTACGCACTAAAAAATACCTGGATGGATAATTTTAAGTCTATGGGGGTGTTATTTTCAAATATCTCGCACAAATTTCAATATTTTTACAAGATTGTTTTGCATTGGATAGCTGAGGACTATCTACAACAAGGCTAGTTTTTTTTTTTTTTTTTTTTTTTTTAGAAAAAATACTTTAATTTTCGGAATTGGTTTGAAATTATCCTAATATTAAACAATAAAACCAAAATCGAAAAAATAAAAACCAGCCCAGTTAAAGATGGTCCAGAGCTATCCTGTGCTAGAAAGCATGTAAAAATATTAAAATTTGAGGGAGATATTTTAAAGTAACGCCCCCATAGACTTAACATTATCATCCGGGTCTTTTTCAGTGCCTAGTGTGGCGTCTTAAACTCTGGGTAATTAAAATTTTAAAAACATGCAAAAAAAATTTTTTAATTTGATTAGGGTCCAATTTTAAATTGGATTATATAGATTCGAAAAAAATTAAATCCCACTCTTTGGCCGCGAATGAATTGATTTTTTTTTTCTCATCTAAAGTCTATGGCATTATTTCAGCCTGCAAACATAAAAAGGTGACACTGAAATTTATTATTATGGTTATTTATTATTTTAATTGAAAAAAAAATAATCATTATTAATTACTAGAAGTATTAGTTCAAAAAATAAACATAAAAAGTGACATTCCAATTTTATAAAAATTGTTATAACTGAAAAAAAGAAATCAAATTATTATTAACAAGACGTGTTTAAATATTAATACAATCTATTATTTATATAAAAAAAACACCTTGTTGGGTGCGTTCGTAATTATGTAAATATTAGTTCGTCGTCATTAATTGCAAATACCTATAGTTGTTGTTTAGTCCGTCCGTCCATCTCTCCGCATATAACAACGCAAAAACTCCCCAACCGAATCGTTTCAAATTTAAAATATATGATAATTACATAATTTTGTCGAGTCATTTCAAATTTTATGAAAATCGGATGCATAGTTCCATTACAGGGACAATCACAAGTATTCTGTTAAATTACCTTCAGTTGGAAAAAAATTTCAAGTGCATTTCAATGGCGTTACACTCTTTCGAACATTATAAAATTGATATGCATCTGTGAAGTATATATTAAATTATAAATTCTGTAAAATCTATAGTGCAAAGAATATTTGTTATACGTTTACAGAGCCTCACAAAAGTATTCCATTACATAAAAATACAGGGGGAAACATTGCTTGGGGAGCGTTTTAATTGTATTAAACTATTTAGCATTTTATGAAATTGATATACATTACTGAGGATTACTACAAGTTATTTTCTGTATAATAGAAAGCAAACATTATTTACAGGGACACACAAAAGATTTCGGATACATTACTGTTTCCGAAGTACTGTATGCTATGACATCAAGATCTAATTTTTTTAAAACTTCGTTATAGTATAAATGCATCTCATTTGCAACGCTCGAAGTGCAATTTTCGACTTGTTTAATAATGTTAAAAAAACATAAAATTTCTAACTCGTGAAAACTCGAGAAAATTTAAATTTTCCTCTGGATGGAAGAAATTGGCTGAGTGTGCTGCTGTCATGTAAGTGTGGCAAAGAGAAAAGAAAAAAAAGTAAAACCCTCTAAATCGTGTTATCCATTTTAATATCAAAGGAATTCGAATGTAAATATATACTTTTTTTTACGTGTGGACAAACTCTAACCCTAAAGGGTTATGGGAACCCTGAAAAGTTTAAACGCTTAAAGGGTAAAGGGGAGCAGGTGGGTTTAAATGATGAAAATTTGCTGAAGTTTGATTGTGAATTGGGAAGCTTATAATTAGTTTACACTCATATTTCTTTTTTGCATTTATCTATTTATTCTTTAGCCTCTTCAGAGCTGATCTATGCTGTAGGATACACATCATTACACTTTTTTCACGCCTATAAATAATGTTTAAAAAAAAAAAAAAAGGAGAGAGAGAGAAATTGTTGTGAATGGAGCCTAACAGATAACAGAACTATTGTTTTTTAAAGCGCTTTTTTTAGTGAGCTGTGTGTTACATAAAAATGGCTTGCAGCGGAAATATACAAAATGTACAAAAATGAAAACATAGATAATTTTACTGTGCGTTAAGATACCATTTGTAGAGTCCATTAATAATTTTTAAAAATATTAAATACATATTTGTTTTATGTTTTTCAATATTTTTGCAGTGCAAAAAACTAAGATAAAATAAAAAATTATAAGAAATTAAAAAAAAAGCACTTTTTGAGCTTCTATGTATCATCAAATTTTATGTACAAAAAATAAAATTTCATTTTTTTCGCTGTTCAATCTTTCTTAGTTATTAATTTGTTAATATAAATCCATAACTGAAATTTAAAACAAAATACATAAATAAAGCCTAGGTTCTGAAGAGGTTATAGAAATAAAAATTATTTGTTGGATTGTAAAAAACAATAACACAAGTTTTAATATTGTACGACAAAAATAATCTTGCAAAACTAGTTTTACTACGATTCTGAAGTCCAGGTTTATTATTTTTATATTTATTTAAATTGCTTGTTGCGTTGTTTCTTGATTACATGTAAAATGAAGCAAAAATTATAAAAATATTAAAAATGTATTATATTTTTTGTTATAACGTGGAAAAAATATGCTGTTTTTCTATTTTTACCTTTCGTTTGTAGATAATTTAATTTTCTTTATTAACATATAAAATAAAAATAAAAAAAATCATGTAGATTCGTTAATTTTTTCAAAAGTTACTATTGCAAAATTCTCAGGAAATAATGTTACGAAATAATTGAATTTAAAGTTTTAGTTTCGCGGGTAAAGTCGCGCCTATGTGCGTGTCTCAATATTAACTGCTCGTGAGTTTGTAATTTTTATCAGACAAACTGTACTACAGCCTTAACAGCATGACAATAAGAAAAAGAAAATAACAATAAATACACATTTTTTTTTTCTGCCATTTTTAAACCTTCATGGTCCATGATATCATTTTTATTAAATCTTAATTAAAAAATGATTCCTGAAACCCTTAACGTTATTTTCGGTAATTTTTTTAGTTGTTAAATGTCAATGAACTCTTCAATGCATTGTACTTGTTGCAAAAGTTTTTTTTAATTATATGCATTCATTGGCTCCCCCTTCCCCCAATAAAGACAGCGGGCGCATAGTTTTTCTTCGATCGTTTAACTATGGAAGGCTTGACCTTTTTTCTTACCACCTTAAGGCTATATTTGCTACAGAACAAAAGCTCTAGTGTTACTCGACCTAACCTTGACTTATTTTTTTGGCTTATGAAAAATTAATATTAGTGTTTCATTACAGATATTTATAGATTTCTTAGAGCTGTTAAATAATGTATTTGAAAAGAAATATGAGTACGTTAAATTTTTCTCAGAGCTCCTATAATAACACTTGTGTCTGCTGCGTACATTATTTAAATTTCTTTTGCGATCTGCGAATTCTATCACTAATCATAAGTTTTAAAATCTTTCTCGGAGCTCCTATATAACACTTGTGTCTGCTGCGTACATCATTTAACCCTTTGAGCTCTGATGGTAGAATTTTCTACCGCATAATTTTAATTCCAAAATGTCACAACGACACCAGAAAATTCGACCAAATTTATTTGAAAAAGGTTTAATGCATTTTTTCGCGTATATCGTTAACCGTTTTTTTTCTTTGAGAAATACTGGTGCCAATGTGACATTTGGAATTTTTAAGAAATTTATCCACCAGAGCTCAAAGGGTTAAGCTTCTTTTGCGATCTGCGAATTCTAATAACATTCATAAGTTGTAAAATCCCATACTATCTGCAAAAGTTACATTTTTCTAACTGTGAATCTAGTCCACAAATGTATAACTGATATAATAGAAATTACGCTAAGATTTTCTGATATTGCTGGGATATATGTGTCATGTCCATGTCCGTAGACTGAATATATCTGTGCACGTGTATGTCTGTCGATTTATAAATATGACTGACAACATTTAGCAGATACTGTGGTTCATATTTGTGCCTGCAATCAGATTATAGCATAAGAAATTATGCAACGATTTGTATATACTGTTGAATATATGTATGCACGGTGGATGTCTGTAGCTTGAATAGATGGGACTGACAATATTTTGCAGACATTCTGACATATGTTTGAGTGTGCATGCAGATAGTAACATAATAATTATGCAATGTTTTGTAGATACTGTGGAATATATGTGTGCACATATATCTCTGTAGATTGATAGGTAAAATTGACAATATTTTGCATATATCATGCATATGTGTGTGTGCATGCAATTTATAACATAAGAAATTATGCAACGCTTTGTAGATTCTGTGGAATACATGTATGCACACGAACGTCTGTAGATTGATAGATAGGATTGACAACATTTAGCAGATATTGTGGCACATGTTTGTGCCTTAATGTAGATTATAGCATAAGAAATTATGCAACGTTTTGTAAATACTGTGGAATGTATGTGAGAACATATATATCTATAGTTTGATAGGTAGGATTGACAATATTTTGCAGATATTACGGCATATGTGCATGTGTGCAGCTTATAACATAAGAAATTATGCAACGATTTGTATATAATCTGGAATGCATGTGTGCACACGGATGTTTGTATATTGATAGATCGGATTTACAACAATTTTCGGACATTGTAGAACATGTTTGTGTATACTTACACATTATAACATAGGAAATTGTGCAATTTTTTGTAGAATTGTGGAGTATATGGGTGCACATGGATTCTAGCTGACTAGCTTAAAAGGACAGTTTACCTTTTCAAAAGCTTTGTTTATTTTTAAAAATATGGTACAAATATCGAATTCACTGCATTTTAATATTAAAAAACGTGCATTTTGAAAAAAAAATAATTGCATATTTAATTAAATTTTTAAAAAGGTTTTAAAAATTGATTTTTAAAATGTCTATTATCTTTTTAAATATTAATATTTTTGTCCATCTTTTTAAAGATTTTTAAATGCATATTACAGGAGAATTTTAGGTACATCTAACATTGCATGTAATATATTTTTTTTCTGATACATATGGTATAAAATGATAAAATTTAACACATCTTCATGTTCTTTTATTTTTTAAAAAATAACGAAAAACTGAAGGCCAATTCCATATGTAGATTTGTTACATATATAATAAAGAATATGTACAAAAAATATTATATCTCAAATACAAAAAATATATAAATAGAAATAATTTTTTAGCATTTTGAAAACATGAAAGTGAAGAAAATATGAACATGGCGAAAAAGCCGTTTAAAATTTTCATTTGTGTGGGGAATTGCGCTGGTTTTATTAACAAAATTTACAATATTTCGCGATATAATTATTATATGGATAAAAATACGGTCCCAAAATATTTACAATATTAACCCTTCGGACTCCGGTGCCTCTTACTCAAATTTTATTCGATTCGCACCACTTTTTTTAAATAACTTTCCTTGAAGCAGACAATTTCAAAAATTCTCTGATTAAATAAAAAAAAAATTAATTTTCATTTATTACTGGTGCCTAAAACAAATTTTGGAAGGACAGATGATGTCTCTGCGGCGGAGACAATGGAGTGCCAAGGGTTAAACAGACATTCATTTAACCCGGGCGGACGCGCGTAGGGCCTAACAGACACGGAATGAGTATGTGTTTTACAACTGCAACCACTAATTTTTTTAAGTAATCTTCAACATATTTTATCGCAAAATTTGTAAGAATTGTCGCCGTCAAAATAAAGCGACTGTTTTAATTTGATTTTATTGGTGACAAAGTTAAAACCATCCATACCCTGGGTAAGCGCGCGTTCTCCTGGGTTAATAATAACAATGATGATAATAATAATAATAATAATAATAATAATAATATAAGTATTTTGATTGATCTTAAGGTAAAGTGCTCCCTTAGAATATACTTTTATCTATGTTTTAGTTTTATTACACAAACTATTTTTATTGGAAATAAGAACAGCCAAGGAAATAGATGTCAGTCGACTGTGTTTAACTCTTTTAGGGGCAATGTATTTCAGTTATTAAAACGTCGAAATAATTGAATGTCACCAGAATTTACGAAAAAAAATATATTTGAAAATAAAAGCTTTTCTTCTTGTACATTATAAAATTAAAATTTTATTAAAAAATTCTAGTGCAGGTGCGGCAGTTGGAATTAGGATTTAGTAGTATAAAAAATATACCTGTAAAGTAGTAGAGCACAAAAGGGAATAATAAAAATATTAGATATTTTAATATTTATGTTTATAATACTTTGAAGAAATCAGATATCTTAAATTTATGATATAAGTTTATATCTATGTCGACATTTTGAGAAAGCTAATATTAATTAATGTTTTTGTTTGTGCTTTTCCTAGGGCCCTATGGGTAAAGATGGACTTGCAGGACCTAAAGTAAGTAATTTCGTTTTTAAATAGAGCTGAAAAAGAAGAAAAGATACTAATAGAAAAAAATAATTAATGTACTGGCATGTATAAAAAAAATGCATTAGAATTTAGTGTAAAAATTTTCCAGCATTTTATAAAGACAATTTTATGCAACTATATTTTAACAATTTAAGCTAAAGTTAATATTACCGAAACAAAGAATTTTCCTATAAATTTTTAAAAAGTTTTAAAAGTGATAAGAACATTATTGTAAATATTATTAATAAGAAAAAAAAAAAAAAAAAAAACAGATTGTAAACTTCAAATTATTTTTAAGTGTAAATGAAAATAAAAGGATTCTAAATAAGATAATAAGCATATAATAAAAGAAAATTAAAAAAGGGTAATAAAGTTTAATTACAAAATGTCAAGTTTATGGTGTAAAATTTCTTCAACACTTTACTGCATGTATCTTCTATGCAATTACATATTAAAAATTAAGGCTAAATTTAATAAATACGATATAAAAACAAATTCACAGAAAATTTTAATCTCATAAATGATAACAAAATTCCTGCAAGTATTACGAATGACAAAATAGAAAATTCTTGCAAACTACAAATATTTTTTAAGTTAAAAGAAAATAATGTAAAATTACAAAATGCAAAACAAAGTTTTATTATATAACTTAATGAAATGTTTCTACAACACTTTGTGAAAGCATGTTTTATACAGCCATATTTTCGTGCAATTTTTAAATCATCTTATAACTTCTGTAAACGCCTATATATATATATATATATATATATATATATACACTGGTGTCCAAAATTTAAGCATAATTGGTAATTAAGTAATTATTTTTAAGTAATGAAAGAAATATGAATCGGAATGTGCTGAAACTCCAGGTGTGTAAACAAAATAGTACGCGTCACATATTTTCGCGAAGAGTTTTCCCCGAAATCGAACAGGGGACCGTCAACAAATTGAAAAAGAACGAAGATCTTTTGGATAACCCTGTCAAAACTAATGTAGCAAAAGCGTTCAAACTGCACATTATGATTAATTGGCTTATTGTAATGTACTGTGTTAATTTTTACAAGGATAGCATGTATACTCGTAGAGAAATTAAGGTTTTTATAAAAACAGTCCTAAATTTTTCCAAGTTTTTTGCTTATAATTTGCAGAGTTCTTATTATAAAATAATGTTCTTTTCTGAAAATATGACAAACATCATTGTACACAATACCCTGTCATCAGAATTTAAAAATAATAAAAATTGTATGAACAATGAGTATGTTTAGTAAATAATTTTTCATTGCGCATGCGTCAACGATACCAAAATGTCATTTGCATATTGTGTTAGCTACATGTATAGAGCAACTTCTGTAAAAGTTTCAAAAACATAGCTTGAAAATTCTGAAAATGGGAGCCTATAGAATCAACTCAAAATCCGTTATTCCTAAAGGAAGCAAAAAAATCAGGGGTTTTACCTAAATATAGTTGTACGTGCAATATTGTGTAGGCACTAAACAATGGAATATGGATACATCCCCTCATCTTTTTGCTTCATTTAGGGAATAAAGGATTTTGATCTCATTCTATCAACGATAATTTTCAGAATTTTTAAGCTATGTTTTTGAGACTTTCACAAAAGTTGCTCTATACATTTAACTAACATAATATGCAAATGAAATTTTAATAGCGTTCACGCATGCGCAGTAAAAAATTATTTAGTAAACCTGTTCATTTGTCATACAATTTTTATTATTTTTTAATTCTGATGACAGGATATTGTGTACAATGATGTTTGTCATTTTTTGAAAAAAGAACACTATTTTATATTAAGAACTCTGTAAATTATAAGCAAAAAACTTAGGACTGTTTTTATAAAAACCTTAATTTCTCTACGAATATACATGCTATCCTTGTAAAAATTAACACAGTACATTACAATAAGCCAATTAATCATAATGTGCAGTTTGAACGCTTTTGCTACATTACTTTTGACAGGGTTATCCAAAAGATCTTCGTTCTTTTTCAATTTGTTGACGGTCCCCTGTTCGATTTCGGGGAACACTCTTCGCGAAAATATGTGACGCGTACTATTTTGTTTACACACCTGGAGTTTCAGCACATTCCGATTCATATTTCTTTCATTACTTAAAAATAATTACTTAATTACCAATTATGCTTAAATTTTGGACACCAGTGTATATATATATATATCTTTAAATGTTAAAGAACATTTGCACGAAAATTTAAAATATATTGTCTTTTATGCTTAGTTCATACGACTATCACCAAAGAATTATTCTTATTTAATGCCATTGTATTAGCTTAGCTTGATATAAAAGTTTTATTCCTGTTCTAGGGTGACAAGGGTGATCGTGGATTCATGGGTTCCCCTGGTCTCCCTGGAAGGCATGGGGACCAGGGTCCGCCGGGTTTACCCGGTCCTCCTGGCCTCAAAGGAAGTAAAGTGAGGCTCCATTGAGATACTTTCTTGGTGTTTTTATTTTTGGATTTCTTCTTTGTTCAGTTAATTCTTTTTTTGTTTTTTAATTTGGTGTTGGTTTTTTCTTATGTTTGGTCTTACGCAATCTGTTTTATTTCTTTCGTCTCTCTTTTTGTTTTAATGATTTATCCACGGATTTATTAACATTGTTCTTCTCTTCTCCAATTTCTACTTTGTTTTATGATTGTGATATCTGTTTTGATTTATGTTCCTTTTTTATGTGTTAAGTATGGCATGGTTCTAACCGTACTAACCCATATGTGTCACTGAATGTCTTCGTGCATGCCTATTTAATTTAACCTTAAGGTACTTTTAATTTTAAAGTAATTATTTTTTATTTATGTTTAGTATTTTTGTATAAAATTAAATATTTATTCACTTTAAACATGCATAATTATCAAATTTAAATCTTTTATCCTACAAACATATATTAATGTAAACTAAATTTGGTATGCCAGTGCGAATAAACTTATTGCGTACAAATTATTTTTGAATATCAAATCAAATTTTCCTCGAAAGATATAGATATATTGTGATAACATTATGTATTTGTAACGAATAAAGCTTCATTTTTATTGACACTAATTTTTTCATCCAGTGTACTTTAGTGCAGTAATGGTGAGCAATAACATTTTAAATTGCCAAATTCGCTATTACCTCATTTATAAAAATGATTCGTATAAAATATGTATAGTTTTATTACACGTTAATAAGGCGAAAAATATTTGTTTAATAACTGTGGTAAAACTATACGCGCTCAGGTAACTTTAAAGAATTTAATATATATTAAAAATCAAACTAACTAACAGAATTTATAAGTAACAGAACTGATGACGAAATTCTTTAACACTTGTCGTAAATAGTCTTGCCAGGTCCAGAGATACAAAAAGTGGAACAGAGAGACAAGAAAAGTATAAAAGCAGGACACCAATTTCTAAATCGGAACATGAAAATACAGTAGAACCTATGGAAATAGAACCCGCCTATAGTGGAATCTTGTCTTGAATTTTAAAATTTCATTGTTTCTATGATAGAAATGCTGTACAATTATACCTGCTGAATAGAAAATTTGCTTCAAACAGACTTTTTCTATTGTCCCTTTTGACTATTTCATCTTAGCAGGTTTTATTATAGTAAATAAACAGAAAAATATACAATAAAACCTGTTAAAACGGAATCGTGACTGAAGAAATTTTCATTTAGCAGGTATAACTATGTAGCATTCTTATCACAGGGAACGACACAAATTCACTTTTAACACAGAATTCTTATAAGCAGGTTCCGTTTTCAAGTGTACTGCTGAATAAAGTCTAGTAAACCGTGTGAAAATAAAATGTCTAAGAACCGCAAAAAAATGCATTTTAGATAGGTTTCCGTCAAAGCAGGTACATTTGTAAGGTATTTCTTTGGAAAGGATTATCAAAATTTTCCGTTATAGATACATTCTATCTTCATGGATTCTGTTGTATTAAATACCACACTATGCACGTACTAAAAGATATTTAATAGAATTTATGCACTATGCTAATCGGGAGTTTTGGCGTCCCGCGCAGTCGTTAAGCGGGACAGATGTTGGAGTCTCTGAAAATCGGAAAGCGGGACAAATGGCAACACTAGTCGTATAACGCAAGGAATATATCTCCCATTCATTTCAGAAAAAATACGTCGACCGTCTGAAAATCTAGTAAATGATACTGGAAAATAACTGCCTGGCAGGAAGTTGTATAGAGTAAGCCATCACTCGCTCACTTACCGCACAAGAAGGATGTGTATCTAAAAATATCATTAACCCAACTACAGTCTTATGTTAACAATCTGTACATTCCGTGTTTCAAAAATATCAGTTATGTTCGTGATAGACTTGAGGTACATTATGTTTATCTGCTTTTTGCAGATTTCAAAATAAAAGGAAACGTTTATGAAATATAGCTTCAGAAAAGAGTGCTTCTTGAGTGTGTAAGATTCTAAACTTATGTTAATTTTGCGGCACACTCGAACACAGGGCTTAATTTCCGCGGCATACTAAATTAATTGAAAACTATGAAAAAAATAGGTTTCTCGTTTAATTTATAAAGTAGCACAAATAGAATTCGATACCAAGTAAAATATTTTGCTATGATTTGTTATATTACTAGATTACTACCTTATTTTACAAGATACGCTCTAGTTAATGTTCTACCAAGCATGTTTTACCAAAATTTGTTTTCTTTTTTAACTTTTTTTTCGGTAGAGAGGTGCTTTTTTCTCGTAAATGTAAGGTTGAGAATTTTCCCTCATAGTAATTGTGATTTTCGATTAAAGGGAAGTCTCAGCAATGTTGTATAGATCTAATATGGAGGGCATTCAAAATTATTAAAAAAATATTTAACATCAAAATGCAGTTCCCCCCCCCCCCAAAAAAAAAAAAAAAAAAAAAAACTTAATTATCAAATTGTGGCAGGAAAAAACAAAAATAACTATTCGGTTTGGAATTTTTTTTTTTTTTTTAACCGACTGAAGAGTTCATCTTCATACAAAAATTTATGACGTTATATTTGAATTTTTAGGAAAATATTATTCAGGATACCAAATTTGAACATTCGATGAAGCAGTTTAAAAATTCTGTAGATTTAAAATTTTGAACGCTTAATGTTAAATTTATTCTTAATAGCTGTAAAACACTCTTTTGATAAAATTTTTTGAAGAATAACTCAAAACTATTTCGTGGAGTGTACTATAATTTTGAGTTAGCATGTCTGAACTTTCTGGAAATTGATTTCTGTTACTTCTTTTCATAGTTTGCAATGCATTTTCTTTTCGAATATTACTTAAAAATATATATATAATATGAACTAAATATGAAGAAAAACAATAGGAATACCCCAAAAACAATTTTAACCGAAAACTCAATAATTTTTTATAAAATACTAATAACTCTAAAAACAAAATTACTTCCCGTTTTGAATCTTAGCTAATTTTTTCTGAAAAATCTAAATATGATATTAAAATTGTATGTTTGATTCAAAAATTTCAGAGTTTGGTACGATTTCTCTTTGTCTCTGTTTTTTAAAACTGTTTTCATTAGGGATCAACAGAAAATTCGATATGTTTTCAAACCAAAAATCAGAGTTTCACCGAAAATTCGTTTTCGATAAAAAAAAAAAAAAAAAAAAAAAAAAAAAAAAAAAAGCTGTCGAAAATTTTGAGCGAAACTACCTCGATTTCAAAAATCTCGTTTCTTCTTTTGGAAATTTTCCACATGACTTATTGATTTGAGCTACATCGGCTCAAATGAGACACTCTATTTACTTCTATGAACGTCACTGTTTATAATTATTAGTTATAATTGAATCAAGATGTGAATGCAAATTATGAAGCAAGTAATGCCTATAAGACTAAACTTTGAAGATACTTTCACGTGTTCATTTGAACCAGTAGATATAACAGTAACAGAATTTTTTTAGTTTGAAACCGCTAAAGTGTTTCGAATATTTTTCTTAAAAAGTTGTAGTATAACTGAGGATTATTTGCAAAAGTCATTTTAAAAGGTAAAACGAGGTATGTATACCTGGAACATTTTTTGATCAGATGAAATTTGTATAATAAAAATGTTTCAGTGTCGCTGATGAATTAATTACATTTTATTTGCTATGAAATTTAAAAAATTTGAGCTGAGGCACAAACTTGGCCAACTTATGCCACACATATAATTAAATAATAATATTTATATTTAATAAACATGTAAAATTAATTAATAGTACTGTATATGTATTAATTACTTAAAAGAATTTTTTTAGACGTTTTAGTTTTCGTTTTCTGGTGAAAATAAGATCACCAAAATTCGGTTTCGGTCTTAAAAACCTGCTTTAGTCAATCCTGAATTTTCATTAATAATGTATGGAATATTTAGTATAATATTAACTTAATATATAAATATAAAACAATAAAATTAATATTGTAATATATATTTTAATAAATCAATTTGAATGTATCTCTCTCTCTCTCTTTTTTATGGCTTTACATTTTGAACGGTTGAAATCTCTGACGAAATATGAACATTTCAGAGTTGCATTCTGATCGAATATTTACCAGCATCTGTATATTTGTTAAAAGCTTTTCCTAATTAGAAACAAAAAAGAAAAAAAAATGAAATGCAAATTTCTGAGTAGTTAATGGAAGTTTTTTTTTCTTTTAATCTCATGATTAAGAAAACAGTGCATTAGTATAAATATCTGTATGTATTTTCTTTTTAATTATTATTTATCATTATCGTCGTTATTATAGTTTGATTAGTATTAAATAGTTAAAAATATATACAGATAGGTAAATTGTGGAAACAATTTATGCTTTTATATTTTATTTTTCCTTGTGTAGTTTAATCAAAAAAAGGTTTTTTTAAATAAACACAGTTATTCTTATAAAATCGCGAAGATATTCAACGCGCAATATTTGTTCAGGTCTGAATTACAGCTCATCGTAAATGTCGTGTAAATCACCGCGTAAGCCGCAATGTATTAAATAATGCCACAGCTATGCACTAAAACTAATTTAGTGCTTCTAGAATAGCACATATTTTCGTGGGGCCTTTTTAGGTTTTCAAGAAGGGGTACTTGAATGAATAAAGCACTCACACCACGTCTAGAACGCGGGACTTGAATTATGAAAATAACAATTTTACTTCTTTTGATACTCGTTTATATTTGGTCATACAAATTTTAGGTTAAAGGCTGTCCATAAATGATATCACACTTTTCTTTTAATATTTTTTATCCCCCCCTTCTCTTCCTCCCATTGTCACATGTCACGCTATATTACATATACATATAATTGCAGTTCAGAAACAAAGCACTATTTGTAGATCATATTTCAAATTTTATTTTTAAACTTTAACTGTGTGTTTTAATGATATTTGTGAGCATAACAACAAAAAAGATTTATGTACTTATATTGTATGAAATTTGAAGGTTTACAGCAAAAATTATAATTAATGTACATAAATGTTAAAGTAATACAATATTAATATGAAAGAGCAGTTGAAAACAGTAGTATTATGGAATTTGAAATGGAATTAAATGGTATGTTTGGCTTTAAATTTTATTTTTACTTTATGAACACAAAAATACTTTAATTTCAAAATAACTTCAAAATGTAATGTTTCTTTAATGTTTTTAACTTAATTAAAATATGTGATGTCACATTTTTTCTTATCGCCCTCTCCTCTCCCAAGCGTGACATCATTTATAGCCAGCCCCTAAGACTACTATCAGATCCAAAGAGGCTATTTTCAGACACATTTTTTAATCCATTTTTGTTCAGAAACGTAGGTATTATTATTCGTAAGTTTTAGTTATTAGTTATTATTAGTAGGTATTATTATTCAGAAACTGTATAATCGAAAGTCATTTTCCATTTTTTGGCAAACGCAAAATATCTTTCAGAAAATTTCACAAAAATAATTATTTCAAACCAATTTTCCGGACATGAGAAGAGAGAAAGAAAAATAAAACGGACAGAAATCGCTTAGTATTTGGTTCAGTAAAATTTACTCATGTTTTATATATATATTTAATACCAAAATTTTTTTATTTAAAATTGTTTAACTTATTTTTATACAGTATATATTTTACTTATTTGTGGAAGAAATCTCTGATTCCAATCGACATATATATATATTTAGTATGAGTCAAAATGACTCCTTATTGCCGTTCTAATTTTAAATCTCAAAGACTAATTTATTTATCAAAAAATGAAGAAAGCATTTCATTCGAAATTGTTTCAGTAGTCAGCCCTGTCAATTTTGCTTCTTCATGTTTAAAAATGAGTAAAAAAAAATTCGCGTTTGTTGAACATGGAATTGGAGGTAATAGATGATTTAAGATAATAGATGATTTATTAATTTAATTGCTGGTGACAAAGTTTTTTGTTCTTATCCACATGCAGAATTATTCTATTAAAAAAAGAAAGAAAGAAAGAAAAACATTTTATTCCCTGTATTTTTTAAAGTAAACTCTAAAACAGCAAAAGGATTTTGGATGGACGTATACAAAGTTAAATTATAAATATATAAGCTCTGTATTGTTCAATGTGATTATCATATTTAATTCAAAATAAAGTAATTTTTTTTACATTTTAAGCACTATTTTCATTAGGTTTTTTAATTCTTAGGCAGCACTCTTACGACATCTAAAGAACGGGTGTCGCTAAGAAATATTATTCAAGTGCATTTTCATTTTCACTAATAATATCGTTCTATGTGGTCATACTCAACCTGCGCCCCGCGGGCCGCACATTGCCCGGCAACCTTTTGTGTGCGGCCCGAGACATATAATCACCAATCTATATTTATAAAACCAATTGAGATGTACATAAAAGGTATTTAAAAACTTCACTGTTGTTTTTTGTATTTTAATGGGGATACAAAATCTGTCCTGTTATTTTTAATTAATTAAAAATGATATCGAATCAATTTAAATGCTATTTTCTTAGTTACAAGCTCTTCTTGCAAGTAAGTCCTATTTGTGAAAAAATATATACGTGTCTTAATTCCAATTTTAATTAAGCATTTTTAAAATTAATTAATTTTGCATCTCTACGATAAAATAACAATTATAAGTTTTTGCATTCAGTAAAAGACTTATCATTAAAGAAATCTTCATTTTTTTTTCTTTTAAAATTTGTAAATTTTGCATTGTTATATTGTTTCATTTTACGCTTGTTTTAAAGTTGATACTTCTACCATAAAGTTTATTGTTTGCACTGTTAAAAATCTGCAGCAAACTGTTCAGCAATTCGACCGTGTTTCATTGTAAAAGATTAAACAACCGTAATTTAACTTCATTCTGACCATAAAAGTGTCATTAACATGATCAACTGCAGTTAATAAACGGTCGAATTGCTGGACAACTTGCTGCAGATTTTTTAACAGTGTATAGAGATAATAATTTTAAAAATTTTTGGTAACATTTCTACCGCGACAAATGTTCAACCCCATTTATAATATTAACTTTTTTACATTGCTTTGTCATACTAATTATGTTATCTTACTATTTTAATAAAACTGTTTTAATTGCATTGTGTTCCGCCAAGGGTCACAAACTTTTATTTGGGGCGCGGAAGAAAAAAAGTTGAGAATGAATGGTCTAATGCAGGGCCGGCGAACCTATAGTACGTGTGCCATAACTGGCACGCTTCAGATTATTTTTTGCTCGTCATAGATTCAAGTTCATCAAAATATAGTAGAATTTACCTAAATGCATTACTTAATCAAGATGTTATCTTTGTTTATCTGAATGTAAATAGTTCGGTTGCTTGTCAATGTCAGATAGATTGGCAAGTCTGAAGTATAATTCAGTATATTCCAATCTTGGTCAATATTGACCTGAAAAATTTTAAAAATAACAGATAATTATAAGATTATCACAAAAGAAAGATTAAAAGACATTATATGCAAATATTCTGATGGTGAAAGCATAACAACTTGAATTCTATTACAGACACTAAACGCTGTAGATTCTAACGCTTGCTATTTTCATTTTTTTTTTTTTTTTTTTTTTTCGCAAGACTTTTTTTGGAAATAAATAAAATAAAAAAGTAAAGTAAAGAATGCCAAATGAGTTCAATTCAACGGGCATTCTCCTAAAAATAACCAAATACGAAGCTGATATTCAGCACCTAAGATCAGACAACATAAATAATATTTTAGAGAAAAATTTTTAAGTATTACATTAAATATTACCCATTTCTGTAAGTGTTAACCACTTCACCGGCGATGGGTATGGGGAAACAGTGCTTTTAACTCCGAGTTATCTCGGGGCAGAGAAAAAATTAACTTATTTTGTTTCATTATTATTTGATCAATAATTGTTTTTTAATTGTTGGCCCGTCGTGATCATTTAAAATGTAATTTTGGAAATTTTTGGCACGTGGAAGTAAAAAGGTTCACCGTCCCTGGTCTAATGGCTCAAAATTTCTCTTAAATAGAGATATTTTTTAAAGAGAGCATTTTTGTTTCCGAGAGTTAAAAATAAATAATAATTTTATGTCCCTATTCGCGAATTCCATCCTTTCGTTCTCATTTTCAAAGTAACGTAGCGTATCATATTCATTATTTACTTTCTCTTCTTGTTTGTTTTGGAACTATACAGAAGCGGGATAACAGCTTAAATAACCATCAATATTTTCTTTGCGAAGTGCAATATCTTCTCATTAACGATTCTTGTTTTTGTTTACCTGTATATTTTCTTGTCCTTTATCTTCTCCATTGTTCCACATTTTATTATTATTATTATTATTATTACTGTTTGACAGCGTAATAAAACATATAAAAAAATATGTGTCCCAAGACAACGTCGAAAAAATGTAAATGATTACGGTTTTCCTGTGAATCGTATGTTTTTATTTGCACATCTTTATACAGAACTCTGATTTTCAAGAGCTAAAAATAAGCACTATTTATATGCTTCTATTCGCAAATGTTGTCATTTTATTCCCTCTTTCAAAATAACTATAGTACCTTTTTCAGCAAGTTTTCCCTTCTTCTTTGTTAAGGAACTTTAAATGAGCGGCATAACAGCCCAAATAACCATCTACATTTTCTTTACGAATTCTAGTATCATCTCATTCACGTTCCATCTTTATGTTTATCTATATCCATTTCCTTACAGAGATTTCTATATAATTTTTTTATGCCTATTGGACTAAATTGCATGTTTAATTCGACTGAATTTTTTCTTTATTTTTTTATTTTTCTTATACATTTCTTTTTTTTTTTTTTCGTTGGAAATATTGCGTGTGAATTACAAAATATCTGTTTTAAGTAAAACTCTTTAAAAAAAAAACATTCCTCATGCTGCACATGGTGTTGAAATTGTTTTGTACAATAGTTTTTGTTCGAATGCAAAATTTTGAATGGGCTTCTTCAAAACAATGGTTTCAAAGAAACTTGAGTCCGTCGCACAGTAGTCCGAAACGATGGATTTTTATGACATAGGCCCATCAGTGGTCGAGAGCTTCTGCTCTTGAAATTTGTAGAAGGGAGGTACTGAGTTTTGAACCCAATCGTACCCGTCGGCCTAATCGTTCAGAGTTTTCCGTGTTTTTCTTTTAACCTTGCTCTTCCTTGGGTAAATACGGTTTAGGTTCTCTTAGAAAGTCTCCCAAGGAGACTCCTCCCTTAAGGTCTATGTCCCTTGTGTTGATAATTGGCCGTCTTAAACTCAACGAAACAACCAGACAACCATGGCATAGATGAAAAATAGTTTACATTTTCACAAAGTTTTCAACTTATGTAGTTTTGTTTTATAAGCCCTACAGCATAAAAAAACACCATCTTTCATTCCCTTTAAATACCAACTAGCCCCTTTTTTAGGGTATTTTTTGCGTGTTTTGAGCAATATTTTGAGTATAATTTTAAAAAAAATTAATTTGGTCTGAATTTTGATACCTATGTATTGTTTTTGAAATTTTCATAAATTTCCGACATTTTCGTCTTGTAATGTTAAGATCACGTTTTATTTTCATTAAATCTATAGAGGTTTCTTTTTGAATTCATAATAGTTCTTATTTGTTGTATTTGTATCTTGTTCTTTTGTCTTGAAATATTTAGAAATTGTCTTGTGTGAGTTTTTCTGACTATAATCTTAAGCGGCAGGTTATAGCAAATCTGTTCCAAAAATTTTCCCCTCTCCGGATTTTATTCTGTCGTCGTCTTGTTTCGTACTTTGTGATAACGAAACTTCGCTTTAATAACTTTTTTTCTTGTGCAATTTTTTAATGGAGTTTCATTTAAAATATTGCACATTAAACAAATTTAAATATTAAAGAAGAAAAATAAATAATCATAAATTTTGAGGATACACTCATTGCCATAAAAATTTGCGCTTGTTTTTGATTAGAAAACCGAAAAAAAAGGTATCATTTATTCCAGAAAAAAGTACAAATGAACAGAAATTTTAGTACTCTGTTGGACCCCCTCTAGCGCGAATGCACGATACGATACGAGCGGGCATTGAGGCATACAAGCGCCGTATTATGTCCTGAGACATCTCGTTCCACAGTTGCTGTAAACGCGCCTCGAGTTCAACTAAACTCGTAGGGTGTCCAATTTGCCCTCCCAAATGATCCCATGTATGCTCGATTGGTGACAAATCCGGTGATCGAGCAGGCCAGGGAAGGGTGGTAATGTGGCGCAGGCAGGCTTGTGACATCCTTGCTGTGTGTGCCCGAGCATTGTCTTGCTGAAAAATGGCTCCTGGAAGCTCTGCCATTAGTGGCAACACATGTGGCTGAAGGATGTCTTGGACGTACCGCTGAGCTGTCATAGTGCTACGAATCAATATTAGGAGTGACCGTGTATCATAAGCAATAGCACCTCATACCATCACTCCAGGTGTAGGAGCGGTGTGTCGCTGTAAAGCAAAGGCAGGATTAAGACGTTCACCACGGGGCCTCCACACACGAATACGATTGTCATCGCTGCTCAAATTGAATCTAGACTCGTCGCTGAAGACGACCTGGTTCCATTCCGTTGCAGTACAATCCCGTCGTGCGCGACACCACTTCAAACGGAGGCGTCGGTGGGTCGGTGTCATTGGCAGCACACGTAATGGACGCCGCGATACCAGATGTCCCCCAGCCAGGCGGCTTGCGATGGTTCGGGAAGTCACAGGGGTCTGAAGTGAAGGTGCTGCCTGTGTCTGGATAGCAGCCAATGAGGCAGTTGGTTGTACGCGTGCGTTTGGTATGATGTGACGGTCTTCTCGGCGACTGGTCTGTCGAAGGCGTCCCGAGCCTGGTTGCCGTGTAAATGACATCTCTTCAGTCTACTGGTCCCAACACCTCCTCACAGTAAAATCAGAATTGCCCACTTGACGAGCTACTCGCCGAGCTGACCACCCAGCTTCCATCATCCCGATTATTCTTCCCCTCTCCAGCTCTGACAGCTGCTGATATTGTCTTTGATGGCTGCGTAACGGCATGTCTACCTCAGCGTTTCCTTTGCAAAAGAAAGGGTACACTCAAACAAGTTCAGCTTACCAGTTTTATACACCAAGGATGACGAAGTTCAACGCCCTCTAGTGGCATTACGCAATGAGCAATCACACTGCATTTCTAATCATTTACATATCTGCCTGATGTGTACCTTCATGCCAAGTTTCGTTACGATCTCACAATTATTTCTTGGTGCGCAAATTTTTATGGCAATGAATGTATTTAAAAGTACTTGGCCGCTTTTTTTTAAACTTTATTTATTTTATTTTATTTTTACTTTATTTATTTATTTTATTTTATTTTATTTTTATTCTCTTTTTTTTCGGGGGGGGGGGATACGAAACTTTGTTTTTAAGAGCTAAAAATAATTCTATTTATATATATCTATTCGCGGATATTACAATTTCTTTCCCGCCAAAGTATAACTGGTAGTATTTTATTCGGCATACTTACTTTCTCTTCTGATTTCTTTGTAAGCTATAAAAGAATGGGATAACACCTTAAATGACCATCAATGTATATTATTTTTTCGCGAATTGAAGTCTTCTTAGTTGTCCCGGCTGTCTCTATATAATTCGGAATAATGTTTCTACTGCACAAATAAATATATTTTCGCTTTAGACTTGTTTTAAATGCTCCTTAGCGTGAAAAAGAAAGTATTAACTTCATTTCTTACAGGTAAAATTCATAACAAGTTGTCTATGTTTGCATAGATTTAATGATCCAGGAAATAATCCTAAAAGCAAAACGTAAAGTGTAGAATATTTTACAAAATTAATAATAATTATGCATATTAGAAGTGAAAGGTAGTGGAATTTTCATGCATTTTATTTTCTTTATCATATATTACTCTATGATGTATGCAATTTAAAAATGAATTTTATTGCTCCAATATTGAAGTACATCCGCATTCCATGATTGTATGTTTAACATAACAGAAAGGAATTTCAGATTTACTGGTAAACAGCCTCTTAAATGCATTACGATATTTTTTTCCAAATGGGACGGTATAGCCAAAATAATCCCCTATTTTCTTTCAATTGTTTCTTTATAATACAATTTTCAGGGTTATTAAAAAATAGAATTACTGAGATTATTTATATTTCCCCTGTGTATACTTCGGTATTTCCTCTTCCACGTCTCTCTTTCATGTTTATAAATTCCTGTTTTTTAGGGCACTCCTGGAAAAAACGGAACTGACGGTATTCCCGGAGCAGCAGTAAGTTCTCATAAAAAACCTCGTCGTTCGTTTAAGTTGCTTGTGGGTATTACTTTTTAATAACAATTGCATTCTTACTGATTCTGTTTTTTTACGTTTCCTGTACGTTTTTGGTTCCCCTTTTTTATTAACTTTTCTGTTTTTGTTACATTTCCTGTAAAATTGTCTTTATTTGCTTTGATCTTAATTTCCTTTTGTATCTGTTTTTGCTGAATTGCTTGAAGATTACTTTGTATACATTTTTAGTTTTTAGTTCTTGTTTGTGAAATTGTCTTTCTTCAGCTATTCCGGTTTTGGTTTACGCTATTTTCATTTGATTTTTCCCTTAATTTTTGTTTCGTCGAAATCAAATATCTTTATACATTGTTTTCATTTTCGTCTTAGTTTGATTTCTTGCACTGTTTTAAAGTTATTGTATTTTGTTTTTACTTTGTCGTTTGCGATGTAATATCCAAATGTGACATTTTAAATTATCATTAATTTACTTCAGGTTGTATCGATGCATAATCATTATTTGACATGGTAGGCTATCTAAAAGAATTTATAATATGAAAAAAAAAAAGCCACGATTAAAGTTAGAGGTTTTTAGAACGCGATTGTAAAAGATCCATTTAGCCAAACGTACCAAAATTTGTTGTAAATATGCTTAGACTATCTTGTCTTAAATTTATTGTGTTTAGCTTTTACTTTGTCATTTGTGTAACATCAAATACATATCCGAAGGTGATATTTTAAACTATCGTTATCTTATGCAAGATAGTATCGCTGCATAATCTTTAACAATATAGCAATTTTAGTTCGCAGAACATTTTCAGCAGGCTTACTTTGCAAACCTGCAAAGTTGCAGGAAGTTCGGCACGACAAGACTAAAAGTTTATAACAAAATTACAGCAAAATAACGGAAACGCCGAAGTCACCACCTTTGAACTTGCAGCTAAGTTGTCATGCAAGTTAATATCTTGCTGTATAAAATTTATTGCAAATTAATAGCAAACAAGTAAAAAAATTATTTTTTCATGACTAAAGTACTGCAAGTTCTTTCCAAGATAGTAGAAAATTTAGCCTTGCCTTGTCAAAAATAATGGAAACGCGTTACAAAGTAGTAATGTTGTCATGTCACACTATAAACCCCTTTAGTTCTATTGATGCATACGCACTGAAGTATACGCTCTGTATCTATCACCGTTAACAAATAAAGGCGATATTTGTACTTTTAATTAGAATCAATTTTGGTATTTGAAAAGTAAAGTGTTTAAAAAAAGCGGTGCCAACCGTATAAAATTTGCATAAGTGATACAGTCCTGAAAGTAGTCTATTCTCTCAACTGAAGGATTTTTTTTTCTTTCGTCATTTTTGAGAATTAAAGACAATCTTGCATCAATTTCATAACAAACTACCCCTGTAAGTGAATGGCGATCTATTTTGCGGGAGATTCGCTGCACATTTTCAAGTCAAATTCCTCACGGCAAGATAATGTTAGAAAAAAAAAATCAAACTATCTGCTAATATGCGTGCTATCTAAGCTTTTCATACTGTCTCAAACTGTACAATAGTTAAAAATATATATATATATATATATATATATATATATATATATATATATATATATATACAAGATAGCAACGATTAAAGTTAGAGATCTTTAGAACTCGGTTTCAAGATATCAACTCATCCAAATGCAACGAAGTTTGCTGAAAATGACCAGAGGACACGAGGTGTAACTGTAACGTCATCATTAATCGACCGATTTCTCACTAGTCTGGAAATTCACACCAGAAAATTTTGAATAGCAATTTCCTTTCATCTTATTTTTGGAATATCTATCATCTTATAAAACTATAATAATAATAACTATTTAAACTTATTGGTGGGAATTTGGAATATCCCAATAAAAAATAATCCAGATATGGCTAACACTGGGGCATTCCACATCTGGCTTATTTTTTATTTAGGAATTACGAATTCTCAGCAGTAAGTTTAAACAGTTATTATTGTTTTATAAGATGATAGATATTCCAAAAATAAAATAAAAGAAAATTGCTTTTGAAAAATTTCCGATGTGAATTCCAACACTAGTAAGAAGTCGGTCCATTGGTGATGACTTCACATCTGATGTCCTCTGGCCTTGAGTATTTTGATAGAAGCGATTGAAGTCGCCAATGTTCTTCCGCTGAGCCATCCAGGGCGATTCTAGAGAACAGCTTTCAACCACTTGTAAATTTACAACTGTTATGATTTATTACAAATTGAATAATTATGCTAAAAATTAATATAGTATAATAAGGCATGCAGGGTTTATTGCACTTCCAAAAATCAACCTTCGATTTATTCTGTTGAGCTTATTCAGATATCAGACGAGATACTATGATCAATAAAGGTTAAATAGGTGAATTAGTCCTTCACGTTCGTCCGGGATGGCTCAATCGGTGGAGCACTGGCATATCCCTGGGTTCGAATCCTGGTCTGGATTTTTTTTTTTCAGTCATTTGAAAATTTGCAACTAAAAGCTACTTTAATTTTAAAAAAAAGACAATTTTTGGTGTTTGGGTTTTCTGATTGGCTCTTCTTTTACAAATTTCGTTTGATAAGGAACAGTTTATGAGAAACTTGAGTAACTACGAGTTGAGAATGTGTTTTCGTAAACGTTTTGTTAAAATTTTACATGCCAATTTTGAATGGATGCCTTTATTGTCAGAACATTTCCAACTTATTAGTACATTTTCCTTAAACCGTCGTTGATAGACCTAAGCATCTCCCTTTCACGGTTAGCTTAAAATGTGTGTATTTATTTTTGAAATTACTTTAGGACAACCATGACATACCTTTTTTAAAATGAAATAAACATACTTCGAACCAGAAAATTTATTCAATTAAATATGTTTGATAGTGTAGTCGCTTAGTATTTTGTTACATTTTATTAAAGAAAATTTATATTTCAAACATGATTAATTGATTAGATTTTTTTTAAGTACCAGATATGACTTGTTTTTTATTCAATTATATTGTATTTAAGTTAATGTAAGAGAATAACGCTTATACGCTTTCGTCATTCAAAAAAATGCGACCAACGACCGAGTAATAAATACTTTCCTATATGGGTATATTTAATTTGTGTACTAAAAGTTTTCTATTTTTTCACGCAGGGTGAAAAGGGAGAGAAGGGTGAACGCGGACTGACCACGACGCTGGACGGCAATGCATTCCCGACCGGATTCATCGAAGGACCTCCTGGACCCCCAGGACCTCCCGGACCCGCCGGACCTCCAGGAAGGAAGGTAACCTTGAACCATAAAACTTATTTAATTAATTATGTTCAATGGCGCCCATAAAATATTGCCAGCTACACACTTCTTTATCAGCTAGCACTATATAATGTAAAGAAATGTTACAAAGTAATATTATTATATATCAGTTTTCCTCCCCATAATAACCTGCGAACTTTATAAACATTATGTCATTTTCTTGTTAAAACTTTAAATATGAAAGGAGGATTTTCTTTAAGTACTGCCTGTCAAAGATTTGTTTTTACCAGCTAGCAATATATAATATAACAGCATGTTTCCCTCCAAAATGATATTATATTACATTAATAATATTTCTCAAAATAATTTACGAATTTAAAAAATATTACGTCGTGTCTGCTTTAAAACATTTAACAGGGATGTGTAAAATTTACTACCACACTGTAGTACATTGTCAGCAATTGGCAAAAAGGCAAAACTTGGCCAATGAATAAAAGTCTATAGTTTTTGGCAGATAGCCTTTATAGTCTGCAGTGTTTAAAAAACTGCCTAAAAATTCAATTCAGTATTCATTGGCTTGTACTTTTATATGATTCACTATCCTTGATTTTTACTGTTTAATGTATTAGCTTTGTAACTGTCAACATTTCACTGTCGAAGTATTTTTGTATTAACATCTATAGCCTCAATATAAACCAGTCGCAAAATTTCGACTGAAAATTTGCCTGAAAATAGCTGAATTATCTTTTACCTATAAATTGTCAGAATCCGTATTATATCTTTAAGCGTTCTACATATTTTTCCTTTATGTTTAAAGATTTATAAAATAAAAGCTATGAAAATTAGTTTTATGGGGATTTTTTTATTGCAATTACCTTACATCGTTGTTTATCTTATGCACTACAAAAAACTAACATTAAAATCATTTTTGCGTTAAATCAACTCTTACATTCAAAGTTATGTGATGGAAAAACCCGGTTAGAACGCTTAGAGGGTTATATAAATGCAATTGGGAAGAAAAATGTTTAATTTCTTTATCAATTTAAACATTACATTTCTTTTTACACCAGTGACACCATTTTTCTCCGTGAAATTTAAAGCTTTTCGAGAATTTTTTAATGAAATGTGAAATCTTTGTAAAAATTCGTTTACATTAATTTATAAAGCTTATGTGACGACATTTTTGAAAATGCTGGCTAGACAAAAAATGGGCAGTGTGGTGGTTACTCCATAACCCCCCCCATATGTTTAGTTTAATTCAATTTTATTAGCCATTTTATTTCATATCACCTTCCTTTTTATTAATGTTCTCAATTTAAATTTAATTTCGGTTTCGCTTATTTTCATTTCGTCGCCTGTAATGTTTTCTTTCTTGCTTAGCTTTCGAATGTTCCAAGCCGGTAAAATTCTGTTTGAAATCATTCCTTCCGGTTTTAAATTTGTTCGAGAACATTCTCGCTAGTTCTTTTGGGTGGAACTTCCGTTTATTCGGACACACCCCTAACCTATCAAATTAAATTTCACAGGTGACGTATTTCAAGCCGTTAAGTACATGGCCACCGGCTTTGGCCTCCCCTCTTAAGATGGTTATCAATTTTATTCTTATTAGTTACATATCTTTTCATACTGTATATTGTAATTTGGCTTAGTTTTTCCTCACCCCCTCTGTTGCTATCTGCCAAATTGGCGTATTTTGCATTTACAATAACCCTTTCTCTTTTTCCCCTGGGCTCGCGGCCACCTGCGTTAGTTGCGCCGATAGACACCTGCTGTGATGGATGCAGTCGCATGAGTGAAAGTTCGGGGCAGAGGTGCTCCCCCGTTAACGAAGGATGGAACGGTTTTTTTTTGTTATGTTGAGATTATTACGATGCTGATTTTTTTTAAGTGCGGCAAAGAAAAAGTGCTGCCCTCAAAATTCATCTAGGAAAGTGATGTTGATTTCTGTTAAGCCAAGTCCCTCTGTGCTGCGAGGAGCAATGAAGTGGTTTAATGCATTCCTGAATGTATTCGTTTTATGTGCCTTCTCTTTTGGAATTATTCAACGTAAATACGCGCACTCCATAGATCTTCTGGTTGGTGTTCTTGTGGAAGCATCATAAGTGATGTAGAATGTCATCATGAGTCCACTTAATACCTATTTCATCTTTCATCACCTCATCGTTAAAAAATAATCTTTCTGCAGCTATTATTGGTGCTCGAATCTTCTTCAATTATTGTTTTATGTGATGCCAGTCCTCTGACAAACAAGCAGAGGTGAAAATCTTTTCTTTTCGTGAGACGCAAATATTTATTTACATAAAGTTCCTTCATGTCGTTATCTGGCCCATTATATATATATAATTTTTTTTAATATTTACGGGGCGTTATAAAGAAAATATTGGCATGTATCTATACAATATGAAGTATGATGTATTTTGTTTTGAAAGTTCATATTATGAGAGGTGTTCTTTTTCAAAAAGAAATAATAATTTATTCTCCTTTTATGTCATGAAGAAAATTGTTTAATTACATGTTGTTGAGATATCTAGAATATGTTATGAAAAGAATTTTTATTGCTTGGAGATAGCAATAGTTGTGATTAACATATGTTATGAAATGGTTGTTTATCAAGTGAGAAATTAATATGTACGAGTCACCAAAAATATAAATTTGTGAAGAAATATTTATTCATGAAAAAAGCAACAAGTTCTTCATGAAATAAAATATATTTTTTTTTTCTTCGAAAATTGTTCGTATATTAATTTCTTGTGCCTATTGTCTGGATTTATTTGTCATCAAAAGCCAAGGATTCAACAGGTAACTTTTTACCTTTTTAATTTTATATTTTTATAACTTTATACTTGATTTTTCTTCATCATTGGATAAAGAATATTTTTATTATTTTAAATGAAATAATGAAGAGAGTAATTAGGGTCGTTTGCAGGCCCCCATTCTCCGTGATGTGCTATCATTATCACGATCACTTTGGCCTAATTGTGGGTAGAGGCAAATAAAAAGTGCTTTTTCCACTTTCAAATAAACATAACATTATATTTTCTTTGATACCCTGACCAAAGCGTCAGCTCAAACACAACACAACCCTTATTTCTTTTGGTGCAGTGACCAACGCTTGAACATTCTTCATTATTTTTTTTTCAAGTTATTTTTCTTCATATAGTGATTAATGTTTTATATAATTATATTTTGTTGGGTAGGGTGCAGTAATCAAATACAATATTTATATTGATCTTGTATTGAAATATTATCTTTTTCTGGAGCAGTGCATTATATATACAACATAATTTATCAATATATTTCTTCTTGCATTATTATAATTTATAACTAATATATGCATTATTTAACGGTGGTACTGGTAAAAATTATTGTTCATGCTAAGATAAATTATTCTTCTTGTCATACATATAATAATTTATGTTTTGAGCCATATTATATATAAATATTTACATAAAATATTTGGGTCTTATATTCTTCATATGATACTAATATGTTAGTATACGTTTTCTTCTTTTTTTTACATATAAAAATGATGTATGAAGTAAATGAAAGTCATCAATATTTTAAGTAACGGGTCAATTTATATATATTGTTCATCATAGGACCTGCCAAATAACCAAATTTATCATGTCATACATTGAGTTCTTATATTAATTATTTCATCATGCCTCCAAAAGCCAAACTAAATATTGCAATCCAACCTTTCGACGGTAACCCTCAGACTGTAGAATTTTTCTTCGATCAATTATCTGACTTACAGGAACTAAATAACTTTACAGACAAGGAACTTTTTGTTCTCTTTAAATCAAAACTTGAGGGCACCGCCTTACTCTTCTTTCTGGAAACTCAGTCACAGCTCAAGAACTCTAATTTTAGTGAAATTCGAAAAGCATTTATAGACTATTTCTTACCCACAAAAAAGTCTGTTTCTCTAAAATCTTTACAGAACTTGACCTTAGATTCAAATGAATCAGTTAAAAATTTTGCTTTTCGGTTGGATAAACAACTTCGACTTGCTTACCCAAAATTGGATCTTTCTGCTCTTAATTCATTAAAGTTTACTCATTTTCTTGAGGCTTTACCTAAGCAAATCAAACGTAAAATCTTAGAAGAAAATATTACGTCCTTCGAATTAGCTCTTGAACGAGCAATTTTTCTTCAAAATATTTATGACTCTCCCCCTAAAAAATCTTATGAAAATTTTAATCAAGCCTATTGTATCGATTCTGAAAATGTCCACGATAATTCTAGTAATACTCTTCATAAAACTCCTATAAAGCATACGAAGGATAAAATTTATCACAATTCTCAAACCAACTACTCTCCTTTACAAACTCAAAAGGACAGTTCTCATACTTCTCGTAATTTTCAAAGAAGACCTAGGACATTTTCGCCTTCTCCACCGAGACAAGAGGCTACAAATAAACGTAACAATAATTTTCGTCATCAAAACTTTCACCGGAAACGTCCTTATCAACCAACCTTTGACAAATATTCTCACAAAAAAAATTCTACATCCTTTTATCACAGACGAGATGTTGTGCAGTGTGCGTTCTGTGGGAAATTTAATCATCGTATGGACTCATGCTACAAATTCAAAAACATTATTGGTAATTCTAATCAAAACTCTTCAACTCAGGTTTCGTCTCACCCTTACAGAAAGAAAAGCCACACCTCTTCTTCTTCTGAAAATAACAATGTTTATCATTTAAACAAATAAGGGAGACTGGTTCTACTGACCACCTTCTCTCCCGTAATTCTCATTCAGGGTCAGTACACTTTGACAACAACAACAAACATCAACATTTAGACAAACGCTCGTCAGTCACTTTAGTGGCATCCACAGCTGTCCAAACTTCTCCTATGACATCTAAGTCTAACAAATCTTCCTGTTTACATAATTATTTGACATCTAAACAAAATTTTGAAAATAATGATGATGTACAAGAAAATCATGTTATATGCAGTTCTTTTAATAACTCGTATGTTCTTCCATGCATCCTAATAAATGTACAACATAATGAAATCTCCACATTAATAGATACTGGATCAAGTTTATCTCTCTTGGATGAAGAATGCTTTAATAGCATTAAATCCAGGCTTCATTACAAATTTTTATCCAGAAATGTATCTGTATCGACCATAAATTCTAAGGTCTTCTTCAAAGGATGCATAGAGATAGCTTTTAAGATTGATAAATATTTTTTTCATCATGTATTTTACCTTACAAAAATTCAAAATGTTCACTTTCAAGCCATACTTGGCTTTGAGTTTATTAACAAACATTCTATTACTATTTCACCAAGCTTTAAGTCTATATTACTTAAAGACAAGCATATTCCTTTTCAAAGTTATAATGAATCTCCTACTTGCTATTTTATGAATGCTGAATATAATTATGTTAATTCAAATGTACCATATTCTCTTGATGCACACAGAATGCCTTCTTATGAAAGGCCTATATCAAATAATCTAACGAGTGATACTTACATTGATAATACTTGTGCAAATTGTGATACTTCAAGTTTGCAGTTGTCCAACAATTATACAACCTATCCTTATAATTATAATGTTCAAAATAATGGTTTGTTTACAAATAATATGGCTCATTCTGCTATGAATTTTCATAATCCTTATATTGATGGTCATTCTACTTATTTTTCTAATTATTTTCCAACTGATTATGCTAATGTGGTGAATTATGTGTCTACTAATGATAATAATATTCCTAGCAAGAATTTCTCAGCTGAGAATACTAATGATGGTAACTATTTTGGTGAAAAGCAAACTCATTTAAGTATTGGTAACAAAGTTTTGGTGAGTTCTAACATGGTACAATTACTCAATAGAGAATTAATACCTCCTAATTCGTTTGTTTATTTACATGTGAAGTATCTGAATCCTCCATCTGAATATTTTCTTTTTAAACCCAATTTAAAAAACAAGGGTCTGGTATTACATGAATCATTGCACTCAAAATCTTCCATTCAAAATGATTTATTTTTGGTTGTATGTCAGAATATTTCAAAGCTCGATATTCATTTAAATAAAAATTCAATTATTGGTGAATGTATCAATGTAGATGAAAAAGATATTGAAGAATACTCTTTTGATTTAGAATTTGAAAACGAATATTGTACTTTAATTTTGCCATCTGAAGAGATTAAGAGAAAACGTATTCAAGAATTATCTCCAAATGACTTTGATCTTAAACATTTACCTCCTCATGAAAGGGAAACTTTAACAAAATTATTATGTAGTAAAGCGCTTGCCTTTTCGAAATCTCTTGACACTTTAGGTCATACTGACCTGGTCAATCCTCAGTTTACCATGCTAAATTCTCATCCAGTAAAAACATTGCCTTTTCCTGTACCTCAAGCTCTTGAACAAGAAGCTCTTGACCAAATTGATCAAATGCTGAAAGCTGGCATTATTGAGAGATCAAACTCATCTTGGGCCTGTCCCATGCTTCTTGTTAAAAAGAAGAGAACTGATATGTCTAAGCCTCAAAAGTATCGTTTGGCTCTTGATTTAAGATTGTTAAATTCCATAATAATTCCATCTTCATATCCTCTTCCTAGAATTCAAAATCTATTGGTGCAGTTGTCAAAATTTAAATATTATACCACTCTTGACTTACCCTCTGCATATTGGCAGATTGCTGTACCTAAAGATATGCAAGATAAACTTAGTTTTACTACTCCATGGGGAATTTTTACCTATTTACGTTTAGTATTTGGCTTGAAGACGGCCGCCAGCACTTTCCAACAATTAATCGACTCTGTTATTCAATTATCTCAAATTGATTCCTGTTATGCATATCAAGACGATATTGTAGTGGGTGCTAATTCATTTGAAGAAATGTCCATGAAACTCACAAAGTTATTAGACACCCTTATTGCTAATAACATTACTTTGTCTCCTGAAAAGTGTACCTTTATGCAAACTAGTATTAACTTTTTGGGTTTCCAACTTACAGATCATAAAATTCTTCCTATTACAAGTAACATTTTAAAAATTACTTCCTTTCCAACGCCTAAAACCAAGAGGCAAACAAAGGGTTTTATCGGCTTGTGTTCATTTTATAGATCAATTATACCTAATTTTTCTAAATTGATTGCTCCTCTCATTGAAGTCACCAAACCTAAAAATAAGTTTTCTTGGAAATCTGAACAAGAAAATGCATTTAAAGAATTACAGGACATTTTCTTTCATAAACCTATGCTCAATCTTCCTATCTGGAATGAAACATTTTATGTTAATACAGATGCCTCAAAAACAGCAATATCAGCTGTTCTTATGCAGAAATTTGATGGTGAACTAAAACCTATCTCCTATTATTCTAAAACTCTATCTCAATCAGAAAGGCACTACCCTGCCATCAAATTGGAACTTTATGCCATTTACAAAGGCATAACAGCTTTCAAATACTATATCTTTGGTCGACCCTTTATTCTACTATCTGATGCAAAACCTCTCAATAATTATAAAAAAGCTACATCACCTGCTGATATTACTACTCGTTGGATGTTAGAACTGTCTGAATACTCGTACACATTCCAACATGTTCCAGGCAAAGAAAATGTCTTGGCAGATTTTCTAAGTAGAACTTCTCACATTCCTACTGAAGATCTCAATAATAATCCAGATCTTATTTCTTCACAAGAACCTCTACCCATTGTTGATAATCAAAACGATTTACATAATGACATTCCTCACTTTCCATGTGGTTTAGTCGACAAAATCCACCATACATGTCATCTTCAGAGTGATTCTTCACCTTCTAATAATGATAATAACCAAGATCCTTTATTAGAAATTCTTGATCACACCATCTTCTCTGAACAACAAAAGGACCCAAAAATTAAACAAATTTATGAAGATCTTAAAAATAATAAAAAATCTAAAAGTTTAAATGGCTACTATATTAATCCAAGTAATGAGTTACTTTGCTATAATGGTCATTTCTCTTCAGAAGATATCGAGCTACACAAAGCTGTTTTACCTCTATCACTTCGAGCAAAGGCCTTAAGAATTGCTCATATTACTCATACTGGAATTCATAAAACCATTGTTAATTTAAAGAAAAGATTTACCTGGAAAACCCTTGTTTCAGATACCATTAATTATGTCAACTCTTGTGAAATTTGTTTAGTAAATAAGAATCATAAAAAAAACACTGCTCCATACCTACCTGCACCACTCCCAACGGCTCCCAATCAAAAGGTCTCTATGGATTTACTCGGCCCATTGAGAAATCGTCAATATGTGTTGACCATGATAGACCATTTTTCTCGTCATTTAGAATTATATGCCTTGAATAATATCAGTGCTGAGTCAGTTACAAAGGCTTTATTGCATTATATTTCCACTCATGGAAAACCTGAATTAACTCTTACTGATCATGGTTCTCAATTTACTAGTGATATGTTTTCATATTTTAACAAAAAGCTTGGCATTAAATTGGAGCATAGTTCTGTAGCCCATCCCCAAGCTAACGGTTTAAGTGAACGTGTCAATTCTCAAATAAAATCGTCTGTGAACACAATGGCTTCACAAGGATGTGATATACCAACTGCTCTAAAAATTCACCAATCCATATATAATGCTACACCTCATCCAGCTACAAAGTTCTCCCCAAATCTTCTTCATTTTGGCAGAGAAATAAATGATATTTATTCCAATTATAAATCTCAAGTTTCATGGAAAATTCTCAACACTGCATATGAAATTCATAAATTGATGGATGTTATTGAAAAAATATACTATCAAGCTTACAAGAATAACGAATCATCCAGACAAAAGGTGTACCAAAAATCCAGAGAAAAATTAAAGTTTTCCAACATCAATGTTAATGACATTGTTTACGTAAAATTTCCCAATGTGTTTAACAAAAAAATACAAGGCCCATATGTGGTGAAGAAAATAATTTCTCCTGTGCTCATTCAAATTCAAGATTCCAATAATAGTCATGCTTCCCCTATGTTGATTCACACTAATCGAATCTTGAAGCTTCAAAAGAGAAATGAAGCACTGCAACATCCTTCAGTTTCTTCAAAAGGTGCATCACATGATCAACCAGCTGTTGATAATGCATCCTCCACTCCTGTGAGACAGCACTCTTCTATTCAAGTTTCAAATCATGATGCAGATTGTAATACTTCTCCTCAAATTCTTTCTTCTTCTAAATGCCAGCAAACATCTTCATGTTCCAGTAAATCGGTACTGTCACAAGCTCCTCCTGATGGCACTCATACTGGTGCTAAAAACAAATCCACTCAATATAGAAGTTATGATCTTCGTCCTCGCAATCATAAACTACATAAAAAATAGACTAACTCTCTTTTTCCTTTTACAGGATGACTTTTGCTTTGTAATATATTCAGTCGAAGCTAGCCGCACTGATTGTCCAGCAAGAAGAATCGCTATGTAATTTTTTTTTTCTTTTCTCCTGGCTGCAGGCAGCTGTTATTATTTTTTTTTTATTTTTATGTAAGTCTTCTTCTCCCTGGTAGAACTCAACGGTCATCCTCGGGATGTATGTATGAATTTTAATAGTTTTATTATTTACTGTATTTATCTATAAGTCATAATTTTTACAATATTTACACATAATCTCATGTATGCCATACTTTTAAATTTTATAAAGTCTTTAATTACAATAGTTGATGCAAAAAATGGAGAAAGAATTTGTCTTTTTATATTCTTGTTATAATACTATATCATTATTTAAAGTGATTTTTGACAAATGTTTCATTCTAATAAGAAAGGTGAAATTGTAATTGATATAAGGTAAACATAAAGATGAGTACTCATCAAATTATTTTCTCTATTGTGTCTGCTCTTTACAATGCATGCATGTTTTAACATTTAACCTCTTTTAAAAAAAAAGAAAAAGAGAAAAGAAAATGCATGATAAACTTATTCATACTAATATTTCTTCTCTTCTTGTTGAAATATAGAAAGTGAATGACTCACCATAAGTAGTATATAATATTTTTTTTTTGTATACTTTTGGGTATATATACTTTGGATCCAAAGATGTTGATTGAGGCATTATATATATATTTATCCAAAGATGTTTAATGAGTCATTATATATATTTATATAAAGCAAATTCTTGATTTATGACAAATGCAAAAGTGATCACTTACTTAATTTTTTTTAAAAATGTTTGAAAATTTACAAGTAAATATGTTCTAGATATCTTCTATATAGAAATTTTGACACAATTGATTTTTTTTCTTTGTAAGTTGACATTATCAAGTCATATATAAGATTGACATATTCATATAAGTTTCTTCCTCTTTCAAAATATTAAACATCTTATGTTTTATGTTTATTTTGAATGAAGTATAGTATTAAAGATATTTATGCAATTATTGTCAATTTATTTTGAAAATGTTCAAGAATATGCCTTTATGAGAGTGTAAAAATTCTCTCTTTGAAAATTATTATATTCATTTTGAAGATATTTTTGTTGAAAAATAATATCATGCTTTTGTTGACATTTTTTTTTGCAACTTATTAATTTTATTTTCTGCAAAAATGTGTTATTGAATAATACTAAAGTTATTCATTTAAGATTTATTGAAAGCTTAAAAGGCTATGTGGTGATATAAGAAATTTTTTTTTTATGAGAGCATAACTAATCTCTCTACACCATTTATATATATATTTTTGTTCAACTTTCAACTTACAAATTCATTCAATTTATTATGTGTTATTTGAAACCATATATGTTATATATAGTTATAACATGATTCATATACAGTTATAGTATATTTCATTTTTGTTCACAACTGAGAATATAAATATACATATTATTGTGTAATCAAATATTTTGACATTGCTAAAGCATTCTACTATTATAAGTGCATTGTGCACAGCCTAACAAGAGACTCTTCAAAGTTATGGACTGTTTTTCTGCACATAGACTTTAATTTTTTTTTATATGATAGATACCTCTGAAAGAAACTTTATATACCTTTCATGTTAACATTTACTACAGTTGGTATATTTTCATAAGGATTACTATCATAACAGTAATTATTTTTTTTTTATTGTTTAAATATCATGTACAACAATTATGTATATTTTTATAACTATTTCTGATATTTATTTTGTGTAATTACTTAGTATATTTGTCCATGTGTTAGAAAATATTGTCTCGATGAAAAATTGTTCATTTTGTCATCTCACCAATATTTTCTTTTGGGGGACCCTGGGTAATATGTGGTGGTTACTCCATAACCCCCCCCATATGTTTAGTTTAATTCAATTTTATTAGCCATTTTATTTCATATCACCTTCCTTTTTATTAATGTTCTCAATTTAAATTTAATTTCGGTTTCGCTTATTTTCATTTCGTCGCCTGTAATGTTTTCTTTCTTGCTTAGCTTTCGAATGTTCCAAGCCGGTAAAATTCTGTTTGAAATCATTCCTTCCGGTTTTAAATTTGTTCGAGAACATTCTCGCTAGTTCTTTTGGGTGGAACTTCCGTTTATTCGGACACACCCCTAACCTATCAAATTAAATTTCACAGGTGACGTATTTCAAGCCGTTAAGTACATGGCCACCGGCTTTGGCCTCCCCTCTTAAGATGGTTATCAATTTTATTCTTATTAGTTACATATCTTTTCATACTGTATATTGTAATTTGGCTTAGTTTTTCCTCACCCCCTCTGTTGCTATCTGCCAAATTGGCGTATTTTGCATTTACAATAACCCTTTCTCTTTTTCCCCTGGGCTCGCGGCCACCTGCGTTAGTTGCGCCGATAGACACCTGCTGTGATGGATGCAGTCGCATGAGTGAAAGTTCGGGGCAGAGGTGCTCCCCCGTTAACGAAGGATGGAACGGTTTTTTTTTGTTATGTTGAGATTATTACGATGCTGATTTTTTTTAAGTGCGGCAAAGAAAAAGTGCTGCCCTCAAAATTCATCTAGGAAAGTGATGTTGATTTCTGTTAAGCCAAGTCCCTCTGTGCTGCGAGGAGCAATGAAGTGGTTTAATGCATTCCTGAATGTATTCGTTTTATGTGCCTTCTCTTTTGGAATTATTCAACGTAAATACGCGCACTCCATAGATCTTCTGGTTGGTGTTCTTGTGGAAGCATCATAAGTGATGTAGAATGTCATCATGAGTCCACTTAATACCTATTTCATCTTTCATCACCTCATCGTTAAAAAATAATCTTTCTGCAGCTATTATTGGTGCTCGAATCTTCTTCAATTATTGTTTTATGTGATGCCAGTCCTCTGACAAACAAGCAGAGGTGAAAATCTTTTCTTTTCGTGAGACGCAAATATTTATTTACATAAAGTTCCTTCATGTCGTTATCTGGCCCATTATATATATATAATTTTTTTTAATATTTACGGGGCGTTATAAAGAAAATATTGGCATGTATCTATACAATATGAAGTATGATGTATTTTGTTTTGAAAGTTCATATTATGAGAGGTGTTCTTTTTCAAAAAGAAATAATAATTTATTCTCCTTTTATGTCATGAAGAAAATTGTTTAATTACATGTTGTTGAGATATCTAGAATATGTTATGAAAAGAATTTTTATTGCTTGGAGATAGCAATAGTTGTGATTAACATATGTTATGAAATGGTTGTTTATCAAGTGAGAAATTAATATGTACGAGTCACCAAAAATATAAATTTGTGAAGAAATATTTATTCATGAAAAAAGCAACAAGTTCTTCATGAAATAAAATATATTTTTTTTTTCTTCGAAAATTGTTCGTATATTAATTTCTTGTGCCTATTGTCTGGATTTATTTGTCATCAAAAGCCAAGGATTCAACAGGTAACTTTTTACCTTTTTAATTTTATATTTTTATAACTTTATACTTGATTTTTCTTCATCATTGGATAAAGAATATTTTTATTATTTTAAATGAAATAATGAAGAGAGTAATTAGGGTCGTTTGCAGGCCCCCATTCTCCGTGATGTGCTATCATTATCACGATCACTTTGGCCTAATTGTGGGTAGAGGCAAATAAAAAGTGCTTTTTCCACTTTCAAATAAACATAACATTATATTTTCTTTGATACCCTGACCAAAGCGTCAGCTCAAACACAACAGGCAGTAATTATTGTAAAAAGTTGGTCAAGGAGTAAATTAGAAGATTCACTGTAGACTTGACCTGTATCAATGCAAAAAATAATTAGTTTTATTAATCTAAAAGCTAGTAAATTACAAAACCTTTTTTAAAAAAAAGCATTATTAGTTAAATAGTATCGATTTAAGGAAAAATGAAAGTTTTCAATCACAAATTTCGTAAGTTAAAATTACACAGAACAACGAGATATCATAATTATTTTGGAAGAAATAATTGGCATTTCACCAAAAAATGCGTGAATATTAATCTTAATAAAAGACCAAATTGAAAGACTGGGTTTATAAAACACTTTTCAGATTCCACAGATTTATAAAATAACATTCAGAAAAACAACATACTTAAAATAGTTATTGTTTTTACTTACTACGGATCATATCTACTTCTCAGAAATAGCGTTTTTTCTTCTGTATAAACAGCATTTTAAGCGAAAAAAACGACGACTGTTTAAATTGATACTACTCTTTAAAACGTTTTTGAGTGGTTTAAAATGGGAAGAACGAAGAATGAAAGATTTTTGAATACACATTGCCTGTTATTTATTTGTGTATGTATGTATTTTTTTTTTTTTAAATAAAGAAACAAGTTTGATTTTGAGATTTGAAAATTTTAGACTCGACTATGAGTAAGATATGCTGTTTAGTCTTTTTTAACCTTTTCTTTTCAAATAAAAAAAAAGAAATAAAAAACATCATTGGGAATTTAGACTTACAAAATATTTTGAAATTTCCCAGTTTTCTAAAATAAAATAAAAGCATCTGTTTATTTAAAAAAGTATTCCGTAAAAAACGTTTTATAGTTTAAAAAAGTGTGAGAACATACACATATAAATCTTTTTTTCATATTATGTCTAAAAAAAAAAATTTCTAAAGTAACAAGTAATCCAAATTTAGTAATCAGACATGTGTATCCGTATAATTTGTAAAAACATATAAATATTTCCGATGTTGTTGATTCAAATATCCGTAAAAAATATTTAAGAAAAAATAAATATAAATAATTAAAAGAAAGAAATCTTTCGACGATTGCATCCTTATCTTTTAGCCATAATTTGAAAGCGTTCTAAATTTAAAAGTTCCATTTGAAGATTCTTTTCGAGATCCTTTACAAATATTTTCTTGTTCTGTTTTTTATCCACTTAACTAATTTACCCGTACGTTGTACGAGCAAGGGGAATTTGCGTAAAGCTTTTTGACACCACTATTTTTTTAAATACAATTTCGTGCTATTTAATTGCAGAAATGCTTAGACTAAATATTAAAAATATTGTAGCTTAAAAAAAAGTGGGGTTAACCCATATTTTTAATTTATTGTACGTAAAAAAAGATTTAGTTAAGTGGTTAAATGAATACTCATTGCCTATTTATTTGTTATTACAAATATCTGATATATTTCGAGATGTTAAACTATTTATGACGTTGGGGTTTGAGCAATTCAGATTTGACTATAGGTAAGATATATTTCTGATGTTCTTTTTTTTACTTTAAGTTATTTTTGCTATCTCAGATTATATCAGATTATGCTCTCATTTTAAAAAAAAAATTCGAAATTTTACATTACTCTAAAATATGAGACATCGCTTCATCAAAATACTGTTTTATAAAAGACATTTTTACCAAAATATTGATAAGGAAATCAAACATTTATATGCAATGTTGTCACTTATTTTGCTTTTTTTTTTTAATAGTTTTATGTAGCACTAATTCGAAACGATAATTTTCGTGTTAATTTTCACAAATATTCAAAATAGATTAGGTAAAAAAATTCGGTAGAAACAGGTAGAGGGGAAAAAATGTTGCCAATGTTCCTACGATCATGTACATGTTGTATGTGCAGTTTAATATCTTTTCTAAATGCAAATTTTTAAAATGTATTACTTATGATGTTACATATACATAATCTTTCGATATATAGAAATGTTTAGGAGAAGGAAGCTCTATCTCTCCTTAATAAAGGTATGTTTTTAAAATGCTCTTCTGTTTATTGCTAAAAAAATTCGATGATTCTTAAAAATCGACAATTTTAAATCATTCATTTTAAAATACAATTTTGAAAAGTGTTTTAGTCATTTATTTATTTATTTTTATTTTTTACACTTTTTTTTTCGGTTGGGTAGGGAGTGAGTGTAATAACTGTAATACCTAAAATTTGTTTTAAATACAAATTACCTGTTATTTGTTCTAAGCATCAGTTACTTATTATTTGTTTTATATGTTTATTTATACCTTTATATGTGTGTTATATTTGTGTTATTGAAATTTCAGGGACGTGCATAGAAATTTATGGTAGAAATATTTAAGTATGAGGATCCCAGAAGCCAAGGGATACGAGTGACAAAATTTTGATTTGGAGAAAATTGAATTCAAAGTTGAAATATAAATAGTAATTGACTGAATTAAAATATGAAAACTGTTGCATTTTTCATAGCAGTCTCTGAACTCTTATTTCAGTTACTGTTAAAGAAAAGTATTTTTTATAATTTAAGTAGAGATTTAAAAGTTTAAGTAGTTGAGTAGTACAAAGAACTTAATGAGTTGATATCTAGAACGCTGCACAAAATTAGAAAATAAGCTATATTTCTTTATCTCCTATTAGATAGCATTATTTCCAGATGGCACGGGCACTTATAGAACGGAAGGCGTGCAGCACCTCATTGAGTTCACCGATGAAAATATAGAATTAGTTAAGTTTCGATCCGCATATTAAAATGCCATCGGTCTGCCGAGTCTGGTTCTGGTGGAAAACACCCAAAAACTCGATATTAGAGGTTGACTTGTATGCTTACCATTGTGCTTTCCTGTACCTAAAAGTATGGAAACATGAAGGATTGGAAATAGGAAAATATAATGGCCTACTTGTGAGTCAACCACTAAAATCGAATTTCTAGGTGTTTTTCACAATGATATGACATTGTAAACTGATTGCGTTGTAATAAACGAATCGAGATTTGACTAGTCCTAGATTTTCATCCGCTAACTCCATGAAATGATTGTCTGTGGTGGTGCCTCCCAGTCTCTTAGCTTAATTTGTTTTAATTTTGTCACTCGTTCCCCTTGGCTTCTGGAGGCTCTCTCTCTATATATAGCGAAATTTGATACCTTAACAATTTGAAACTTTCATTACCAATTCACAATTTTGTATCGCTCTAAAATAAATCATATAAAAGTATATCTTTTCAAAAAATATTTTTTTTCTATGATCTTCCTCCTACCCACTTTCTCTCCAGTGAACGTACTTTTTGAAGTACCTATTATTTGTTTGCTATTTTAAACGTCCTTGCCCTTCTATGAACCCGTCCATTTAAGGACATATTATTCTTCAACCCACCTCCATTCAACGATACATTTATGTATGCAGCATGCCTTCTCCATGAATTGTAATGTGTCTGATTTTTTCAGGGTGATACCGGAAGCCAGGGTCCGCAAGGCGAGCACGGGGAGAAGGGAGACATGGGGGAAAGGGGACGCAGGGGAAAAAGGGTATGTCACAGCTCCTTTTCAACAATGGACTGCGATCTGTCTGTTCTCTCTCTCTGCTCCGTGCAGATGCTGGCTTTTACTCTTCTTGCTCTTCAGCTTTTGGCAGTGAAAAGTTTGCCAGTGATGCTGCTTTTCTACTTTTCTTTTCTCTGAGCGCGTACCGCTTGTAGAGAATGTAAAATAGGTGCTGAGCATTTTGATTATTAATTGGAGCAACGTGTGAAATGAGTGCATTTAATGAATGCTTTGAAGCGATAGTTTTAATGTGAAACCTGAAAACAAAAATAATACAGCGTATTTCGTTTAATGCTCACTTTTGATCACTGTTGCCAGATTGGGGACAAAAAAAAAATCCTCGGATTGTTTAATTGTCACCGTTTTTTTTAACTGGAAATATTCTGCTATTTAAAATTGGATGAAAAATTCTAAAAAAAAAACAAATTATACTATTTTTTAAAAAATGGTGGCTGTCAAATAATCTGAATTAAAAATGTCCCCAATTTGACAACACTGCTTTTGATTCAAAACAAATGTAAAATAATTACAGATGAGCGTTGTAAAATAGATGCTGTGCATTTTGTTCATTAATTTCAGTTGTGTGTAAAATGGGTGGTTTAATAAATGCTGTGAAATTATACTTTTAATGTGAGACTAAAAAACAAAAATATTATAGCACATTTCGTTGTATAATGCGCACTTTTGATGGAAAAAAATCTTTAAAAATTACAGGTACGTGTTTAAAATAGATGATATGCGTTTTGTTCAATAATTTGAATTAATATGTGAAATGAGTGCGTTTAATGAATGCTTTGAAGTTATGCTTTTAATGCGAGATTGAAAAAGAAAAATATTGCAACATATTTCATTTAATGTGCACTTTTGATTCAAAGCAAATGTTAAAAAATTACAGATGCACGTTGTAAAATAAATGCTGTGTCTTATGTTCATTAATTTGAGATGTTTGTGAAATGGGCACTTCAATGAATGCTGCAAAACTATACTTTTAATATAAGACTAAAAACAAAAATATTACAGTGCATTTCGTTGTATAATTTGCATTTTTAATGTTTTTTTTTTTTAATTACAGGGACGCGTTGTAAAATAGATGATGTGCGATCTGTTTATTAATTTGAGTTTTGTGTGAAATGGGCAAGTTTAGAACGTAATGACAAGCAATACTTTTAAAGTGAAAATTAAAAATAAAAATATCAGACTTATTTCGTTTAATGCGCACTTTTGAGGCAAAACAAATGTTGAAAAATTACAGATGCGCGTTGTAAAATAGATGCTGTGCCTTCTGTTCATTAATTTGAATTATGTATGAAATGAGTACGTTTAATGAATGCTTTGAAGTGATACTTTTAATATGAAACTGAAAACAAGAATGTTACAGCGTATTTCGTTTAATGCGCAAACAAATGTTTCAAAACAAATGTTAAAAAATTACAGATGCGCGTTGTAGATGCTATGCCTTTTGTTCATTAATTTGAGTTGTGTGTAAAATGGATACTTTAATGAATGCTTTGAAACTATACTTTTAATGCGAGACTGAAAAAACAAAATATTATAGTACATTTCATTGTCTAATACGCTCTTTTGATGGATTTTTTTTTTTAATTAAAGGTACGCGTTGTAAAATAGATGATGTGCGTTTTGTTCATTAATTTAGATTATGTGTGAAATGAGTATGTTTAATGAATGCTTTGAAGCGATACTTTTAAAGTGAAACTAAAAAATAAAAATATTACAGCGTAATTTGTTTATTGCCCATATTTTATTCATTTCAAATGTTGAAAAATTACAGATATACGATACAAAAATAAATGCTTGCATATTGTTCATGAATTTGAGTTGTGTGTAACATAGGTATCTTTAATGAATACTGCGATATTGTTAATGTGCGACAGAAAAGTAAAGCAATTACAATATATTACGTTTTATAATGTGCACTTTTGATGTAAAAAATTTTAAAAAAAATAGAAATGTACGTTATATACATGGTACAAAAAGGGAGGGATAAAATTTATGAAAAGATTGGCAAAAGAACTTAGATTTATTCCTAATGGACAATATTCTTTCTGTTGGTCGAAGGAATATAAAAACTGTTTGTAGAGGCATTAAAAAATCGCTCCATTTGAAAGCCTTATGCTCTTGAAGAATTCAAATATATATATATTTTTATTCTGTTACTGTAACAGTAGCAATGTATGCAATAGATCCGGTTACTATAAGGAATATTCATCCAGTTTCAGGTTAATTTTGTCTTTCGGCTCCGAATGTTTTTCCATTTTGAGAACAAAATTATTTTTATTTTAATTATGTTAATCGTAGCTATCCAAATAGACTTACTGATGTATAATAATTATCTCATTAATTGAAATGCAACAAGTGTACGTATTTTGTTTACTATTCAGTTCATACTTATATGATTATACGCTGAGAAAGCAGAGAGAGGAAAGGGAAATCGCACCCTCTTCCTAAACCTTTGAAAACGTTTTTGGTCAAAAACAATTTTGGTCACATTTGTCCAGTTTGGCACCTTCTTAAAGAAAACCCTAATTACTTTTCTGTGGAAGGGCAGGGGTTACTCAAGTGAAACAGCTTAGAGCAGATGCCCTGTATGCTCCTTTATTTGTCAAGCAGTGCCTGGGTGCTAATCTGTCGTGAATACTTACTAAGGAACTGCAAGAAGTGTAAATCACCGATTTTGACGAAAGTGGTATCGTTGGAAAGATCTCATCGTAAGCAGTAAAAAATTCGAGATGTACGATAATTTATGTGACGTAGCTAGTGCAATCTTACTGAGGAATTGCAAGATATACATATATATATATATATATATATATATATATATATGTGGGAGCGATTCTTTCTCCAACAGCCAAGTATCATGTCTTGTAAGGTTCTTCGTATCGCAACTCTGATAGAAAAGGTCTTTAAAAAGCAGACGATTTTCTGAAAAAACTCCATTCAGACGAAAAGCCGAAGAAAAAATAAATGAACGGAAGAGATCGTGCGATGGAATGTTGGGAGAGTTGGTGTTGACTTTAGAAGAATGTTGATTAAGATGACGCGATTAAGATGTTTTAATTAAAGTTTCCTTTTGAATGTTCGAATTGTAAATATTAATATGTAAATATCTTTTTTGTAAATATTAACGTTTAATATAAGTCATTTAAAAGTTTAAAAACGGTGTCAGAATTTAATTTACCTCCGAGTTTATTTACTTATGTGTTCGAAAGAACTTTTATAAGAAGAATCTCCATAAATTTTGGTGTCAGAACCGAGACAAACGAACGCCCACAGAGAAGAAATATATATATACTTTAAATAATCTGGAAGCCGTTATTATTTAGAATTGTGATGGAATCCTTGCTGGAAATTATTATGAGGAAATCTTTTTTGAATATATGTTTAATGATATGAAGCTGTTGGATACTGCGACAACAATGCTGTTTAAATGTGTGAAGCTGAGCATCTGATTATGAAGTGAGTTTATTATTTCATATTTCTTTTCAATAATGGAAAAATTAGTTGATTTAAAGGAATTAGAGTTTTCTTTAAAAACTGAAAAATCAGCTAGTATTAAGATATTGCACAAATTAATTTTTGGAGAAATCGGTGACAGAAATAATCGACGTAGAATTCGGAATTTTACTGGGTTTACGTTTGAAGTAGATTCCGATGAATATCAAACTAAATTCAAAGAAATTAAAGATAATTTTTCTGTTAACGACTTAATTACCATTTGCAATGTTTTGTGTATAAATAATTCGGGAACTTTTGATGAAATTGCTGCCAGAATAATTTCTAGTTTATGTGATTTTAATATTTTAAAAATTAATATGATAGCCGATGTAGGTACTCTTAGTGATGACGAAAGTGTTGATGAATTTAATGATGATTTACAAGATAAAACTAAAAATATTTCAACTGTTTTTGAGAATAATATGAGAAATGATTCTGGTAGTTCTAATTGTGAAAGTAATGAAAATCAGAAAATTCTAATTCCTGATTATGTTATTAAACCAAGCATTTCTATTAATGATATTGAAAGTATGATTACAATGTTTGAAGGTACTCAAGTACAAAATATTAATAAATGGATTGCCGATTTTGAAGATATTGTTTCATTATTTAACGTTAGTGATTTGCACAAATTGATTTTGGCTAAACGCCGTATGATAGGCAAAGCAAAATTATTTCTTGAAAGTGAAACAAATATTAATTCGTGGTCTAAATTAAAAGCCCTACTCATATCTGAATTTGGTCAAACGTGCAATTCAGCTGAATTACACGAATTGCTGTCCAAAAGAAAAATTAGACCACATGAATCGTTAGATGAATATTTTTTAAATATGAAATAATTATGCTCAAAAGGCAATATTGAAGATTCTGCCCTTATTCAGTATGTAATAAATGGAATTAATGACCCCATTTCTAAAAAATCTTTTTTGTATGGTTGTCCCAATATTGCTGAATTTAAACAAAAATTAAAGATTTATGAAAAAATAAGATCGGAGTATGAAAATGCAAAATTTCATAAATATGAAGGAGATAAGCCTAAAATTAAATCCGAAGTTGAAGTTAAGAACAAATTTAAGCCTGTAAAGCCAAATATGCGTTGTTTTAATTGTGGCGGGAATAATCATAAGAGTATTAACTGTGTAAATAAAGATAAAGGGCCGCTTTGTTTTGCTTGTAACGCTTATGGTCATAAATCATTTCAATGTAATAAATCTAAAGATACAAGTGTTAAAAATGCTCAGTCACAAGTAAACATTATTACATCCCAAGATTTAATTCTGAAAGAGATAAAGCTTTATTATTTGCGTTTAATCTTTTTAATAGATACTGGTAGCCAAAAGACTTTGTTAAAGAAAAGTATTTATGATAATTTGAAGAACTTTGTAGAATTAAAACCTACGAGTATCTCTTTGACCGGTCTAGGAAAAGCCTCAATTAAACCAGAAGGTTGTTTCAATTCAGTAATCGAAGTAGATGGTTCAAAATTTAAAGTTACTATTTTTGTCGTTAAGGACAGTTGCATTAATTTCGATTTAATTATTGGCACTGATGTTATTCATCAAGGTACATTAACTATTTCTGAGAATAAAGTGAAACTGTTTAAAGCTGAAGTTCAGTCTAATGACTTTTTAGTTAATATTGTAAATGTTTTGGATGAGCCTAAAATTGATTTAACTCACATTGCTGACAAAAAATTACGTTCAGAGTTATACTCTTTAATTGAAAATTATGTACCAATTAAAACTAAAACAGTAGATGTTAAAATGAAAATTAATTTAACTGACGAAATCCCAGTTTGTTCTTCTCCTCGAAGATTACCGCCATGCGAGAAAAAAATAGTCGAAAACCAAATTGAGGAGTGGCTAGCTCAGGGAATAATTCGAGAAAGTTCTTCTAATTTTTCTTCGCCGGTTGTGTTAGTCAAGAAAAAAGATAACACAATGAGACTTTGTGTTGATTACAGATGTCTTAACAAAAAGACAGTACGTGAGCATTTCCCCTTGCCGGTTGTTGATGATGTAATAGACCAATTACATTCTGCCGAAGTATTTACCACCATAGATTTGAAAAACGGTTTCTTTCATGTAGATGTTGAAGAAGACTCGCGGAAATACACCTCGTTTGTTACTCATGAAGGACAATACGAATTTTTGAAATGTCCATTCGGGTTGACCAATAGCCCTAGTGTTTTTCAAAAGTATATTTATAATGTATTTCGAAACCTATTAAAAGATCACATTGTTGTCATTTATATGGATGATTTAATAATACCTGCTAAAAACGAAGCTGAAGGTCTAGAAAAATTAAAACTTGTACTCGAAACTGCATCGGAATATGGATTAGAATTAAATCTTAAAAAATGCAATTTTTTGAAGCGTGAAATTGATTTCTTGGGGTATAGAATCATAAATGGTAAATTGTATCCCTCTCCACTGAAGACTAAAGCAGTAATAAATTTTCCCGAACCAAAGTGTACCAAAGATGTTCAAAGTTATTTAGGATTGACAGGATACTTTCGAAAATTTATAAGAAATTATTCGGTTATAGCTAAACCGTTAAGTAACCTGCTAAGAAAAGATTCAAAATTTAAATTCGATATAGAAGAACAAAGAGCTTTTAATGAACTCAAACGTATTTTGTCGTCAGAACCAGTACTTTTAATTTACAATCCCAAAAGTACGACCGAAATCCATTGTGATGCCAGTATTGATGGCTATGGAGCTGTTTTAATGCAACAATCTCCAGTAGATAATCAATTTCATCCAGTTTATTTCGCAAGTAAAAAAACCACCGAAGCTGAACGGAAGTACACTAGTTACGAATTAGAAGTTTTAGCTGTAATTGAAGCCCTGAAAAAGTTTAGAGTATATGTGCTAGGTATCCCATTTAAAATTGTAACCGATTGTAATGCATTTAAAATGACTATGGATAAAAAAGAAATGAGTACAAAAATAGCTAGATGGGCAATAATGTTATCCGATTTTGATTATGTTATTGAACATAGACAGGGTAGCAGTATGAGACATGTCGATGCATTAAGTAGGTATCCTATTTGTATGGTAATCCAAGATAGCTTAACTTTAAAAATTATCCAAGCTCAAGAAACCGATGACCATATTAAAACAATAAAAGAAATCCTAAAGGTGAAATCTTATGATGATTATCTAGTTAAAAATGATGTTCTTTATAAATGTGTTAATGGTAATGATTTATTAGTTGTACCGGAAGACATGCAAATGAATATAATCAAGGCCGCTCACGGAAAAGGTCATTACGCAGTTGCAAGAACAGAGAAAAGTTTAGAAAATGATTTTTACATCCCTAAAGTTAAACAAAAAATTGAGAAATGTATAGCAAATTGTGTTCCCTGTATTTTAGTTAATAGAAAATGTGGTAAACAAGAAGGCTTACTTCACCCAATAGAAAAAGAAGAAACTCCATTACATACGTACCATGTTGATCACTTAGGTCCATTAGAAAGCACTAATAAAAATTACAAACATATCCTTTCGGTCATTGACGCATTCACAAAATTTGTTTGGTTGTATCCCACAAAATCTACCGATGCTGCCGAAGTAATTTCTAAATTAGAAATCCAAAAATCTATCTTTGGAAATCCAGTTCGAATTATATCAGATAAAGGTCCTGCATTTACCTCTAAAGCTTTTGAAGATTATTGCATCAATGAAAATATTAAACATATCCCGATTACCACTGGATTACCCAGGTCTAACGGCCAAGTTGAGCGTCTAAATTCTGTCATAATATCTGTTCTGTCTAAATTGTCTGTCGATAATCCTAAAAAATGGTATACACATGTAAGCAACGTCCAACAGGTGATAAATTCGACTTTTCAGAGAAGTATAAGCACAACTCCTTTTGAATTGATGTTTGGTACTAAAATCAAACTAAAAAATAACATTGAAATTACTAGTCTTCTGAATGCTGAAATACAATCTGATTTTACGAATAATCGCGAAGATATGAGAAAAAATGCTAAAAAACAGATTTTAAAAGTCCAAGAAGAGAACCGTAAAACTTACAACCTCAGACGAAAGAAAGCTAACAAATTTAAGATTAATGATGTGGTTGCTATAAAACGCACACAACAAGGTCCAGGTTTGAAGTTAAAACCAAAATATTTAGGTCCGTACAAAGTCATAAAAGTAGAAAATAATGACACCTACGATGTAAAGAAACTTGGATTCAACGAAGGACCCATGGTCACCAGTACATTTGCAGAGTACATGAAGCCGTGGACGGACGAAGCTTGAAAAAAAAAAAAAAGAATTTCACCGATTGTGACACTATACCAACTATGACAAACCTCTGGACTGACAACTAATAGAATTTTAACTTTATTCTCGAAAAGACGAAAAGACGTAAGGTAAAAGAAGATGAAAAGACGTATGAAAGAAGAAGACGAAAAGACGTAAGATAAAAGAAGATGAAAGGACGTAAGAAAGAGAAGACGAAAAGACGCGAAAAAAAAATATGAATTTTTTCAAGAAATAATCTAAGCTTTGATAAACAATTTGAATAATGACTTCTTTTTTTTTCAATTAAGACTTTGGATGCTGCTGTGTTTTTTTTTCTTTATCTTTCCAGATGATCCAACTGCTGCTGCCTCCAAAGGGACGAGCATTCGAGGACGAAAGCCTAGTCAGGACGGCCGTTGTGGGAGCGATTCTTTCTCCAACAGCCAAGTATCATGTCTTGTAAGGTTCTTCATATCGCAACTCTGATAGAAAAGGTCTTTAGAAAGCAGACGATTTTCTGAAAAAACTCCATTCAGACGAAAAGCCGAAAAAAAAAGAAATGAACGGAAGAGATCGTGCGATGGAATGTTGGGAGAGTTGGTGTTGACTTTAGAAGAATGTTGATTAAGATGACGCGATTAAGATGTTTTAATTAAAGTTTCCTTTTGAATGTTCGAATTGTAAATATTAATATGTAAATATCTTTTTTGTAAATATTAACGTTTAATATAAGTCATTTAAAAGTTTAAAAACGGTGTCAGAATTTAATTTACCTCCGAGTTTATTTACTTATATGTTCGAAAGAACTTTTATAAGAAGAATCTCCATATATATATAGTTTAAATTTTGATGAAAGTAATATTGTTGGAAAGATCTCAACTTGAGGAGTAAAAAACTCTATAGAACTAGCAGTCGGAAATTAGCCATTTTTGAGATAGCCGATAATTATATTACGTAAGCTATTACTGGGGAACCGCGAAATAATTTAGTCTCGATTTTGACGGAAGTGGTATCGTTGGAAAGATACGTATGCTAGTCCTACATAGTTTTTTATTCCTTATGACGAGATCTCGAGACCTTTCCAAGGATATCACTTTTGTCAAAATTGAGATTTTTTTTCGGTTTCTTAATAAGTGTGTACTAATTGTATGACATAAATAGTCGGATATCTCGAAAACGACTAAGTCAAACGGGTAGCTCAAGTGAGTTTTTTACAGCTCACGATGAGATCTTTCCAATAATACCACTTTCGTCAAAATCGGTGACTTACACTTCTTGCAGTTCCCTAGCTAGAGACAGTTTTAAGGCATAATTTAAAAAGAATGTTAACGTTTTTTTTTTTAGATTAACAATTTTATTACCTTTCATGGTATCATTTAAAATGTATGCATGACCAACAACCGAAACAAAAAATTCAAATAAACCACCAAGTCAACCAAAACATCCAAAATGCCAATAAACTGTCAAAACGTACAAAATTCAAACCAATGTATTTTCATTATTTGCATGTGTCTAAACATGAAAATATATAAATATCAAATTATTTATACTAGCGATGCACAACCTTTTTGCCAGAAAATCGTTTGACACCAGAATATTTCAAAAGTGACGTTTGTTTTCTTTCATAGCAAAGTTTCTGTCATTATCATAAGGAAAATTATTCTGCATAAAATTACTGGTATCTGTTTGGCCCGCGGGCCACAGGTTGTGCACCCCTAATTTATACAACCACCCAATTAAGAATTCTTATTGCACTACTGTTTCTTATTATGAATGGTGTCTTATGTATTTTGAAAGTATAACAATGGTTAGCTAAATTTTTATCATTAGAAATCTTATAAATAAATATATATATATATATATATATATATCGAGATAGAGATAAATAGATAGATATTTCTCATCCATTTAAAAATATTAAACTTCCATTTAAACTTTCTATAAAGTCTTTATTATATGAAAATAATAACTTTGTATTCAGAATTTCCCTTAACTTCGCAAATTCCACTCTAAAAAGAAATTATTTTTCACTCTATCCACTATTTATCTATATTATTCAGAAATAGTTTAGCAACTTCTAAAAGTCGCTTAAACAGTTTGATGATCGATTCGCTCTTTCATTATTTATTAAATTAACTGATCAAAAATATCTCTTCAAATTATCGATTAAACGAGAAAGTCGATTAAACCTGTTTCATGCTTTGTACTCTGATGTAAATCGTTATCCGTGACGTTGTAGATTAACTGGGAGATTGTTGATAAAGATTTTTATACAATGCAACATGTCAAATACAGTTTTGCAGTTAATGAACTGCTTGGTCTTTTCAACTATTGAAAGTTTTCTGCTCAACTTGATAATATTTAACTGCCGGATAAAAGCATAGAAATTTCATGGTTATGTGGTATTATGACTGGAACATATTTTCAGTCGAAATGATATTAAATTAATGAATTTTTCTGATTGAGAACTTCGGTGCCTGTTGCACTAAGTAGGATTTTATTACTTACAAAAGTAAATAAATAAATGAATACAAAATAAAAATAAAAATGTATAGATTTGACTTTAGGCTTGAAAATTTTCGGTGCGTTTGTAATTATATAAACATGTAGCACTTGTAGTCATGTCTGTCATGTCTGTAGTCTGGTATGTCCGTCAGTCTATCCGCATATAACAACGCAAACAATAGTTACGGTTTGAAATTTAATATGAATAATCTATTTAAAAAAATGACGAATCAAAATTTTGTCAAGTTATTTCAAATTTTATGAAAACTGAATTAAGCTTTAAAAAGGTATTAATGAAATTTTCTTCATTATATCAAAATCCTATCACAGTTAACTAAATCATTGATATCCCATGATAGGTAATCATTCTAGTTTGCAATGGTTATGACGTTCTGTTTACGATGGAGTCCTATTATTTCCGCATTCCTGAATTTACAACTGATAATCGTGATAAAGACATGAAGCTAAGAATAAGCTTTATTAATAGTTCCATGGATAAAGATTGTATTCATGCACTTTTTTTACAAGAGTGCAACAGCTATTGCATCAAGATCTTAATATTTATAAAACTAGTTATATACTATATGGTTAATGGTGACCGGCTACTTGTGATTTCAGACATTTTGTTAAATATATTGAAAAATACATGAGGAATTATCCTGAAACTCCTGGTGTGTAAACATAATAGTACAGGTCATGAACTTCTGTAAAGATTTTTTCCCCAAATCTTTATAGGGGACCGTGAAAAAATTGAAAAAGAACGAATATCTTTCGGATAACCCTGTCAAAAATAATGTAGTAAAAGCATTCAAACTGTAGATTATGAATAAGTCGTTTATTATAATAAACTGTGTTTATTTTGATGCGGATAGCATATATACTCTTAGAGAAATCAAAGTTTTTACAAAAACAGATTCAAATTTTGCCAAGTTTTTTGCTTATAATTTCCAGAGTTCTTAATATAAAATAATGTTCTTTTCCGAAAATATCACAAACAATATTTTACATAATATCCTGTAATCAGAATTTAAAAAATAATAAAAATTGTACTAAAGATGAGCAGGTTTACAATAGTTTTTCATTGCGCATGCGTATTAAAATTTCATTTGCAAATTATGGTAGCTAAATGTATAGAGCAATTTTTGTAAAAGTCTCAAAAGCATAGCTTGAAAATTTTGAAAGTGATCATGAATAGAATAAGCTTAAAATCTGTTGTTCCCAAAATGAAGCAAAAAATGAGGGGTTGTATCCAAATATAAGTAGTACGTGCCATTCTATAATGACACTGATCAATGGATAAATGGATGCAGCCCCTCCTCTTTTAGCCTCATTTTTGGAATAACGGATTTTGAGCTTTTTCTATCGACGATCACTTTCAGAATTTTCAAGCTATCTTTTTGAAACTTTCACAAAAGTTGCTCTATAAATTTAGCTAACACAATATGCAAATGAAATTTTGATACGTCCACGCATGCGCGATGAAAAATGCTTTAGTAAACCTGCTTATTTTTCATACCCATTTAATCTTTTTTTAATTCTGATTACAGGGTATTGTGTACATTGTTGTCTATCATATTTTCGGAAAAGAACATTATTTTATTTAAAAACTTTATAAATTATAAGCAAAAAACTTGGAAAAATTTGGGACTGTTTTTTATAAAAACCTTAAACTTTCTACGAGTGTACATGCTATCCGCATAAAAATGAACACAGTTTATTACAATAAGCCACTTAATCATAATATACAGTTTGGACGCTTTTGTTACTTTAGTTTTGACAGGGTTATCCCAAAAGTATTCATTTTTTTAATTTGTTGACGGTCCCCTATGGAGTTTTGAGGAAAAATCTTCAAGAAAGTGTATGATCTCTACTATTATGTTTACACACGTAGAATTTCAGGATAATTCCTCATGCATTTTTTTAGATATTTAACAAATTGTCTAAAATCGCAAGTGGCCGGCCACCTTTGGCTATATAGTGTAGTACGAACGCATCTCATTTACCACGGTTGGCATACAATTTCTGACTTGTTGAATTTAACTTGGAGTAATAGAGAGCTAATGTGGAATTCCCATAAACTTGTCAGTAAAAAACAAATTTTATTTAGACACTAGACCGGTACTCTTCATCTTTAGGCGTGAAGTCCCTCCTGTTGAAGCTGCTCTTGCAAATTGCATTATTTTTCTCCAAAAGGTTTTCTCTGTTCGTATTTATATTACAAATGAATGTAAATAATAAAACGTAATGTTTGCAATCTATATATTTACATGCATTGGGCGAATATGTATGTAAGAATGCCGTTCATAATTTATGGAAAAGATTTTCACACAATAAATTTGTTATTAAAGCCGGTATTCCTTGCGTTAACTCTAACGCTATAGATCTATGTCTAAATTTCCATAATGGCAGATTTTCTCTTAGTGCATTCATGTCAGTTTTCTATCTGTCTTTTGGAAATCTTTCAAAAGTCTTTTTAGTGTTTGTAGGTGGTGTCTATCTAATGCTCCCTTTAACAAACAACTAGCTGGTGATAAACAGAAATCTGTAATATCTCCGGATAAAACAATTTAACTGACTGGAATTTTTTAACTGACTGGATAAAACAAAAAAAGAGCTTTGTTTTTAAAATCATCAATTAGTGGAAATAATAAAATGCAACAAAATAAGTTTGTGTATTCAAAACAAAGTTTCCAAAAATATTAATTATAGATTTTGCATTATGCAAGGATGTTGCTAGAGGTTGTTATGAAGGTAAATTAAAATTAAAAATGATATAAAGTAAAAAATATTTAAATAAATTCACTCTATTAGTCGCAAAATATTTTAGTACCAATTTAGAAAAATAAGCTTCATTTTCGAAAAGGGACTAATGAAGTTGAATTTTATATGGACAAAATTTTTCACGTCAACAGCCGTGTATTAGCGAAAGAAGAATCACAGATGAGAATACATTATGTCCCATTTGAAGAAATATATCTAAAATTACAAGACACTTCCCTTATGGACTTTTTGGTTTTTGCTTGTTAAAACCAACTTTTGAGTGTCCGTATACAAAGATGACCCGAATTAAACGATTCTACTTTAAAGTTGTCTATACACAAATCTTTTCTTCAGAAAGTTCTGAAAATTTATGAAGGACATAATAAAGGTACGTCAATCAGTTTGAGCGAAAAAAAAATTATTCAAAATTTAGCCATCAGAGGGAGTTTTTGATGCATTACACAATTAGCATGCATTTATGATAGTTTACAAATTTTATTACAACACATGTTGCACATGACGGCCATCATTTACAGGTACCGATTGTAATTTTAAGACAACATGTTTCACATTTGACAACAGTATGTTCTAGGAAATTCTAAGAGTATGTCGTGAAATTCTGTCTTTAAGATCAGGTGAAGTTAATAAACAAAATTTGTAAACTATCGTAAATGTTTTTCTTAGTGTGTAATTCATTAAAAAATGCCCTCTGCCGTAGAGTCTTTCAAATATTTTTCTTTCTCTAAAACAAATTCCCAACCCTTCATTATATCTTCCACAAAATTTCACAGTTTTTTGAATAATAATTTCTTTCGTCTGTACGCAACTTTAAAGTAGAGTTGTTCAACTATGGACACTTTTGGCACCATCCACTAACATTGCAAAAGTTTGAAGCTAACAATCTATGCTACTTTCGAATTAGCCTATGTGAATAAACTGCATAATTATATCTCATTAAAAAAATAAAAAAACTTTTAGCTGAAAAGTATTGTTAAGCCTTTCGGGTCTGGTGTACTACTAATAGTACATCTTCTTTCATCTAACATATTTTTCCAGTATTTGGTAATTGTTTTCAAAGAGCCTCATATTCTATTTTAAAGACTCCTCTTGAACGCGTGTATTTAATTTTTTTCACTAAAAGACAGCCCTACAAGTCCAGGAACACTCATTCAAGATGGGTGAAATTTCGAATGCACGTCAAGCAGGGAAGTTTTCTGAATTTGCTCTCATTATTGATTATATAAATAATTAGAACTATTATTTGAAATTAAGATCGTAAAATAAGTTATTGTAGCTAATGTTTGATCTCATTTTTGTAATCAATATCATAAAAAAATTATGATTTAACAATCTTTGAATATGTGTACTATTAATAGTACAGTGGTCTTTAAAGGAATTAATTTTACTAAAATATACTCATTGTATTTATTAATTTTTAGAAATGAAATTTGTTGTAACTTAAGTTGAATATTTGTGTTTTATAACAATATTTATCATTCTTTTCGTCATATAATTCTGTTATGCAATATTATTAGCCTATAATTTGTTTTAAAAAAAGTTTGAGAATCAGTTGAAAGCGCTGGTTTTCAAAAATCAAACTACAATCTCCGTGAAACGTGTTCGTCTAAGTAATTAACCCACCATGGCTATTACATTTTAAAAAGTTGAAACATCATTTCGCCCATTTGAGGAGACATGATAATGCTGGTCCTGTGACAGAGAGAAGCAAGGTTCAACATACAGATACAGTTTATTATGTTTCATATCTAATTGTAGTCGTAAGTCTATTATAAGAGAGTCCATTGAAATTTATACGCGTAAAAATTTTGTTTGCAATGATACCGTTTCTTTTATTATTCCTAAGTTATGGTTAAAATTAATGAATAAATTCCTCGTGAGAGCTTGAATGGGATGAGCCATGTTGGAAATTCTTTTAGACCATGGTCTATTTTAATTTAGTTTTTTACAATAGAGCGCGTGATTTTTGTTTTTTGTTGTTTATATCTCATTGTCGTGTGTCATTTGTATTAACCGTGAAATGTTTTGAAATTTAATTTTTATTTTTATTAGGATTATGGGTCTTATTAGACGGATCCGAAACATGTCAATGTCATTTATTTTTAATTATTATAACACCTTTCTTAAGTAAAATAAAAGTTTTATTAAAATATTTATATAAAAGGTGAATCTTTTAAAATCTGGTGATTTAAAAAATATATTGGATTTAATAAAATTTTTATCATACACATACAGTTTAGTATATATATAAAGGTCCAAATTAGGAGGATGTAACTTTAGAAAAACATCTTTTTTCAGAAAAATGCAACGTCTACTGATGCTTCCATGGTGACAAAAATTGCTTTAAAACTTTTCATACCAAATAAAAGAGGTCACCAGAATATACCAACAAATGAAAATTTTATTTTTATTTTTATTGCAATTTTTATCCGCTTTTTTCTGTTTAGAAGTGTAAATTGAGTGTCAACTATTGTGAATTATATAATGCTAATTGAATATTTTAAAATATATCTTTTACGTTTTTTATATATCTTTCAAAATTTCTATTTGAAATTGTACTGCATTTATCTTTTTCAGCATATTGTACTAATAATAGAATACCCATAAATGACAACTTGTCCCTCGAAAGACCACTGTACTCTTAATAGTACATAATGTAATTCCTTAAATAATTATAATATTTTAATAAAACTTAATTTTTGCCTTTCAGAGCAATACTTTTTCATGTTTAATCAAAAGAAAAAAATTTGGAGCGTAAAAAAAATTCGGACCCGAAAGGTTTAAAACAATTAATTTGTGAAAAAATATAAAATATGATTAACACACGTAAAAGTACACTGTCAAACCTTATTGCATATAATAGTTTTAAATAAAAGCACTATTTATCTGTATTAACTAACAATAATCTAAAGATACTTGAATAATAAACTGTAATTATACTATCACAGAAGTATGCACATTAGCAGGTATATATAATAGCAATTTGATTATCAAGTTAGTTAAATTATTAAATCAATGACTGTAATTGTATTTTAATTTAATCTCTGTCATTCGCATAATTGGTTAATAAAAGAAATCAAAATAATGAACAATTATCAACTAACCAGAACAGCTAATTAAATCCACTCCAAACCTAAACTATGACGCAAATTGTTATTTCTGATAGTGTAAATTAATTGCACGATTCTTCTAAAAAAATTCAATTCATAGCAAGTACATGTTTGGCTTTGGGGTTTATAAATTTTCAGTTATTTTTCATTATCCGAAATTTTATGCACCACCTAGTAATGGTTGAAACTATGGTAAAGAAAGAAATCAACGTAGGATATAAAATTTTCACATCTTTCTGACTTGTTGGTTTTTAGAAAAATATTTTGCTTGTTTTCAAATAATAATAGTAAATAAAAATATCTTTGGCAAAAATAAAACATGAGCTCTAAGTAAAAAATATTTAAAAATAATAATAATAACGCCAGCACCAAACGTGGAAAAACAATTTCTGAAATTTTAAAATTAATTTCTTATTTTATAGCATTATACTTAAATTTAAGTATATAGTTAGATGTAAATTTTAAGAAATGTATAATATTCTGTTTTCGAAAATGTTTTACAAAATAAACATTAACTTTAGCAATAGGTATTATACCGCGAAACAGAAAGCTTTGCACAACAGCAAAATTTACAAATCCGACAAAATAAGTTTGTTAACAATTTCCCATAGAAAAAGAAAAAACCCTCATTAAAGACTTAAGCATTTAAAGCTGCTCGAGGCGAACTTAATCGGATTTCCATTTAATCGATAATGTCGAGTTGAATAATCTCTATTTTAATAATATGATGGATGAATAAAAAGAAATAAAAATTTTTGTTCTGTCGACTGGAAAAGAGGAAACCCATGTGGCATTGGTAGAATTAAAAGAAAGATACTGGTCGATAATTTGTATAGTTTAACTCACTAAAATAATATTTGGTAGACCTCGGATATCAAATATTGAAGATTGATAATTAATTTACTTTCTTAAATATTTGAAATAATTGTGGAATCTTTAATTTTCGCTTACATAATGAAAATGTCATAAATAAGAGAACTTTGTATTATTGGAATAAATTTAATTAAAACTTCATGAAAAGATTTTCAAAAAGTATACGATTAACATTTATTGCTGTATATTGTTTGTTTTGTGGTATTAAAGAAATGTAAGTTGTCTTTTATCGTCTGAATTACATTATTCTCAGTAATTTGTATTGGTTAGCACAGTTTTGGAAGTAATTGAACAAATTTTGATTAATTTTTTAGCAAAAGCAGGACTTTTTTGCGGAGGGAGGAGGGGAATGAAATTACAAGAAAATACGCTGATCTATAATTTGTTTAGTTCCAGTACAAAAATAATATTTGGTAGGCCTGGGATATCAAAAATATCAAAACTGTATAATTAATTTACTTTTTTGAATATTCAAAATAATAATAGAGTTTTTAATTACATAATCTAAGTACATATATAAAGAATTTTGTATAGATGCGAATAAAGGGTCTAACCTGATAAGCATAGAGAAATGACCCCTCTGCCAGTGTCTGTAATAAGGCTCACTATGAGAATACAATATACAGTGATTTTAGCCCCTGATCTTAAACTGTCCTTGAGATAATCAGGGAAGTATGCGCTGGTGCTACAATTTTTCCAATATGTTTTTCTCAAACAGTACAAAAGTTAAAAAAAAAAACAGAAACAATGCTAATTATTAAAAAATATATTAGCTCACATTGTATGTTTTTTTTTTTTTTTTTTTTTTTTTTTTTTACATTTTTAGTCAAATTTTAACATACAAGAATAAACAAAAATATTTTTTATAATTATAAATGTGGCAATTTTATATTTACACCAACCAAAAGTTCCAGAATAATACTCAAAATAAGTACTTTTAACAATAATAATAAAAACTAATTAAAATCGAAGATGTGCTTTTAGAACTATAATAAAAATCATGCTGACAACTTCTTAAAATATTCCCAACTTTTCCTATTTGTATTTGCAGATACGTTGCGATTAAAAGATTGGTCAGTTCGTTTCTACTTGAGCAGGATGCGTAGTATGTTAAAATATGAAAATGTTTCCACTCATACCATTTCCCTACAATTTTGTTTCGTATTTGTAAAATTCTGTTATTTTGGCATGCTGCGCATTCTTCTGGCTTAGTAATATGAAGCCGATGGTCTAATCGATTGTCTAAGTGACGCTAAATAGGAGCTGTAAATATATAAGATAATCAACTTTTGGCAATTTCAAAGCCTCTTTCAACCCTACGATAGTTAGTGCCAGATCCTTCCCCTTCTTCCTTAAAGTAATACGTTATATATGTTCAATGTACCGCCCCATAGACTTCTGTGTGAAGACCATGATAAGCATGGTATGCAAATGTCGCCAATCTGTTTGTATGCTCTTGATATTATTATGACAAAAAGAATAAAACTTGGTGAGAAACCAAAATCACTGAAGACAAAATTTATTATATTCAGTTAAAAGTTTGAAACGAAATTCCTTTTCTTAATGTTAAAAAATCGCCATAAGACTCCAAAAAACCCGAAAGTCCCATTGAAAATCGCTAAGTGCACAAACTTTACTACTGGGTTAAAACATTGTAATCTAAAAGCTTTCGTGAATGACGAAAAATCGACTCAAAACTCTAAATATCGTTAAAAAAATCCCATTGAATATGTCATTAAAAGTCTCTAAAATTCGAAAATCATGGAAGGTAAAATATACTATATTAGGCTAAAAGTTTGAAAACGATTTTTTTTTTTTTTTTTTTTTTTTTTTTTTTTTTTTTTTACAAGTGTCAAATAATCGTCATAAAATGTGAAAAAATGCTGAAATTCGCTAAATGTTCAAAAATCGTAGGACACAAAATTTACGACATTGGGTTAAAACATTGTCATCCAAAATCTTTCGTAAATGACAAAAAACCAACGCAAGGCTCTAAAAATAAAAAAAAAATCCTATCGAATATGTCATTAAAATTTTCTAAAATTAAAAATATATATATGGAAGACAAGATGCATACATTAGGTTAAAAGTTTTAAACCGAATTTTTTTACAAGTGTCAAATAATCGTCATAAAATGTCAAAAAGCATGAAAAGAAGACAAAATTTATTTTATTGGATTAAAAGATTCAAGCCCGATTCTATTTATTAATGTAGAAAAATCTTTTCAAAATGTAAAGACGTTAAAAGTCACGTAAACATTGATTTTTTTTAAAACTAAAATAGTGCTTTGAAATGCATAACTGCTTTCATAGAAGTATTTTTAATTCTAAATTGTGTAACTCTGCGTGCAGCAGTCTCTTCAAAACACAACATACATACGCACAGACAAACTTCTTTCTTTATTATTATAGACCATATACATGATCCAATATTCATCAACAATGGATGTAATCAGACCACTAAAAAATGTTTCATTTTGAGTTTGCGTTTATTTTTTTTTTTTTAATACTCAACGCATAAGATTTAAATACTCTATATTAAAATACAGCATTCAAATAATATTAAAATAAAAAACTGTCTGTTAACAACTTATTCCAGTATAACTGATTGGAAAAGACTTAATCGGATTTTCATCGAATCAATATCGGATTGAAGATGCTTTATTTAAGTAATATGATGGATGAAGAAGATAAAAAAGGATAAGACGATTTTTTTAATCGACTGTTATGCTTCATCATTTTGACACATGAAAAAATGTCTGAATCGATAAATAGTATAGTTAAGTTGTCAAACTGTTTTCAACAGAAACATGATAACGATTTTTGAGTATATGTGTTATTTTTCAATCAAATTACTAATTATTTTCTGCATGCATTTTTTGGCAGAATAATCTTGATATTTTATTAGTTTTTTAAATAGTTATGGCTTTAAAAGTCTCTGAAATTCAAAAATCGTTTATTTTGTTAGACAAAAACTTCAAAACTAAATTTATTTTGTCCATGTTAAACAATCCCCACGAAATGCGATAAAACACTTAAAATCACATTAAAAAATTGGCTAAAAATTCAAAAATTGGCGTATGAATCTTGAACAAACTTTATTCAAAAAAGGACAAAATTTGCGCTATTAGGCTGAAAAAGTGAAACTCAATTGTTTTTATTAACATAGGAAAATGTTCTTGAAAAGTTAAAAAAAATCATTTATTATCGCGCAAAAATTTAAATGAAGAAACTTTAATAATAATTTTTAAAAAAACCCCTAAAATTGGGTTTCTAGGTGCATATTTACCTACATAAATATCTTCCTTCCAAATTTTGTAGCTCTGTGGACAACGGTCTCTTTAGAACACAACAAACAGACATACATCAAACTCTTTTCCTTATTATTATAGATTGTAAAAAAGATCCAATCTTCATTAACAATGCATAAAATCTATCCACTATTTTTTTAACCTTACATTTGTTTTGTTTTTTTAGCTTACTTTTTTAAAGCACCCAACGCATAAGATTTTAAATACTCGGCATTTAGAGAACAGAATTCACATAATATCATATTTAACCATTTCGGATCCGATTTTTTCTTCAAATTAAAAAAGAAAATTACTTTTACGTTAATAATACAAATACTAGTTGTCCAGATAGATTAATTAGAGTTTAACGAATATTTCATTATCTAAAAAATAACGAATGTTGTTGTTTTGCGTATTATTTAATTCATATTCATATGACAATAGGCTAAGGAAGAGTTTTTGGAGGTGTTTAGAAAATATAATATTGCTACAAGATTTATCTGATATTACAACTTTCTAATGCTTTTTGTGCTTTATTACACACAATTCTGTCACGAAAGTAATGTTTCATTTAAATTTGAAGAGCAAAATACATGTTTAAAATAAAAGAATCGGAAACGGCGCAAAGAGAATTAAGCAAATATTTATTATTATTACTAAATGTCTACACGTTTTTAAAGTACATAGAAACTGCATAGACACATACAAACATTACTACAAGTAAACAGTAACAAAAGTATTTGTTAAAACAAAATAATACTCAATTAAAAACATGTACTATTAATAGCACACCAGACCCGAAAGGATTAAAAAAATATCCTGTTAACAACTTATTCGGATTTAACTGCATCGGAAAGACTTAATCAGATTTTTATCGAATTGATATAGGATTGAATAAACTTTATGATGGAACAAAATATAAAATGTCTATTCTTTTAATCGATTGTTACCCTGCATCATTTTGACACATGAAAAAGTGTCTGAATCGATAAATTGCATAGTTAAGTTGTCAATTTGTTTTTGCAACAGAAATACAATAATGATTTTTGAATATATTTGTTATCTTTTCTTTGTTTTCCAAGATGTACTATCTTCCTTCTAAATTTTGTAGCTTTCGCTTCAGAACACAACAAACAGACACACATTTAAAAAATTCCTTATTATTATAAACTATATAATACATAATCCAATATTTATTAACAATGAATAAAAAAATCCACTGAAATTTTCTTCTTTTTCAATTTATCTTTTTCAACGTTTAACGCATATGACATAAGAACGACATTTGGAGAATAGCCTTCGCATTTATATTAAAATAAAAAACTGTCCTGTTAAAACTTATTCGAATTTAGCTGCTTGGGAAAGACTTTGTCGAATTTTCATCGAATCAATATCAGATTGAATAAATTTCATTTAACTAATATGATGGATGAAGAAAATAAAAAAAGGACAAGACTATTCTTTTAAATGATTGTTAACGCTGCGTCACTTTGGCGCATGAAAAAGTATCTGAATCGATAAATAGTATAGTTAAGTTATCAAATTGTTTTTCAACAGAAACATGATAACGATTTTTAAGTACGTATGTTATTTTCTTCTTTGTTTTCCTATCAAAATAACAGATTATTTTCCGCCTATAATTTTTCAAAAATTATCTTTAAAATTATTCCATTAATTTGTTTAATAATTTATGAAATAACTATGGTATGTACTAACTATATTCAGGGCCATCGCGAAGAAATTTTATTGGTGAGGGAGAAAAATTTAAATTGCCCAGTCAAATTTTCATATTTGTCAACTCGTTTTAAAATTTTGTCAAGTTACCTCACTTATAAAATGTAATACAGTTCTTATTTGTAAAAAGTTTGATAATATTCCCAATCAGAGTTGTAACTTTTGCAAATTCTATCAAAAATAGGAAATGTATTATAGTTTTTATTAAAATTTTAATTAAATTTGTCATAAAAGTTTTAAATTTGCCAAGCATAACAACATTTGCAAATGTTTGGGGGGGAGGCTCACCCTCCCCCCCCCCCCCTAGAGAGGTCCCTGACTATATTTATGGTAGACTTCGTCTTCTGTTTTGAAGACATCTTTCTTATCAAATTTTGTATAAAGTATCTTTTGGAGTGTATATAAAGGAGGTTTTTTCCATTCAAATGCAAAATAATTATTAAAATACTATTTCATAATATATATTTAAAATATTAGCATTAGTAATTTTATGAGCAGAATTACGTACGAAGTAATGTACTGCAGTGAAATATAATGTATCATTATGCGCATTAAAGTTGCAATTGGTTGAAAAAATATTTTAGAAGCATAGGCAGATACTAGGTCCTTGTATGTAATTAACCTGAATTTAAGAAATAAAATCCTTTTACGAATGTGAAAAAACTGTTGCAGGAGTTGAGAAAAACGTTAAAAATCGCATTAAAGATTACTGAATATTCAAAAATCGTAAGGAACAAAAATTACTACAATGAGTTAAAACATTGTTAATCAGAAATTGTTCATGAAAGACAAAAAATCGATGCGAAATGCAAAAAATCTCTAAAAATCACTAAACATCCCATGAATATGGCATTAAAAGTCTATAAAATTCAAAAATTGTCTAGGACAAAACTTACTATATTAATATAAAAGTTGAAACCGAATTCCTTTTGGCAGTGTGAAACAACCGCCACAAAATGCAAAAAAAAACCACTAAAAATCCTGTTGAAACATTCGATAAAAATTCAAAAATAGGTGTACAAATTCCTAATAAACTTTATTAAAAGAAAACAAAATTTACTCGATTGGAGTAAAAGATGGAAACTTGATTTTATTATTATTATTATTATTATTATTATTATTATTATTATTATTATTATTATTATTATTATTATAGAAAAATGTTCTCGAAATGTAAAGAAACGTTAAAAATCTCATAAAAAATTAAACAAAATAACTGTAATAGAAAAGTCTAAACTAAATCTGTGATGTTGCATACTTACATACCTAGTCATTGTCCTTCCGAATTTCTGTGTGTGTAGTGGTCTCTTCAGAACACAGCAGACATATACACAAACTTCTTGCCTGTATAAACCCTATAAAGGATCTAATGTTTATTAACAATGCAAAAATCTATCTACTAATTCATTTATTTATTTTGAACTTATGTTTATCTTTTTTTTATCACCCAAAGCATAAGATTTAAATACTCGACATTTAGAAAACAACATTTACATAATATTCAAATAAAAAAACTGTCCTGTTAACAACTTATTCGCATTTAGCTGCTTGGGAGAGACTTAATCGGATTGACATCGAATCGATATCGGATCGAATAAGCTCCATTTAACTAATATGATGGATGAAGACGATAAAAAGGGTAATGCTATTATTTTAATCGATTGTTACGCTTCATCATTTTGACACATGAAAAAGTGTCTGAATCAATAAAGTGTATAGTTAAGTTGTCAAATTGTTTTTCAACAGAAACACGATAACGATTTTTGAGTATATTTGTTATTTTTTCTTTGTTTTCCAATCAAAATGACTGATTACTTTCCCTATGAATTTTTTCGAAAGCATTATCGTTAAAAATATTTCATTAGTTTGTTTAATAGTTTATGTAACTGTATGTTTCATTTGCTTTTTTGAAGACACCATTCTCATCAAATTATTGCATAAAGTATCTTTTGGAATGCATATTTATCAGTTTTTTCATTCAAATGCAAAATAATTATGAAAACAACACGTGATATATATTTAAAATATTGACAATAGTTATTGAACGAGGGCATTTAAATACAAAATAATGTATTGTAGTGAAATATAAATATCATTTCTGTGCATTAATGCTGTTATTGTGCGAAAAAATACTTTAGAAGCTCCGACGGCTACTTAGATGCCTGTATGAAGCTTTCTAAGTTAACTTTACCTTGATCCCAAACTTTTATAATTTTGAAAATATTGTTTTATGAAATTATGCTATTTTTTTCTCATAAATAAGTGAAAACAAGCTTAAACTAAAAAAAGATTTGTTTGTTGCTCTAGAAAATATTCAATGACTGAATTTTTTGCGAAATTGTTTTTAACTATGCAATTGTGTTAAACATCTTTCAGACATTTGTTTCAATGATATTTACTATGGAACAAACTCAACTTTTAGTTCCGGTTTCAATTAAAAATGCTATCGTTGGAAAAATCTTTCCATGAGTATCAAGAAAAAACTGGAACTATCCGCCTGCATCCAACCGTTCGCTAAATACGGGAAAAGTTCTTAAGACGTCATACATAAAAATAAATAAATAAATAAGTAAATATGGTTATGGCAAGAATAATCGGAAAACTCATTCCATAAATATTAACTGTATTTATATAGGAACAAGTCACTTCAACCATTCATAAGACATTTGCTAATTTTTTCGGTGAATCATGTATAAAGATAAAAAAATAGGATTTCATCAAGAATTGTATCATTGAAAATTCCTTGCCGTTTGCACCAACAAAAATATAGAAAATAACCGATTATATACAACCATTCACGAAATATGGACGTCATACACACATACACACACACACAAATAAATAAATAAAAAGAATTATTACGATGTTGCCAAGAATGCTATCATTGGAATAGTGTTTCCCTGAGGGTAAAAAGAAAACTAACCTTTCATGAGATATTTGTCAATTTCTTTAGTGACTTTTTCGTAAGGAAAAAGATTGCAAAATAAACCCGATTTTTTTAAGAAAAGGCATTTTAAAAAGGCCTTTCCATGAGCATCAAGAAAAATACAGAAACTAACAGCCTAAATCCAACTGTTCATGGAATATGGACCAAGTCCTTAAGATATCAAACATGAAAAAAAAAAAAAAAAAAGAATAATTACGTTTTCGTCACGAATGCTATCATTGGAAAAGTCTTTCCGTGAGGATAAATAAATAGATATATGTAAAATTCTGATCTACAATATGCAATGGCTAATGACTAATGCTTCATATACCATTTACCAAGCGCACTTAGTCTTAGTTATTAGCAATCATGGGGGGCACACGGTGGTAAGGCAAAAAAATGAATTCATTGGAATATTTTTCATTCAAATAAAACATATTCGACATGCTTTAAAAAGAAAAATTTATTCATACTTAAAATCAAATAAATAATTCCACGAATACTTCGCTTTAAATTTCGTACAGACGTAATATGCCGGCATGATAAAACAGAAAGATGATATTACCAGTTTTGAACTTCAAATTTGCGCGAATCACTTTGCAATATTTAGCATTCATTAAAGGGAGACCAAACTGGTCGCCAGACACGACTAATCAATATATAAAGAAAAACTGCCTTTTGTCAAAAATGGTATCATTGGAAACATTATGAGAGTTTTATTATTATTATTAATATTATTAAGCTTGTATTATTTATCAAACGGATTTAAAAAAACTTTTAATTATTAATTTCCTTTGGCTGTTCTTATTCAGTTGAATTTCTATACAGTCAGATTTTAGAAATCGCTAAAAAATAAAAAACAACTTTTTAAAGGAGATTTTTTTTAGATAAAAACTTTTATGAATGAGTTGAGCTACAGTATTTCTTTTTCTAATTGGATAGCTCAACAGATATATTTTCTAGACAATTAGCTAATAAATTCTCTATTTTAATCAAATACAAAAAAAATCTGGAACTCTATTTAGATATAGAATGAAAAATAATTCTCTAATTCTTTTAGAAACTGATTACTACATTAATAAGAACTTCTGAAAACTCACAAAAGTATCTGAATTGCTGATATAAAAATACTGAATCTCGAAGACGCCAAAAAGTCAATTGGAGACATAAAACACGTCGCACATTTTTCAAGTGTATTTTATCTTGTCGCCGCGTTGCTTAGTTGATTTACTTAAGTAGCTCCATAAAAATCACAGAAGAAGTGTTCTTAGGATGTCATAACTTACTTATGAAATATTTAGCTTGATGAGGCTTCGTGAGAAGAAAGAAAGAAATGTTATTGTAACCACATAATTTATATAAAAGTACTCTTTCTTAAAAATTATTCAGCTCTGTTTAATATAGCTGAGTTATTTTTAACGATTTTTTTTTAAGAGCAGATTGTTAATTCGACGAATGGGTATTATTATTATTGTTATTTATGTTTATCGTTTACTCCAAAAATATGTGATCGATTCATGGGTTTTTTTTTTAAACTAAAGTATGATATTCTCGTATTGGTTCCATTTAAATTTCATGAAAATTCGTACAGTATTTTTTTAGAAATTCAACATAAAACACAATAATAATAATAATTATTATTATTATTATTATTATAAATAAGCATATTTAAACTATTTCATTTTCAACGATTTTCATCAAGTGACATAGCGCTATCTGTGTAGCGGGGAAATCGCGATCCAGTGGTTTTCCTCCCTCTCTATGTCGTTTTGTTTCTAGGATTGTTGTAGGGAAAATCAAAAAGCAATGTTTTAATAAATTTAAACGTCACCAAAAACTGGCGATAAATCACAAATAAAATAATAAAACTTTCAATAAATCATCATAAAATCAAAGCAATACACGAAAAGCGTTTCAAGCTGAAAAATACAACATCTCACTGCAAACACATGTCTGTAAAGGGACAAGGGCACAAATTATTTTCCAGCTCGAAATTCACCCTGTGTATTGCTTTGATTTTATCGTGATTTATTGAGAATTTTATTATTTTAATTAATGTTTTAATCGTTAAAAATTTGTATGACATTAAAAAAAATTTTAAATTGTAAAGTGTTTAAACTCACCCAATATTTTTACAGTACACTCATTTTATCTGAAGAACAATATTTAGGATGGGCATACGGTAATAAAGATGGTAATAGATTATGGGCTAACTAAATGTCCCTATCAAATTTTTGAATTTAATATAAAATAAAGCAAATGAAGTTTTTTTTTAAGTTTATAATTATGCAATTTATTGTTTTGTCAGAGAGTAATAGGGCACAACATAGCTTCGAGGGAAGTCTTGTCATGTTACAATTATTAACAACTGCTATCCCAGCTAATTTTGAATTTTTTTTAATGAAAATTAGGATAAATATGGCAATAATTTAAATTACGTTATTGATTCAAAAGAGGTTTTTTTCCCCATTTCAGTTACTTAAAAAATAATAATATGCCAATAATATCTTGTCATAATCATATCTTTTAGGAGCATTATTCAGCCCGAAATAAATATATTCAAATAAATATTCATATTATGCTGTCGCATTTCAGTATAACAGATAAGGATCTTCATAGATAATTATGTAATACAATTTTCATGCTATAAAGAAACAGAAAATTATCCAAATTTATTAAAATTTGAAGTGTCCCAACAAATGGGACGCTATTAATATACAGGTTAATAGGATATATTTGCGTTACAAAACATACTTAATGATCCCTTCAGAAAGTTTAACTGTCTTCCAGTATTGAAAAATATGCTTAAAAGGGGCTTCTCTAACCATTTTTAGTAAATAATTTTTCAAGGAAATTTTTAATAGAGCTCTGCTTCTTTAATTATTAAACGTGATTATACTCTAAAAAATTATAAAAACAGTTTATATGTTTAGTATTTTATTTATGATGTAGAGTTTTAAATTTCTTGTTAAGTAAGTTTTTTCATAAAATAAAAATAATATCCATTCGTCGCTAAAATAATACTAATCTACCATTATTTTTCCACTGTTTTTAGTGATAGAAATTTATTTTAATTAAAAATAAATAATTGAATTTCTTTCGAATGTATTTAAAGCAAATTACATTGCGTTCCAATTATAACTGAACAAAAGTCAGACTTGCCTCACTGTTCATAAAATAAAATAAATATTTAACGACCTAAACTTTGCTAATAAGTTCTTAATTCACATTAATCGCCGAAGCTTGATTAATGACGTATTAATAGGATTACTTTCATTACTAAACTTGTTCAATGTTCCTTCCAGAAAATGTAACATTCTTCCAGTAATGAGAAATATACGTAAAATGGACTTTTCTAACCATTTGTAGTAAATAATTTATCAAGAAAAGGTTTGAACAAACCTTTGTTTTTTATTATTATATGTAATTACAGCGTAAAAAAATATCAAAACAGTTTATATACGTAATATTTATGATGTATAGAGTAGGGCTGGCGCCTTTTTGAAAGATTCATGCAAGACTTTTTAAAAGTAAAATTCCATTATAAAGAATGCTTTCTTTCAAATCAATAATATTTGCATCAGAAAAATTTTCAAAACCTGTAAAAGCGCGTTAAAACCAGAAATATACTTAAAAAATTAAAAATTTAATCATGAATATTTTTATGATTTATAATTATTGTTTATGAAATGTAATTATGATGGTTAAATATGGTAATAATCAGAAATAGCTCTTTTTAATACTTAAAAAGTAACAGAAAAGTAAATGTTTTTTTACCTTCCTCCGCCCCTAAGAAGATGCACGTTCATGAAATAAATGTTCAGTTTTTATTTATTTATTTATTATTATTATTATTTTACTATTATCACTACCCCACCGGCTGTTTCAAATAAAAGGTGATAAAGGTTTTTTCTTTTTTCTTGACTAGGACTTTTCTTTTCAACATGCTTAGAAAAATTTAATAAAACTTTGCAGAATGATTTCCTTCTATGAAAGCACTTTCAAATTATCTTTCTGGGACCACCCATATGGATTGGTTGCTATCATGCCTGCCTTTGTTTTTGTACTTTTTTATAAAAGTAAGTTCATACCTTCAAAACAAGTCAAAGCGTATTTTCAAATCTTAAAAAAAAATTTAGCAATATATCTGATTTATTAATTTATCTACTTTTTGTTATTGTTGTTATTATAGGCCCGATTACAGTGTCTTGCATCTTACCCTATAACATTTTAGAGACATACTTCAGATAGAAAAATGTATAATTTGAAATTTGATTTCATAATGGAAAGAACGGTAGAACCTTTGTGTACCGTTGTAAAATTCATTTGCATTATGTTAAGACTTGCCTGTATGCTAGTATTGTGCTATAATAGTGCCCCTGTTTTCAGTTATGAATAATAGGGCTCTTTATTAAGTGCTAAGAGCTGGTGTACGCTACTGCTTATTGAAAGAAAAACTGAACGAAGCTCAGACTTGCCTCGCTTGCTATAAAATAAAATAATAAATAAAATAAAAAAAGATATAACTACCTAAACTTTGCTTAATTCACATTAATCGTCGAAACTAGAACATATTAATAGGATAACTTTTGTTACAAACTTTGCTTAATGTTTCCTTCTGAAAATATAACATTCTTCCAGCAATAAGAAATATACATAAAATGGACTTTTCTAACTATTTCTAGTAAAGAATTTATCGAGAAAAGATTTTAATAAACCCTTGTTTTTTTTAAAAAAATAATTATACGTAATTATAACATAAAAACTGTCTGTATACGTAGTATTTTATGTATTGGCGTAGAGTTTTAAACTTCTTGTTAAGTAGGTTTTTTCCGCAAGCCCTTCTGTCACTAAAATAATACTATTTCATCATTATCTTTACAGTGCTTTCAATAACAGAATATTAATTTAATAATTAGAAAAACTTGTTATAATTGAATTTGTTTCAAATATAAAAAATAAATTACATTGCATTCGAGTCCAACTTGAACAAAAGGCAGGCTTCTCTCGTTATTCATAAAATAAAATAAAATGCGATTTTCGTAAGGATTTTACTACCGAAATTTTGTTAATAACTGCTTAACTGCTCAGTAATCACTATAGCTGGAGTAACGCATTAATAGGATTACTATCATTACAAAGCATACTTAATATTCCCTTCAAAAAGTTTAAAAGTCTTCCACTAATGAAAAATATATGCTTAAAATTAACTTTTCTAACCATTTCTAATAAAAATGTTATAGAGGAAAGTTTTTAATACTAGTTTATTTCTGTTATAGTTCTGCATAAGTATTTAGTAAGTAAAAATATAAGAATAGTTTATATACGTAGCATTTATGATGTACAATTTATAATTTTTTTTTTTTATTATTAAGTAAGTTATTTCAACAAATGAAAACAATAGCCATTTTATCGCTTACGATTTCATCATTATTTTTGCAAAGCTTTTTATAAAAGAAGTTTTTTATAAATTTGTTATAATTGAATTTGTTTTAATTTTAATAAAATAATAACTAAAATAAAAGTAAATAGCATGGCATTCCAATTCAAACTGAACAAAAGGCAGACTTCTCTCGCTATTCATAAAATAAAATAAAATACAATTTTCATCCGGACTTTACTACCGAAATAACGGCTTAGCTCCTCGGTAATCCTTATAGTTAGAGTAACGCATTAATAGGATTACTATCTTTACAAAGTATATTTAATGTTCCCTTCAGAAACTTTAGATGTTTTCCATTAATGAAAAATATATGTTTAAATTTAACTTCTCTAACCATTTCTAGTAAAAAAAAAATTATAGAGAAAAGTTTTTAATAGTATTTTATTTCAACTATAATTATGCATAAGTATTTAGTAAATATTAAAACAGTCTACATCTTTAGCCTTTATGATATAGAGTTTTATTAGTAGTAGTAGTAAGGGGTCTCAAGACTGCTTTTACCTGGGTTTTTTACCTGGTAGAGCAATTTAGCAACCTGCCCATTTAATTTTTTTCTCATTACCTGTAAAACATAAATTAATAAACATAATATTTTTAATTTAGGGAACTTAATATACCTTCTATTTATTTATTTTTTATATTCTATATTTAAAAGTTGTAGAAAAAATAATTAATAGTACTTTATTGCTGTTATAATTATGCGTAAGTATTTAGTAAATAAAAGTATAAAGCAGTTTATATGTTTAGCATTTATGATGTAGAGTTTCCATTTCATTTTTATTATTATTATTAAGTAAGCTATTTTCAACAAGTAAAAATAATAGCCTTTCTGTCACTTACTAATTCATCATTATTTTTGCAATGCATTTTAAAGTAGAAGTTTAGTTTAGTTTTTAAAATATCTGAATTTATTTTAAATGTATTCAAAGTAAATTCTATTCCGATCTAATTACAACAGAATAAAAGGCAGACTTGTTTTTCCATTCATAAAATAAAATTGAGAAAATACTATTTCATGCCTTCAGTAATAGAAGTTTATTTTAAATAAAGGAAAATAACTTGTTTTAACTCAAATTATTTTAAAATTCATCTAAAGTAAATTTCATCGCATTCTAGTTATAATCTGTCTCTCTATTCATAAAATAAAATTAAGAAAATGGAATTTTCTTAAGGATTTTATTATCTAAACGTCATTAATAATTGCTTGATTCCTCGGTAATCCTCGAAGCTTGGTTAACGCATTAATAAGATTACTATCTTTACAAAGGATGCTGAATGTTCCCTTCATAAAGTTTAAATGTTTTCCGATATTGAAAAATATGCTTAAAATGAACTTCTCTGACCATTTCTAGTAATGAGTTTGTAAAGGAATGTTTTTAACAAAGTTTTGCTTTTGTAATAACTATACATACTCATACTGTAAAAAATATAAAAACGGTTTGTATGTTTAGTATTTATCATGCAGAATTTTAAATTTTTTCTTAAGTAACTCTTTTAACAAAAGAAAATAATTATTATTCTGTCGCTATTTCATCATTATTTTTACAGTATTTTAATAATAGGATGTTAGTTTATTTAAGTTGTTTTAACAGAAATTATTTCAAATGTATTTAAATTAAATTATATTGCATTTTAGTGGTAACTTAACAAGCGGCAAAATAGCCTCTCCAATCATAAAATAAAATTTATAAAATACGATTTTCGTAAGAATTTTATTACCGAAATTTCGTTAATAACTGCTTAGCTCCACGGTAATCCTCGTAGCTTGAGTAACACATTAATAGGATTACTATCGTTACAAAGCATAATGTTCCCTTTAGAAAGTTTAAAAGTTTTCAAGTAATGAAAAATATATGCTTAAAATTAACTTCTCTAACCATTTCTAGTAAAAAAGTTATAGAGAAAAGTTTTTAATAGACCTTTATTTCTGTTACAATTATGCATAAGTACTTAGTGAGTAGAATATAAAAATAGTTTATTCGTTTAGCATTTATGATGTGGAGTTTTATTTTATTTATTTATTTGTTTATTAAATAATCTATTTCAACAAATGAAAGTAATAGCCATTTTGTCGCTTACTATTTTATCATTATTTTTGCAATGCTTTTTATAATAGAAGTTTAATTTAATTAAAAAATGTATATCGATTTATTTTAAATGTATTTAAAGTAAATTCAATTTCGTTCCAATTAGAATAGAATAAAAGGCATACTTCCTTCTTTATTCAAAAAATAAATTAAAAAAATACAATTTTGTAACTTTATTAAGTTTAGTTTAAATTTAAAAAAACTGTTTTAATTTATTTTAAATACATCTAAAGTAACTTGCATCTCTCTATTCATCAAATAAAATTTAAAAAATGCGATTTTCTTAACCGTTTAAACGCCAATGTTCCCAAATGGGAACATTGCATTATTTGTAAAACAAAACATATATTTTCCAACATAATAATGATGTTCTTATTTTTCCTATAAAATATACGGTTAATTTAAACTTTTGAAAAAAAAAATATGTTTAAGCTTTATCATAGGTATAAGGAATATGTAAATTCATAAATTTTCATAACAAGCATATTAATTGCTTTTAACGTTTAACTCTATATTACACTTGACAGCTAGGAATCTAAATGTTTTTGGAATTTGAGAAAATACTCAAGAACAATATACAATAGCATATAGCGGAAAATAATTTATTTTATTTGCATAGATTGTCAATCAATAATCATGTTCCAAAATGCGAACACTGAAATGAAAACAGCCAAAAAATCTGCAGAAACTTTTTTTTGTGTGTTATTTTCTAAATTTGTACGCATAAATTAAAGCATTTGAAGCTGTAATATAATGGAAACAAAATTATTATTACATTGCGATATTAATTCGGCTCGTAAACGGTTAAGTATTTTACTACCAAACGTCGTTAATAACTGCTTAATTCTTTAGTAAAACTGGAATCTTGGAGAACTCATTATTAAGATTACTATCGTTACATAGGATATTTAATGTTCCCTTCAGAAAGTTTAAAAGTGTTCCAGTAATGAAAACTATGCTTCAAATGAGTTTTTATAACCATTTCTAGTAAAGAGTTTGTCAAGAAAAGTTTTTAATAAAGTTTTCATTTTGTAATAACTATTCGTAATCATACATTTAAAAATATTAAAATACATTATATGTTTAATATTTATCATGTAAAATTCTAATTTTTTTGTTAAGTAAGCTCTTTTAACAGCAGAAAATAATAGCCATTCTATCGCTTAAAAAATACTATTTCATCATTATTTTTACAGTGTTTTTAATGATAGGAGATTAGTTTAATTTTTTGGAAAAAAATTCTTTAATTGAATTTATTTCAAATGTATTTAAAGTAAATTATATTACATTCAAGTTAAAACTTAACAAAAGGCAAACAAGCCTCTCCAATCATAAAATAAAATAAAATAAAATGCAATTATCGTAAGGTATCGATCTACCAAAATTTCGTTAATAACTGCTTTACTCCTCGGTAATCCTCATAGCTCGAGTAACGCATTCATAGGATTACTATCGTTACAAAGCATACTTAATGTTTCTTGGAGAAAGTTTAAAAGTCTTCCAGTAATGAAAAATGTATGCTTAAATTTAACTTCTCTAACCATTTCTAGTAAAAAAGGAGCAGAGAAAAGTTTTTAATAGTACTTTATTTCTGCTATAATTATGCATAAGTATTTAGTAAGTAAAAGTATAAGAACAGTTTATATGTTTAGCATTTATAATGTAGTTTTTTTTTTTTTAATTAAGTAAGCTATTTTAACAAATACAAATAATAGACATTCTGCCAAATACTATTTTTTCTTTATTTTTGCAATACTTTTTATAACAGAAGTATAGTTTGATTAAAAAATATATCTGGATTTATTTTAAATGAATTTTAAATAAATCCCATTCCGTTCTAATTAGAACAGAATAAAAGGTAGAATTGTCTCTCCATTCATTAAATAAAATTAAGAAAATACAATTTCATAACTTTAAGAAATTTAGTTTAAATAAAAAAAAACTTGTTTTAGCTTAATTTTTTTAAAAATATATTTAAGGTTAATTACATTACATTCCAGTTAGAATATATCTCTCTATTCATAAAATAGAATTAAGAAAATGTAATTTTCGCAAGGATTTTACAACCTAAACGCTATTAATAATAGCTTAATTCCTCAGTTTTCCTCGAAGGTTGGTTAACGCATTAATAGGATTACTATCGTTACAAAGCATGTACTTAATGTTGCCTTCAGAAACTTTAAAAGTTTTCGAGTAATGAAAAATATGCTTACAATGGATTTCTCTGACCATTTTTAGATGTTTAGTATTTATGATGTAGAGTTTAAAAATTTTTGTTCAGTAAGATCTTTCAACAAATCGAAAATAACAGCCATTCTGTCGCTTTGAAAAATACTATTTCATCATTAATTTTATAAAGTTTTAAAAAAGAGTTTAGTTTAATTAAACAAAAAACTTGCTTTAACAGAATTTATTTCAAATGTAATTTAAAGTAAATTACGTTATATTCCAGTTAGAACCGAATAAAAGTCAGACTAGTTTCTCTACTAATAAAATAAAATTAGGAAAATGCAATTTTCGTAAGGATTTTTCTGCCTTAACATCTTTAATAACTGCTTAATTCCTCACTAATCCTCGAAGCTTGATTAACATATTAACAAGATTACTTTCATTACGAATCATACTTAATGTTTCCTTCAGAAAATATAACATTCTACGATTAATTACCTTTCTAACCATTTCTAGTGAAGAATTTGCCGAGAAATTTTTTCAATAAACCTTTGTTTTTGTAATACTTACATGTAAATATTTAAGTAAATGTATAAAATTAGTTTATATGATTAGCAATTATGATGTAGAATTTTGAACTTGAAGAGTATAAATTGTTTCCGAATGTTTTGTTTCATTTAAAGTACCTAAGAGTTTAGAATTTCCGTTTTCATTATTTTACTCATAAAAGTGTCCAAGTATTTTTTTTTATAAGAAGTTTTACTTTCTATATCGGAATGTTTTTTCATTCCTTTAAAAGTACTGTCATCGAACTACTATTGTCTATTATGTAAGATGTCTGAAATTTGAGACAATTTATATTTTAGACGCACCGTCCACATTTCAGTTATTACTGTGTTAGATAAGGATCGAAAAAAGTCTTCCAATTTCAAACTTCTTTTTATTCACTTTTTAACAACTATACAGAGTGAAAATTAAAAAGGCAATCAATGTTGATTCATGTTTAAACTTTAGTTTGAGCATTTTGATGAGCGCAGCGTCGTCTGCCATTAATATTTTGTACTTAAACAAGGAAATCCCATTAAATTTCCTGTATATAAAAAGGAAAGCTCTTTTTGTTTTAAATGCTGAATTTGGGGGGGGAAATTATCCATTTTTTGGGTTTCGTTCATCTGACGAAACTTTGGTTGTCTCACTCCTCTGTCACAGAATTCGTTCTCTGGAACTGTATAAGTTAGAGCCTTGAAATTTTGAATACTTATAGCTGAATACCTCCGATCACACGACAAATCATAAAAGTTTGAAAATGTTTTATATTATTTAAATTAAATGAATTGATTTAATGATCTCCGTGCATATTTGCGATTTACATCTTAAAACATAAGCTTAATTTCAGTTTATTCCGCTTATTCAATTTCTTCCTATCCGCACAACCCAACTAGTTTTATTTATGTTTATGCAAGGGGAAGAAGTATTTAATGACTGCTGGAAATATCATTGCTTTTAAGAATGAAATGCTTTTCAAATCTTACATTTCTATTTATTCATTCTGCATTATCTACGAATGCTTTAAAAATATACTTTTCAAAAAGTGTCGCTTAAAAATACTTCAATGCATGTTTTATTCTGAACATGGAATTTTCAGATTTGATCTTAAAACTTTAGCACTTTTTGCAAGGAAGTACAAAATGTATTGTTTAATATTGAATTATTGCGGTTTTATCACAATTTTTGAACAGTAGCTTCTGTTTTATTTAATTTTAGAAAAATATTACTAATTCTGCGATTGAGCACGGTAAATACAAATCCTTTTAAAGTATAGAATAGAAATTTTCGGTATTTTTATGTTAGCCTGAAGCAAATGATAAATCGTCAAATATTGTTCCATCATTCGTCACCATTTATATCGATTTCATATCATTTAAAATAGAAAATTTTTGATCATCATAATAGTAATAACAATAAGAAACAGCATCATAAATATCATAAATCAAAACGTCTTATTTTAACATTAAAACATTCTTATTGCATTATAAATTAAAAGATATTATTTTTTGTGTGTGAAAATAGTTTATTCATATTTACTGATTTTTTTCTGGTCTTTACTGATACTTCATCTTTACTGATTTTTACCACTTTTGTGTACGGAACTAGTAGGTTATATAGTAAAAGATTAAGAAACGTGCATCTTTCCTGCAATCACTTTTAGCATAAATATATTTTATTTTAATCAAATCATTGTTTATAATTTGCACACGCGAAAAATAGAAATTGTTATTGGCGAGAAATAATTTCTATCGGCGAGGTTTGCGGCCGGTTAACATAAAAATGCCAAATTTTCTAATCTGTAAAATGATGCCAGACTTCTTGGAAATTCACGGAGTACATACACTTTGTTAATAATCATGTAAAGTATAAAAAACACTATGTATATTCCACTTTCTCCTTTAAATGCTTTACCCACCAGGTTTTATTGCACTTTAAAGGGTGCGCCTCCATTCTTCTCCGCAAATCTTGAAAGAAAATCTCCAAATGCATTGACATACCCAACTCTTGGCTTCTTTGGGAACTAATGAAGGTGTTAAAATCTAATCAATATTTGCTGTTATATCAAGAATTCTCGATGCTAATGGATATTGCTCTAAATCACAATAAAAAGCTTCATTTGGCGAGAATACAAAAAATTAAATTCGCCACACTGCAATTTTTTTTTTCTAGCGACATTCTCAATGATGTTATTTTGAGATTAAGCGCTTTCAGTGTAACTTATTATTTGCGTTTTGATATTTTAAAGAACTTATTTATACTAAAAATATATGTATGTTTTCATTTAACCCAATAACAAGCTATCCCGAGTCTAGAGTTAACTCAGGCATTCTGTCGTAATACTATAAAAATCAATCAGACTATCTTTTTTTCTGCACTTTGCAAAGCTTTTGTCACACTTGATACATCAGTTTCTATTAAGAATACTTGAGTTTGTGTGGATTATTATTGAAAAACAATTACAAATATTGAAGCATATACTCGAAAGCAAATTGCGGGTATGTAACTTACCAAATTTTCTCATGGCCTTTGAGTCCGCAGCTCCTCGACATTACCTCAGTTTTGCAATTATGATGGCTTGTTAAATGTGAATACTAATATTTTTCCACGATTTCTCATTAGTATAATAATTTTAGAAGTTTTGTTTGTGAAAACTGTTGAGCAATTGTTACTCCAGTATCCAATGCCATCTATAATGTGCAGTACTATATCAAATACAGAATAGTAATAATAATAATGAAGATTAAAATGGACAAGTCTGTGTCCATATCTCTGTCCCGGTATGTACAAGAAATGAGTTCGGGCTTTTTTTTTTTTTTCTCGGAGTCCGAGCCTGTCGATTTAGAATCCAAAGCCAGAAAAATTTATATTTTAAGACTCTGAACCTATAACACTATCCAATAACACAATTGAAAATACTAAGTAGAATATTGTTTGTAACATTTTAAAATTGTTTCAAGGTTAATTTTCTCATTCAAAAATATTTTCTTACATAGAAGTAACTATTAATCTTTTGAATTCGAGAGGTGATTCTCATTGACCAGTATAAAGTCCCGCGTAATGGGTACTCCAAATGCTCTGGACACCAATATTTATTACAACTTATTTTCTTCGCCTTATTTAATGGCCGAATAATTTATGATAAAATAGGGCGAAATAAGCTGTAAAATATTATTGGTGTCTAAAGCATTTGGCGTCCCGATTGACGAGGGACACCTGCAACACTAATGGTGAGTAAGAGTCACCTCTCGAGTGCAAAGAGTTAAACATAAATATTCCCTTGTGATGTCCCCCATCATTTTCCTGTCTCTGAAAATCTGTTGAAATTAGCATATTTGTTATTAGTGCACAACCATTGATAGAAATCAATAAAACTTTGTTATATTATCTATTCGCCATATATGCTTATATTGCTTTAAACACACTACTCCCATACCTCTCTTAACTGTAAAGCTGCTATCAGATTCAGCAACATTTCGTAAGACTAATCACTGCTACATGTATTTCTATTGTATTATCTGTATTCTACAGTAGCAGATAATAGTAGTCCGTCTTTTGGAAAATTCTTTTATATGTTTCACTCGTTTGATCTCATAGATAAAAAAAATATATACATACTAACTCAAATACGTAAATAATGATATACAGATAAATACATTGCATAAAGATAATAAAATTAATTTAACAGTAATTTTTATTAAGCATAAGTCATTAACTTGAGAAACTTCACATAGTGTTTTCTATTACTTATGTGATGCTATTAAACAATGCATTTTATACTTCGACTGAAGCCAGTGCTTTATTATTTATTTTTTATTTGCATGCTATTTCTTTTGTGTTTATAAAAATATACTCAGTATTTGTTTTTGTTTTTCCTACATTATATTTTGTTAAACTTTTACTAAAAAAGTCACGATTTTAAAATTATCTGTTATGTATCATTTGACGAATTTCTTTCAAAATGTTTGCTACTATTAAATTCCGTTAATATTTCAATTAAGAATAAAACAAAAAAGAAATTTTTTTGAACACGAATAGTGTACCTGATATATACAAAAGTTGAATTATCTGTACTTTCATATAACATTATCCCTTATTACTATTCCTTTGAAATCCAAAGCTATTATAAGTTTAATAATAACTCTGTTTACGTTAATAACAATGGTTTTGATCTAATAATTCCGTTCAAATAAGCAAGTAACAAATCTCCGAGCAATAGCTATTTATATCCTTGCACTGATAACGGGAGGCATTCATTGGTGAATTTGTAAGGATAATTCGCAAGTATAATAATTCAGAATAGTTTAGTATAGCTTATTTGTAATAATAGATTTGAATGATTCAAAATCCGTTAGCTTTTGTAATATAATTTTATCATATTATTTCGTTCAATAGGATTATTGTTCTCCTGTTACTGAAATATATATATATATATATATATATATATATATATATATATATATATATTTGGGTTTACTATACTGGATAAACCAAAAATATGATGCTTTAATTCCTTACCTGTGGGAGATGAATAGACAATTTAATTTATCTTGCAAAAATGTTCAGAATAAGGTAGAAATTAATATTTTGTTGAATTTATTAGTTATTAATATTCAAAAAGTTACATTTTTTAAAATTTTTATATTGCCCCTGTATCCTCTCTATATTAATATTATAAAGGAGTAATATTTGTGTTTGTTTGTTTGTAAGAAGCAATCATTTGAATTACTGAACTGATTAAAAAAATAATAGTGGCAAAAGCAGGTAATCATTTTGCTGTAACATAAGCTATATTTTATGTCGAAACAGCAAGCTAAGGGGTTACAGCAGCAAAAGACTTTCTAAAATTGTAATTTCTGTCATATTGCTGGGTTACAAATTTGAAATTTGGTGCGTGAACAGAATTCATTATCGATAATCATGCGTAAACAGAAATCATTCGTAAATTCTTTTTATGAACAGTTTCTATGAAATTCAAAATTTAAAAGGATGAAATAAATGGAAAATTTTCTTAATACGTTTTAAATTACGATTTGTTTAAAACTGTCAGAGCTAGAAACTTGAAATTTGGCATGGCTATTATTTTAGGTTGTTGCTTTCTTTAATAGTTTTTTAATAACTCGAAATTAAAAAGGGTTTAGATTGAACTCTTGTTTAAAAGGTTGAAATGGAGATTGGAACCAAAAATAACAAAAATAGGAACCAAATTCAAAATTTAAAAGGATGAAATAAATGGAAAATTTTCTTAATACGTTTTAAATTACGATTTGTTTAAAACTGTCATGGCTAGAAACTTGAAATATGGCATAGATATTACTTTAGGTTGTTATTTTCTTTAATATATATATATATATATATATATATATATATATATATATATATATATATATATATATTTAAATTAAAAAAGGGTTCGGGCTGAAAAGACATTCGAAAATTGCTATTTCTGTGATACAGTTAATATAGTAATTTGTAATTATCTGCTGCCATATAATTTCCTCTAATAAAAATATGCACACAAATATTACTAGGGAAATATTCCTACAAATACGCGCGCAGAGCCGAAGGTTTTGCTAATAAATTATATTTAGATAAATTTTTTCGATGTTCTGACTTGTTCAACACTAAAAAAATAAAAAAAAATAATAATAATCATTGTTGTACGTCCAAAATTTACCGAGTTACGACACTTTGACATTTGTGATATTTCAAAGTTTAAAAAATCGTCTGCATTTTTTTTATTACCGGTAAACTCCAAGTTACTGGTAAATTCCAAACACCAATCCCCGAGGTTACTGATATTCAATAAGCTTATTCTTTCCATTATTACATACTCAGCACACACCAAATTTCAAGTCTCTACATCAATTTGCTAGGGAAGTAGATCGTTTACAGACACACAAACAAACAGATGGACGGCATCTTTTTTTTCTAAAAATGTGTTTCTTGGTAGCTCCAGTGTCTAAAACGTGTAAATCCCTCAAAAAAAAAAAAAAAAAAAAAAAAAAAAAAAAAAAAAAAAAAAAATCGATTTTTAAAACGATTACAGGATTTACCCTATACAACGTATGATGAGTAAGTAAAAATTAAGGATAAAAATATCTGCAAACACCATTAGCTAAGCTAGAATATTATTTCATTCATTTTATCAAAGTTACAATAAAATATTAAAGAATGCAAATAAAATGCGTGAGAAAAAAAAAAAAAATCATATTATGACTTCATTAAAATATGACGCCATTGCTTTATTAAAAACACAGGAGAAAGAAAAATAACTTTAATACATTTAAAGTACAATTTAATTTAATATAACAAAGCATACCTTTTAGACTACACATGAATTACAACTATTTCGGTGAATCGGTGAATTCTATTCTTCTAAGCCTTTCAGTTTCAATTTTTGTTTTTTAATCATAAATATAGCATAAATCTGTGTGGAGACGTGACACTTTATTAATTATTATTTTTTTATATATATAATCGTTGCTGTGCAGAATATAATGCGGTATTTTATTTTTGTGGAAACATTAATTTGAGAAAAACTTTCATTTCATTTATGAAAAACAGTGCGTATTTAAGTTTTAATTGCTTGCAATTTGTAATCAAAATACATGTTTGAATGCGATGTGAGTATACTATATCAAAAGCCGATTCAAAAATCTTTCGAACAATACCTTATTCATCATTTTGCGTTTCGTAAGTGCACAGAAAAAAGGATGTTGACAACAAAAGTAATACATATGATAAAATTCAGAGAATATATAAAAATTTAAAAACGTAACTTTATAAAAAGTTAATAACAGGATTATTTCTTCAACAAAATATTAATTCCTACCTTATTTTGAACACTTTCGCAGCTTACATTGCATGTGTATCTCTAACAGGTAAGCATAATTGTTTACAAGGGTGTTTCAATGTTTCGGAGACTCTCTATATACTCTCTGCAATACGTAGACAGCGCATAATAATTATTGTGTCCGAATTTAAGTTTACGAAAGATATTAAATGTTACTTTTATTAAAAGTAACAAATAAATAAAATCGTGACTTTAAAAAAAATTTTAATTTGATGAGTTCAAATGAAAGTGTTTAACATTTATAAAGTTATCTATGAACTCTAATTATTTTTTTATGTGTTGTACTTCACGAAGTTTTAAGAAATGCAAATATTATTCACAGAATTGTATTTTTCCAATTAAATACCCGAATTGGCTTTGTTAAATTCGTGAATGAACGTCTCTGTTCGAATTATCCCTACATAATAAATGTTATGCATTAATTATATTTAATCACTAGCCTTTCTCTCTCATACGTAAGTGAAATGAGCAAATACAATATTGAGAATAACACATGGGTATAGATTGAGAGATCCAAAGCTTTATTTCCTACAGGAGGCTAGTTTAGTAGGACTTCTCTGGGATCAAGTAACAGATAGGCGTGTAAATGAGATGATCTCGGTATCTTTTTTCATTAATTTATGAATATTTCAAAACCATAAAGGAAACAAATATAACGCTCGCGGAACCCCTAGTAATGTCTAGCGGAACCCCTATTTTGCGAAACGCTGATATAAAGGGATCATTTTGTGATTCCCTTACACGTGCTTGATTACCTTGAATTTTAAGTTGAAAAGCTATCTGATTTTGACATATTCAAAATAAGTTGACTTAATTAAGGGGACTCCGCACCCTAAAAAAAATTTATTATAAACTTTAAAAATATATATATTTTAGAATACTACTATGCAAATGTTAAATAAAAATAATTTAATAACAAAAATTAGAAAATTAAAATTACTTTTTCAGGAAATTTTGAAAAAGTCCTACCTTAAACCCCAAATTTAAAATACTACTATGATTTTTTTAATAACAAGGTTTAAAAGAACATCGCCTTTTCAAAAACATTTTAAAATTCAAACATTTTCCATTATTTAAGAAAGGTGTTATATCTAGTAAAACCATTACGTTTTGGATGACATTATGTATAATCTTAATAAAAAGGAACTAAGATAAATGAGTTTAAAAATTTCTTTTAAAGGGTGAATATGATATTAGAGATTATAGGCAGAATCAGTCTAAAATTTTAGCAAGATATAGTCGAAAATATGTGGTGTAATAATAATAATAATAAAAAAGAAATAAATTCGTAACAAATTTTGATATTAGTAGGGTGGCGAAAAAATGAAATGGTCTATTTACAAAGTGCATAAAATTTGCTTAATTCACACCTACCGTGAACCAAGTACGTAAACAGATGCCACATATAAAAAAGTATATGAAAATGGGCTTGGTTTGCTCTGCGAATTCATAAAACACATTTTATAAATGAATTATCTCGCTCTTTTTTTCTTTCTTTTTTCTTTTTAAAAAAAATGAACTTTTTTGTAAGCCTTCCATATTGCTATTTTCAGATAAACAAAATTGGAATTATATTTTCTATTAATAGAAGACACTATTCAGAATTTCATAAAAACAGAAGTGTGTTAGAAAAAGATGGGTAGACTCCAGATTATTACAGTTTATTAAAAATTGTGATATAAAAATTACACGCTATTATGACGTAATGTATGTACATTAATGATTCTGCTGTTACGCTTTCATTTGAACTATTCAAAGAAGAACATTTTTTATACTGTCTTTAAAAATTATTTTAATTTAGTGCTTTTTGTTCTCATTATGCGAAAATTACTACACAATGACAAATACATTTATAGTATAACATACACACAGTTTAATACAAAATACACATTGTCTATCCGAAGGAAAGACGAAACTTTTTTCTGCATTCTTCAGTCCCAGATGCAAGTAAGTTATTGATTTAATCCTGTAATATTCTATTGTTTTGCGAGTTGACATTTATATTTGTAAGAAATCAGAAGTTGTATTTGTGTTTAAAACTAAATGATTTCTTGCGAGATAACTTTTATACTGGTATAACTGTCAAATCTCAAGTTTTTGATTAACATTATTTTCGAATAGTAATCTTCCACATATTTTTTGCAGAATTTAAAGTCAATATTTCTATTAGGAAAAAATGGTAGTCACAAAATGGGTGGTTGGCATCAATGCATGCATTTTTCATAAATTATAACAAATCTGCACTTTCGTATTATCCGTGCCATGAGGATAATTGCAGAAAAAGGTTGTCAATTATCAATCTATTGTGGCCTCCGGATATAAGGATTTCTGTCATTAGTATGTGCCTTTGTTGGCGCAGTTGTACTGTCTAACCACGCATAATACATACGTACCGCAAATCTTAAATTTACTGGGTAATTAAAATAGGCATGATGGCGATATCTCTTATATCGCTAGTTTTATAAACATACCATATTTACTGATTATAAAGCACATCATTGTTTTTGATTCGTAAAAAAAAAAAAAAAAAAAAAAAAAAAAGAAAGAAAGAAAGAATTGTGCATTACACATACCTTTGTTTTTTTATTTAAAAAAAAAATATGTTTATTATATAACGTTGACTCCTGATTTTTTATTACAAATAAATAAATAAATAAATATAAATAATAAGTTTCGTGCATAATGCACACCACTGTTTTTGACTAAAAAAAATTAAAATGTCCATCGTGTTTATTTTAAAGTTTTGAATAAAAATACTTCAATAGAGCTTTTATTTTAAATATGTATTCAGGTGAGGTGGTGGGGGGGGGGGGATGAATATTTAACTAATAAATTCGTTTTGCATGCATGTTATTAATTAATTATTAATGTGTATAATTATTTCTGTTTTTTTATACATAATGATAAAAATGATATACATGTTTTTTATTATTATTATTATTTCTATAATGTTAAATGATCATAAGAGGGGAAAATTGCGCTATTAATGCATTTTTCTAAAATTTGATTTCTGTTTTTTTCACGTGTTAACTCTAAAAAATTGTTCATGCTTAAAATTTTCAAAATAAGAACAAAGATATATCTAAAATTACAAGAATGATGCATTTGAAAATTTTTTAATTAATGTATTTTTACTAGACGTTTGAAATCAATTTGTATAATTAATAATTATTACTAATATTTATTTCATGTGTTAACTCTAAAATAAGAAATTTTAACAATTTAGACAATATGTTTCAAGAAAACAATTGCTTAAAATAATATATTTTAAATTATTTAATTAAAAAATATTTATTAAATGCATGGCATTAATTTCTTATTTAAATTTTACATTTTCGAGCCTGCTTATTTACTTATAGTATGTAGAAAAAAGAAATTATTATTGGAACTGTAAATTTTATAAGGGGGGAAAAATAAGGTGTAATTTAAGCATGCTTGCTGACAGATTATTTTTCAGCAGATTTTATTTTATCGTATTGATCTTGTAAACGTAAATTTCGTGCTCATTTTTGAAAAATAACCAGCTTTTAATGTTTTAAAATACTTAATATTCAAATCTTAGGGTTTTACACAAAGTGTTAAGATATGTTGTTTATACTATTGCTATTCGTAATTGATGTTTGTTAGTAAAGAAACTAACATGTTAAAAAAAGCATAACTAAAGAAAATATTTTTTAATTATTTGATTTTTTTAATCTAATTGAAGGAAAGATTTTTTATTATTTAATTTTTTTAAATCTAACAAGTACTTACAAAATGCATGACATTAATTCTTGTCAACTTATTATAATTTTGCGTGATTATTTCTGTTGATTTATCATGTGTTTATATTGTGTTTGCTTTTATCTTTTATTCTTTTATTTATACTGTTTACTCACATTAATAACATAAACTGGCAATTTCAAAAGCCTGCCCAAGATTTTTTTTTTAATTTTTATTATGATGCATTTACTAATTGCATGAAATTAATTTTTGTTTATAATTTTGCATGATTATTTTTGGTTATTTTTTTTTTGTTGTTGTATGTGTATCTATTATGTTTGTTTTTATCTTTTTTCTTTTGCATTTACATAAACAGTTTCTCCAAACCTCCTATTAACAATCTTCTCTCATGTACTAATCTGATTTGATGGTAAGTACTTCTTGAATTATACAATTTAATTGAAATAAAGTTAAAAAATAACTAAAACTAACACTGATTGTTATCCTTTGCATTAATGATAGTTTTTATAACTTATTTGTACTTTACTTTTATAATACATCTTGGTTTTGGCTTTATTCTTGTGAGAAAGGGAATTATATCTAACATCGTTTATTGAATTAATTTTTCTTTCTCTTTTTACTATTTATTTATTTTTACGTTTACTTTTTACATTTGTTTTTAAATTCATTTTTCCTTTTTAAATTAAATTAAGTTTTACAATAAGACGATTTTTTTCCTTTCAATACATAGAATCAAACATAAATACAGTCAAACTCGGTTAATATGAGCGCAGATAGTATCCCGAATCTCTTTACACAATTCGAAAAAAATCGTTTTCTTTGTATAAAATAATAATAATTTTAATCAAGATTTGTCTTTAAATGTTTCTTCGGCATAAAAAAGATAGCATTAATTTTATTTCTTATAAGAAATGTTGATAGACCATATAACACGCATTTTTAACTCTAAAATATTACTTTATTTCTCTCTGTGCGTGTTATACACAGAATATAAAATGGTTGATGCAAAATCATAGGAAATTTTTGCAAATATTGCAAAATTGTACATATTGCAAATTTTTAGAAGCATGTTTAAATGCATTTTATGTATCAAAATAAACAAAGAAAATACAATGTAGATTTTCTAACAAACTTTACCATCCTGATCAGATAACAAGAAAAGTTCATTAAACTCGTCCTCATTTATATTTTCGGGAATGTCATCTTCCTCCTCACTGTAGTTTTCATGCACCTTATCTTCACTGTATCTTATCATCCTCAATGCCGTCAGGTTTATTTAATATTCCACATTTTAAAAATGATTTAACAGTTATTTTAGATTTGATTTCATTCCACGATGTTATAATCTATTCACACATTTGCATTCATGTCACATGCCGCATATTTCCTCTAGACCGGGAGAGACAATCACCTCATCGAGTTTACAGATGAAAATCTATAGAATTAGTTAAATCTCGATTTGCATATTAGAACGCAATCGGTCTACCAAGTCACTCTTGTCGTAAAACACCTAAAAATTTGATTTTAGCGATTGACTCGTAGCTAAAATCGAGTGTTTAGGTATTTCCCACCAAGATATGACTTGGCAGATCGATTGCGTGAATTGTTGCACTAACAAAATCAACCCTGGTTGAATTACTGCCAAATCTGTATTAATTTCATTTATTCTTTTTTTAAAATTCCATTTGTTTTATGGTGTCAGAACAAAACCAAAAATGGGATCAAATTTGGTGCGTGTTATATGGCAGTCTATGCTTGAGATAAAAATATATATTCTCAAATTAATGATATGCGTTATACGCCGGGATCTATGGTAATTGTGGAGGATGTACAAATTTGATGACCCTGATGGAAATAACATTAAAAACTAAAACACAAAACATAAATATTTAATTATCATAAAGGATAAAAGGTTTTTTGGGGAAAAAATTCATATATTAACACATTGGGAGACGTAAAAATATATTTTTCTGGATTGGAGGAAGAAATTAATACTGTTACCGAAAATTTGTAAGAAAAAAGAAGATGTAATTCAAGCACATGTCTTCCTGATTGGTTGTGAAAAAGCATGTTTTAATTTGTAGTGGCGTTTGTAAACAAAGATTTCGTGCTCAATTTCGAAAAATGGCCCTCTCTCAATGCATTTAAATATTAATGTAATGGTATTTTTATGCATGTTATTATCCATGTTATATGTATGACTATACACAATGTATACAATTTAATATAATTATTTTACAAACCAATATTGTAATATGTGTACATTGGGGCCTACTGATATTTTGTCGAGGCCCCGCAGAAAACTGCGTCAGTCTGCATGCATTCAGCATTTCATTTACTGGTCCAAAATTGATGATTCAATAAAAAAAAATCCACGGAATAATACCTCCGGAAGATGCAATTGTTTAGCGAACCTTGTGTTTGACTATGCCGTTTAAAAATTCCGCATTCTTCACAAAGAAAAAAAACTTTTAATTTACAAAAATTAATATGTAACCACGGACGAAAATGATATTCCGAGTTACCACGTTTACAAAACACGTTCTTCATCTTTATAAAACTCGGAAACCAATATATTTCCGAGATCAAGGCTCCCAAATGGTCTGCCAACTGAGCATCAATATTTTCTTTAAAATATTTTCGTTTTATATTTTTCTTGCAAATTGCGCAAAAAATGCCTTCGGAAGTTGATTTTAGCACAAATCCTGTAGAAACCTAATATGAAATTTTCTGTTAAAAAATACTGGTGTTCCGTTCGCGGAGCTTTTGGGAGCCCTGCGAGATTTTAAAAAATATTTATAAAGTATTTTTTGCTGCGATTGATTTTCGGAAATATTTCTGAGTAGATTTACAGTGTGTAAATCAATTTCGGATGATGACAATTCTCAAGTAAGCATTTTTCCATGTTCAAAATACAAGTTTACAGATAAAAATAATAAAGTAGCAAAATTAAATTTAATATCTACATAACATTATTATTATTATTATTATTATTATTATTATTATTATTATTCTTGCATGTATGAGTTCAATTGCTCAGCTGAAAATGTCTAATTTAGAATAAATAGCGTTCTAAAAACCCATATCCCAGATTGAGAAAATTAATGTATACTGTAAAAAACTTATCCGAAATGTTCCATAAAAATTCTTTTTATAAATGATTTTTTTTAATCTAGAAAATATACTGGTTTCTGAGGTTTATATATAATAAAGAAAGCGTTAAGAAAAGCATGAGTAACTCGCGTAGGTTATTGTATACTTTAATTCGTGATTATATTATATTTTCGTAGATTAAGAGAAAAAATATATTTTTTAATAGCATGTCAATATTTATAGGGTAAACCGCATTTCTTCATGGATATTGTTAATTTTTCTGTTTTGAGACTGTAAAAATTTGTATACTTGGGAATAATATTTAGAATTGTGCTATAGTATCTAGAAAATGTATACTTACATTTTATTTTTAAATACAATTTTAGAGCTTTTGAGAAATATAAGTTGTACATAAATTCATCTCTCTAATTTAATGCAATATTATGCATATTTTTCCTTTTATTTTTAAAAAGAAAATTTAAATTAACAAATATAAATGGATTTTAATTGATATGTATGTTTGTATTTATCTAAACAGATTCGTACAATATAAATTTGAATTATTTTTCTCGTGTTTACCAATATTTATGCTGCATCAAATTACGCAATAAGGCAAGCAAACACAATAGCCGTTGCTTTTACACCACTCTATTACCACTGTAGCATCATATGAATACTGTCATGTGAGTTTCGTATTCCGCCTTTTATTGTTTAAATTCATACGGATTTCGTGCTCATTCTCTATTTATATTGTACATTTTAATTCTATTTTTAAATTAATTTACTTACCGTGTATATTGTCGGTCATAAGATACTACCTGTATATAAATAATAACAAAATGATTTTTTAAATTACACATTCATGTATCTCCTTTTATTTAAATACTTTTCTCCAAAAATATCCAGTGATATAAATCTGCTAACTTGAATTATAAATAAATCTTTTGATGAAAAATCTGTAAATACAGTAAAACCTCCATAACGGACACTCCCGAATAGCGGACACCTCTATTTAGCGGACAGTTTTCTAATCCCCACTCCCAAAACCTAATGTTTTGTAAGTTTAACCTCTGAATAACGGACATTCTAAATAGCGGACAGTAATTTTGGCAATATAGGATGAAAATTTATTTTTTAACGAGAAAAATAAATGAAAAAAAAAAAAAAGAAAATAGTCTCTAAATTTATCAAGATAATGTGTCACAAATTTTGTGATCACAGATAAATATACGGGGTGGACTGGGAATCTCTATCCAAAGCATTTGAAATTCGACAATGTTACAATTATGTTTCTTTCCCAAAACATAATTTCAGTGTGCCAGTCACTTGATCAAGACGTAATTTACAATTTTAAAGCTAGGTACTATAAAGTTTTTATTATGCTCCGTTCTTTTAAAGTTAGATTATATGAATGCACTTGAGAACTGCCTAAAATTAGTTAATGCTGTCGATGCTACAATTTAGATTTCATTCACTTTAAGTGATGATGAAAGAGATGCTGAAACTGAAGATGTTTCCTGCAATATCGGGAATTTCCAAGAAGCGGCAAAATACAGTGAGCAATTACACAGCTCTTTTTTTTTTTTTTTTTAAGAGAAATTACATATAATAGCAAGCAAAAAGAAATTTTTGTAACAGTTTTTTTTTTTTTTTTTTTTTTTTTTTTTGGTAAGAATGTAATAGATAGTGGATAAAGTTATACAAAGTTTTAGTTCAGTTTTATTGTTTAAAAAAAAAAACTTTTCATTTCTGATTAATCATATAATAGAGGTTTTTGGACATATAAAAGTCAATAAATGAAACATTAAGCATTTCTTAGCAATTTTTTAATCTCTTAGGTTTTCCCAATAGCGGACACCTCCGAATAGCGGACAATTTACGAGCTCCCGAGGTGTCCCTTATTTAGAGGTTTTACTGTATTATATATAAATGGAAGGATATAAAATATTAGTTTCCGTCGCGTAGGCTAAATCCACAAATTAATACAGATTAAAGAAAGATTAAAGCCTCTCTTACCTTCTTTTTTTTTTTCTTTGACGTAATTTTATATTTTAACTAATTGTTATTTAAAGAACCTTCTAAAAGACAAAAAGAAAAAAATGAAGAAGAAGAAAGGATTCATTAGCAGATTACCAATAAACGTTATATCGGCCATAAAAGTTTAATACCAGTTATAAATTTGCCTTGTTGTTAACTTATTTCATGTAAGATCCAGATAATAAAAAAAAGAGAGAGAGAGAGAAATTACCTGTGTATTTATAGATTTCATTTTAATGGATTAATATAGAAAATTGATTTTTAAAGAACATATTTTTTAAAAATTTATTTGTTGGATCTCATAATTACTGAATCATAAATTTGTCTTGTTGGTAAGTTATTTCACTTAAGTTCTAGATAAAGAAGACAGAAATGACAGAGAAAATTGTTTGTAAATTAAATATATAGGTTCCGTTTTAATTAATTAATGCATACAGTTTATTTTTCAATAATTTAAATATTTTTGTTTGAATTTACATGTTGAGTTTCATAAATATTAAAATTCAAAATATTTATTATAAAAAAATTAGTACATATATTGAAATACTTCTAAGGATGTAGAAAAAGTAAAATGTTTATATAGAATTATTAACAAAGAATTCTGTTATAATCGCTGAGCGTATGTATGTAATGTTTGTATATAACATTAAAAACAAATAGAAAAATTATATTATTTCTCCATCACTTTGCCAGCCAAATGTCAATTTTTCAATTACTTAATTGAAAAGTTATAAAAAATGCGAAATCACAAAACAATATTGCATTTATTTTTCTTTGAAATGTTAATACCAAATTTTATCTTATCATATTTCTTCCCATTTCTACAATAATTTTCTTTTAATTTCAAATTCTTTTTCACTGATATATATAGATTACATTAGTTACTTACAATGCAATTTTAACAGTAATAAGATATTTTATGTATATAAATAATAAAAAATTATTATTTTATTTTATACATTTATATGTTTTCTTTAAATCTTTTCTCCAAAAATATCCTAATGAAACAAATCTATCGACCCGAATTACAAATAAATTTTTGATAGAAAATCTGTAAATTTTTTATATAAACGGAAGGATGTTAAATATTAGTTTTTGTCGAATAGGCTATATCCAGAAATGAATAAAGATTATAGAAAGATAAAGTCTCTTTTATTTTCCTTTTTTTAACGTAATTTCAAACTTTAACTAATCGTTTTTTAAAAAGTCTTTTAAAAGACAAGAAAAAAAATGAAGACGGGGAAAGGTTTTATTTGCAACATTTTATTTATCTGCAAGAAAATTTATATTGTGCATAAAAATTTATTTAAACTTATTTCTCCCAAGATCCAGATAGAGAAAAACAGAAATTGTCTGTGTATTTATAGGTTTTATTTTAATGAATCAATGCATTAAATAGATTCTTCAAGAACATAAATATTTTTAAAGATATATTTGTTAGGTCTAATAACTAATCAATAATAAATTTGTCTTACTGCTGACTTATTTCGCTTAAGTTCCGAATAGAGAAGGTAGAGATGATAGAAAAAAAAACTGAAATTGTTTGTGAATTAAAAATATAGGCTTCATTTTGATGAATTAACGCATAAAATTTATTTTTTAATAACTTAATATTTTTTTAGGATGACATGTTTGATCTCATAATTATTTAATTCCAAAAGATTTATTATGAGAAAAAAAAATAGTACATATAACTAAAACCTTTCTAAAGGAGTAGAAAAAGTAAAATGACTATGTAAGATTACAAACAAAGACATTCTATTATGACAGTCAAGTCTGTTTTTATATGACATTAAAAACAGATAGAAGAATTGCTGTCAACCAAATGTTAATTTTCCAGTTACTTAATAGAAAAGTAATAAAAAATGTGAAAACACAAATTATACTGCATTTTTTTTTTCTTTGGCAAGTTCATACACGTTCATACCAAATTTTATCATCATTTGTATCATACCAAATTTTATCTTATTACATTTCTTCATATTTCTATAAAAATTTCTTTTTAAATTCAACTTTTATTTTAGTGATTTTTTTTTCATTATGTTTCTTGTCATGTACATTATCAGTAACAAGATATTATCTGTGTATAAATAATAACAAAATAATTTTCTTATTTATGCATTATATGTTCTCTTTAAATATGTTTTCTAAAAATATCCTGGTGATACACATTACCGATTTGGATTCGAAATAAATCTTTTAATAGATAATCTGTAAATATTTGATTTAATCATAAGAATGTAAAATATTGATTTCCGTCACATAGGCTGAATCCAGAAATGATTGCAGATTAAGGAAAGGTAAAGCCTCTCTTATTTTCTAATTTTTAACGTAACTTTATATTTTAACTAATCGTTATTTAAAGAATCTTCTAAAAAGACAAGAAAAAAAATAAAGAAGAAGAAGGAATTTATTTGCGGATTACCAGGAAAAGTTATATTGTCCATGAAAGTTTAAAACCAGTTATAAATTTGCTTTTTTGTAACATATTTCACGCAAGAGAAAAAGAGAAATTGTCTGTGTACTTATAGATTTAATTTTAATGAATTAATGCAGAAAACTCATTTTCCAAGAACGTAATTATTTTTTAAATATTTTTTTGTTGGGTCTCATAATTATTCAACCATAAATGTGTCTTCTTGGTAACTTATTTCATATAAGTTAATGAGATCAGCTAATATAGATAGAGAAGATAGAGCTGACGGAGAAAGTTATTTGTGCGTTAAATATAGGTTTATTTTATAAGTATTGTATTGTATAGGTTTAATTTTATCAAATTAATTCATGAAATTTATTTTTCAATAACTTAAATATTTTTTTAGGATTTACATATTGGGTCTCATAATTATTCAATCATAAGTTTGTCTTCTTAGTTACGTATTTCACATAAGTTCTAAATAAAGAAGATAAAAATGATAGAGAAAACAGTTTGTGCATTAAATGTATCGTATATGTTTAATTTTATTGAATTAATTCATAAAATTTATTTTCCAATAACATAAATATTTTCTAAAGGATTTATATGTTGGGTTCTGATAATTATTCAAATGCAAAACATTTATTATGAGAAAAAAAAATTACTATATGTACTGAAATATTTCTAGGATGTAGAAAAAGTAAAATAATTATATAAAGTTATTAACAAAGAATTCTATTATAATATCTGAGTCTCTTTGTGTATGAGATGAAAAACAGGTAGAAAAGTTATATTATAGTTCCATATCTGCTTGTCAGCCAAACGTCTATTTTCCAGATACTTAATATAGAAATTTTATAAAATGCGAAAACACAAACCTTATTACGTTTTTTTTTTTTTTTTTTTTTTTTTTTTCTTTAACCATACCAAATTTAATCTTATCGTATTTCTTCACATTTCTACAAGAATTTTTTTTTATTTAGCTTCTTTTTTTTTTATCTAATATATTTATTTTTCATTTAATAGTCATGTATATTAACAGTAATAAGATATTACCAGTATATAACTAATAACAATATATATATATATATATATATATTAGCACTTTCCAACAAAGTTGAAAAGTGCTGATGCATTCGCAGGCATGAGATTCTTCAGCGGATCCGCGGTTTTCCGCTTTTTTCTCATTTTCCGCGTTTCCGACTTTTTATATCTTTATGGATCGCGGGAAAAAAAACGAGGTTTTCGACAAAAGATCGCGAAAAAACGCGATTTTCGTCAAAATATCGCGGAATAGAAATGCGATTTTCCTCGAAAGATCGCGGAAAAAAACGCTATTTTCGTCAGAAGATCGCGGAAAAAACGCTATTTTCGCCGGAAGGTCCCGAAAAATGCTATTTTCGTCAAAATATCGCGAGGAAAACATGGTTTTTGTCAAAATATCGCAAGGAAAACCTGGTTTTTGACAAAATATCGCGAGGAAAACGTGGTTTTTGTCAAAATATCGCGAGAAAAACGCAGATTTCTTTAATATATCGCGATAAAAACGCGGATTCCGTTTAAATATTGCGAAAAAACCTCGATTTTCGTCAAAAGATCGCAAAAGAACCACGGATTCCGTCCTAAGATCGCGAAAAAACGCGGATTGCATCAAAAGATCGCAAAAAAACGCGATGTTCGTAAAAAAATGGCGATTTTCGCCGAAAAGATCGTCGAAAAAACGTGATTTTCGACTAAAGATCGCCGAAAAAAACGCAAATTTCATAAAGGAATTGCTTAGAAAATACGAATTTCGTCAAAAAATTGCAGAAATTTTGCTGTAATATCATTTTCAACAACTTTTTTGGAATTGAGTGGCAGATTAAACATTAACTTGCCATGTTTGTTAATTGATGTTTTAAGTGAAAACATGTTATATTTTAATTGGACAATTAGCTGAGATTGTTGTGTAAAACATTGCATCAGAAATGTGAATTTAAAGTAGAAACTTTAATTTCAGAACTACTTATAATATTTGGATAAATGGATTCACTCTCACCCTCTTCCTCTCCCCCCCCCCCCAAAAAAAAAAAATTTAAATTAAATAAATAAATAAAATTAATTAAGATTTAAACAAAAGTATTCACAATTTTGCTGCGAATAAAATAAGCTTCTGAATTGTCTTACATGCGTGCTGTTTTAAATAATTTCTCATTTTCCAGTTCACGCGCTTTTTAACCATTTGAAAAATGGTTGTTGTTTTCGGGAGAATGGACCCGATGATGTTACCACTTTTGAATGATGTTACCACTTTTGAATGATGTTACCACTTTTGAATTTAAATTAAATTCTTTATTTTTAGAAGAATTTTTATTTGAATTTAAATTAAATTCTTTACTTTTAGAAGAACTTTTATTTGAATAGTAAATTAAAATGGTTAAAATCATTGTAATAAAGGAGAAAACTAACAAATTTAAAAATGGGTAGACGGAAATTAACAGATACGGAAAAAGCCGAAGCCAAAGAAATGAATGAACGTGAATATCGCATTCAATGATATTAAACACAGTCAACATGTATAAGTTGCTTATTAGTTTGGCGATTCGTATCATTTGGCGAAATTGGTCGACGGGATAACTGAGTAATACTGTATTTGGTTTGGCGCAAAAACGTCTTTCAATGCAGAAAATGATAAAATCAAAAGATTATTGAGCCGCTGAAAACCAATTACGTGTTGAAAGGCGATCACGAAAAAGGAAGCAATTTAATGCCGAACCGATTAATTGTAAAACATCATGTCGCCAGGGCGACCAATCCACTAGCCATGGCGTTTTGCAATCGGTCGGTTCTAACCAGGAAAATTTGAGTACCAGTAGTGATTCTAACGAGCCGTAAAATGTTATAGCTATTACTCTTGATTTTCCACCACGTAAAAAGAAAACTAAAAAGCAATCGGCTGGGGAAAAACTGGGAAAAAACTTTTTTGATTCGATGTCTGATGGACCCATTCACAGATGCATGTGCTGCGATCGATTTTGGTTTAAAACCTCCATCACCAAAATTCTGCTCTGTAAAATCAAACAATATATGCCAAAGTCTTACAAGTATAACAGTATATGCCAAAGCTGTATTTTAATAATGATTACTTTTGCACCAACAATGTTACATAGTTTGAAATGTTTCTTTCGTCGCCAACTTTTATGCTTGGCGACAATAGAGTGATATAACTTAAACGAACCGTACCTTCAAATTGCAGCATGTATAAAGTCATTTATAGCAGTGGCACGGATAATACACAATAAAACAACTGGTATTTAGCTTAAAATGATAGATGAATGTATCGAGTGAAACATTTTTCAAATGGTTGGGGTAATTTCTTAAATTACAATTTTTTGTACTTTTGTTTGAAATAATTTCTCATTTTCCGGTTCACGCGCTTTTCCTCTTTTTTTAACTTTTTGCAATCTCATGCCTGCATTCGGTTTGTCTGGCCGTGTGACCGCATGGCCTTCTGCTCTAACTTTCGTAAATATACTTGGATTCTCGTGCAATTTTTGCACGTTAATGACGTTTACCCAAGCACAAAACCTATTGAAAATGAAGTTTCTGCCATGATTAGTTTATTTACAGAGACAGTCAAAAGTTTTCCATTACATTACGGCCTATGGGGGGGGGGGGATCGTTTCAAATGAATTTTAAAGATGTTACACCCTGTAAAACATCTTCAAATTTATATGCATCTACAAAGTGCACTAAAATATGCATTTTCTAAAGTATGCAGCGAAAAGAATAGTTATTATTCATTTACAGGGCCACACAAAAGAATTCCAATAGATAATAACAAAGGGAGGAATTGTTTGCGACATATTTTAATTATGGTAAACGGTTTCATATATAATCAAATTGATATACGTTGCTGGGGATTAATAGGAGTTATTTCAAGCATAATACATAGTGCATAGCATTTACAGGGACACACAAAATATTTCAAATAGTATATTCTATCCGATGTCCTCTATGTTATGGAAGATGGCTGTTAGATGGATGAAATGCATTATGATATATGCTTTTATGTTTCACTAGATGTTTGCATGTTATATGGTTTATATAAATGCTAATTGTTACACAATTTAGATATACAGAGTTACACAAAAGATCTCAGAAAGGCTACTGAATATGAGCGTAATTTACTTAAGGGTGGTTTTTTAATATGTTATGCCTTTTTACGACGAGCTGCATTTAGTTTACTAAGAAATGTTTGTGATATACAGGGATCCCGCAAAGAACTGAATACATTTTCGCCTTTGGGTGATAATTTCTGGAAATTTGATTTAAGTAGTTTAAAGCGAATTTATTTTTAAACTAAACTTTAGCGAAATACTTTCGTGTATTAAAGGTACTCTGTATTTTACAGGGCTAAAGGAAAGTATTCAAGTATGTTTTCGTCTATTAATATAAATTGTTGAAAGGAAAATTTCAACCAGTTAGGCACTTTCTCGCTAAACTAAATTTTACAATTATATAGTCTATACATTAACCGTTAGTCAAATACAGGGCTTTTCAAAGGTATTGGAATACATATTTGGATATGGACAATAATACGTTATTTCCCTGGACAACAAAGTTTTGTTAAAGATTTCAAGAAGTATTGGAAGAAGTCAATTTCAAGAAGTGCTTCATAATCTATGCTTAACGCATAGTTTTTCTTACTTGTTTATTTATGCATACGTATGTTCCCTTTAAATCTTTTTTCCAGTGATAAAATCTGCAAACCTGAATTATAAATAAATCTTTTAATAGAAAATCTGTAAATATTTGATAAAAACGGAAGGATGTAAAATATTAGTTTCCGTCGCATAGGTTGAATCCAGAAATGAATACAGATTAAAGAAAGGTAAAGCCTCTCTTTTCTTCCTTTTTTTTTAACGTAACTTTATATTTTAACTAATCATTATTTAAAGGATCCTTTAAAAGACAGGAGAAAAAAAAGAAGAAGAAATTTATTTGCGGATTACCAGGAAAAGTTATATTGTCCATAAAAGTTTAAAACTAGTTATAAATTAGCTTTGTTGGTAATTATTTCACTTAAGTTCTAGACAGAGAATACAAAAATTGTCTGTGTATGAAACATATAGGTTCATTTAATGAATTAATTCTTAAAATTGATTTTTCAAGAACATAAATATTCTTTTAACGATTTATTTGTTAGATGTTATAATTTTTCAATAAGTTATAAATTTGCCTTGTTGGTAACTTATTTCCCGAAAGTTAGAGACAGATAAAAGCAGAAATTGTTTTTGCATAAGTATATGGATTTCGATTTAATTTATAAATGTATAAAATTAATTTTTCAATAACTTAAATATTTTTTATATATTAACTTGTTGTATCTTATAATTATAGATCTTAAATGCAAATATGTATTATATTAAATAAAAAACTTGTTAGAACAAGTACTGAAATATTTCTAAGGAAATAATAAAAGTAAAGTTATTATATGAAGTTATTTTTCAAAAATGTATTCTGTTATACCCCTTTAAAATAAATTTTAAGTACTAAGCACATTTTTTTATTGTATGTACGTACAAATTGGACATTAAAAAATATTTAAAATGTATGATGTCCTAATCATTGCATCAATCAAGAAATTGAACTGAAATTTGAGATGTAGACATTTCAAAATACGCTCTGAAGAGTATGTTGGGGAACAACAATTGATCTCGCCCATTTACAATTGCACTAACACAATTCCAAAAATTTTCAAATAACAAAACACTCTTTTTTTCTCTCATTAGAAAAATTTTTATGCAGTGAAAAATTGTAAATGATGTTAAAACGGCACCTTTAACAAACAAACAAAAAAGGCTATATAAAATAAACGCAAAGAAGTGTGATTGTCATTTATTTGCGCGCTTTTCCAAAAAAAATCTTTCTTTGTCATATGTTAATAAAACTAAAATAAAATAAATTTCTTTCATACGTAATTTTTATTCTCTCTTGTAACTGACTTTTAAACATGTCTTTTGATGAAGTACCTGCCAAATAGTCAGCTTTGACAGACAGAAACAAATTTATAGTTCGCTTAACAAAGATGAATGTAAGTTAGTCGACAAAAAGTAAAATGTCTAGAATAGATTTCTACTTCATTTTATTTTTTTAGTTGTTTATCTTATTGTTAGGAATTTTAAACTAGAATTAATAGGAAATAAACGGATAATTTAAAGAAATTTTATTTTGAAAAATATTTTTATTTTTTAAGCTTTTTCTGCATCCAATAATTATTTGAGAACTTGATTTTTAAACTAAGACAATTTCATTTTATGTTATTGCATACTTGCCATCTTGCAACTAAATTTCCGTAAAATTTGAGTTAAATTGACCCAAGTGAAAAACAAATCGAACCAAAAAATTTGTTTAAGGGATGAATTTAGATAGGTTAAATAGAAAAATTTTATATTAAATGTATAATGACACATTAAATAAATTTTCTGGTTAGAAACGTGTTTAACCTGGATTAATTTCACCATTGGTTAAATCACAAACACGGGCAAAAAATGTTTTACGGATAGATAAAACTGACGAATGACGAATGGCCGGAAACTTTTGCATACACGAATTTCGAATTCCTCCCCTTTGCATCTAGTATCTTCAGTATCCAATCAAAATGATCAGATCATGTGATCACAGGTTATTTATATATTCCTAACTTTTGGTGAAACTGCGCTTTTTCTTCGCTGAAACCTTCTGAAAAACAAATAAAAGAACTAATTGGCCCGAAACTTTTGACCGAACAGTATATATTATTGATTCATAATGTTGTTCTGTATGCGAGAAAGATCCTTAAATTTTGAAAATTTTGGTTAAAATTTATGCACTTAATCTGAATCGAGGCTAAAGTCGTCTACTAGCAGTATTTACGCCTGCATATACAGATTTTCTGTCGGCACAGCGGCTAGAATAACATACCGCCACATAGCATCAGATCTCACATACATAGACTCCACTGGGCCTCGAATTAACGCCTATTGCATGCATTTCCATCTGCTGGTGTTATTTGTGACTAAAAGCATAAATTGCAGCGGAAAAACTTCTGACATCTTACATAAATTTCCTTAAAAAAAAAAAAAAAAAACTGTTATTATTTACAAGTTATTGAACTTCAAAATGTGTGAGTCCATTTTAGGCCATCCACTATATCAAAATATCTTTTTTCTTCAGGAAGGAAGTTTCACCTTTCAAACTTATTTTAAATTTTTCTTTACTATTATTTTTTTTTTTTTTTTCTTTGGACAGTTTGTTTCAAAAATACTCACTCACTCATACTAATAATTATCTTTTCCTTATCCAACTTTTAAACAAACCTCTTCATAGAGTTCGTACCAGAGCTTTAACTTTGACAAATTAATTTTTATTAAGAGAGTCTCATTAAGTTTTATTAGGATGAGCGAAGCGAATCCTCTACTAGTCCACTCAAATTACAATTTGTCGTACGCTTTACAAAAAAACTATTCAATATTTTAACTTCAAATTAAACACAAAAATAAATTATGATCTGTAGATTTGCAGAATATATTTTTTTTTTACAGTAAAACGTTAAAAAAATTACTATTTTAATTAATTTATTTTACATGCATTTCCAATACGGACGCATTTTAGCAAATAAATAAAAAATGAAACGCGTATATTTTCAGAAAAAAAAAGTTTAAATCTTGGAGTAAACAATTTAGTCTAAGAGCCCGTGACTGGCAGACCTTCGTTATTTTATAAAAGCTGAAACTTTCTCAGCGCAGTCTTCCAACAAAGATAGGAACGATGGGTAATTATGAAATTTGGATCATGGTGGCTTTGACAGTGACCATGGAGCAAAGGTGCAAAAAATAGCAACTTACTTTCGTTATTTTATAAAGTGTGATTTTTTGATATTTCCTTTGGAATGATGTCAGAAATCACGTCCTCCCTTGGCAGACACTTCCTGTGGTTCCAACCCCCGGCCGACAACCACTAAACTTCAATAATAGGAAATTCTACTTTCGTCATTTTATAAAAGCTGAATTTTTGATATTTCCTTTGGAATAATGTCAGAAATCACGTCCTCCCTTGGCAGACACTTCCTGTGGTTCCAACCCCCGGCCGACAACCACTAAACTTCAATAATAGGAAATTCTACTTTCGTCATTTTATAAAAGCTGAATTTTTGATATTTCCTTTGGAATAATGTCAGAAATCACGTCCTCCCTTGGCAGACACTTCCTGTGGTTCCAACCCCCGGCCGACAACCACTAAACTTCAATAATAGGAAATTCTACTTTCGACATTTTATAAAAGCTGAATTTTTGATATTTCCTTTGGAATAATGTCAGAAATCACGTCCTCCCTTGGCAGACACTTCCTGTAGTTCCAACCCCCGGCCGACAACCACTAAACTTCAATAATAGGAAATTCTACTTTCGTCATTTTATAAAAGCTGAATTTTTGATATTTCCTTTGGAATGATGTCAGAAATCACGTCCTCCCTTGGCAGACACTTCCTGTGGTTCCAACCCCCAGCCGACAACCACTAAACTTCAATAATAGGAAATTCTACTTTCGTCATTTTATAAAAGCTGAATTTTTGATATTTCCTTTGGAATAATGTCAGAAATCACGTCCTCCCTTGGCAGACACTTCCTGTGGTTCCAACCCCCGGCCGACAACCACTAAACTTCAATAATAGGAAATTCTACTTTCGTCATTTTATAAAAGCTGAATTTTTGATATTTCCTTTGGAATAATGTCAGAAATCACGTCCTCCCTTGGCAGACACTTCCTGTGGTTCCAACCCCCGGCCGACAACCACTAAACTTCAATAATAGGAAATTCTACTTTCGTCATTTTATAAAAGCTGAATTTTTGATATTTCCTTTGGAATAATGTCAGAAATCACGTCCTCCCTTGGCAGACACTTCCTGTGGTTCCAACCCCCGGCCGACAACCACTAAACTTCAATAATAGGAAATTCTACTTTCGACATTTTATAAAAGCTGAATTTTTGATATTTCCTTTGGAATAATGTCAGAAATCACGTCCTCCCTTGGCAGACACTTCCTGTGGTTCCAACCCCCGGCCGACAACCACTAAACTTCAATAATAGGAAATTCTACTTTCGTCATTTTATAAAAGCTGAATTTTTGATATTTCCTTTGGAATGATGTCAGAAATCACGTCCTCCCTTGGCAGACACTTCCTGTGGTTCCAACCCCCAGCCGACAACCACTAAACTTCAATAATAGGAAATTCTACTTTCGTCATTTTATAAAAGCTGAATTTTTGATATTTCCTTTGGAATGATGTCAGAAATCACGTCCTCCCTTGGCAGACACTTCCTGTGGTTCCAACCCCCGGCCGACAACCACTAAACTTCAATAATAGGAAATTCTACTTTCGTCATTTTATAAAAGCTGAATTTTTGATATTTCCTTTGGAATGATGTCAGAAATCACGTCCTCCCTTGGCAGACACTTCCTGTGGTTCCAACCCCCGGCCGACAACCACTAAACTTCAATAATAGGAAATTCTACTTTCGTCATTTTATAAAAGCTGAATTTTTGATATTTCCTTTGGAATGATGTCAGAAATCACGTCCTCCCTTGGCAGACACTTCCTGTGGTTCCAACCCCCGGCCGACAACCACTAAACTTCAATAATAGGAAATTCTACTTTCGTCATTTTATAAAAGCTGAATTTTATATATGTTACTTGGGTAACTACCAGAAGATATTTCCTCAGTTGGCAGACAGTTTTGGTGGTTCCAACCCCCGGCCGACATACATATGCAGCGGCTTCTCAATACACTAGAGTCTGCGCGAAACAGACATTTTCCCCGTTTTCACTTGGGTCGGAAATTGGTGACAGTTATTTGAGGTTGCTGCATTGAAGCGAAAACGAAGCAGGAAAATCCCATTCATTTCACCATTTTAAAAAATATATGTGCAGATATTTTCAGTTAAAACTATGTGCATCTAATGCATTTTGCTTTTTATAGTATTTTCCATGTGAATTTTGACACCGTAAAACATGATTTGCATCCTAGTTTGAATAAAAACTGATTTTTAAAATTATTTAAAAAAAAAATTAGATAGAAATTGTTTTACGCGCAAACTGATATTTTCTCACAGTACTTATTTTTTCATTTGCTTAGCATATAAATCACGTTGAATTTATACTTTAAATATTAAAAGGCATTCATATGTAAAACTTTCATTGCGAAATATCTCATTTTCTCGTATTTAAATAAGTATTTTATTATTATAATAAAAATACATGTTTTTCTGTATTATTAATATAAAAAATTTCTTTTCAAAAATATCTTAATTATTAATATACAGTAGCAAATAAAGTAAAAAAAAAAAGCATAAACGCAAATTGGGGGAGCGAAGGGTTCGAATCCATAACCTCTAGTATCGAGTTCCGTGCTCTATCCATTCGGTCATCAATACCTTCATCTGCAACAAGCATCGTAATTAATCAAATCCACGATTTATTCTTAATCTGTTCCTGAACGCAAAGAATCTGACACCGACGCTATCATATAGACTCACTCCATGTTCCTGCCCCCGGAACGCGCGCGCGTGGCTCAGGTGAATCTTGAACACACCCTCTATGAATTTGTCAAAATTCCTTTTCGTGTTATGGCAACAAAAAGGAAAACGATATCTTTGGAATTAAAAAGAATAAAAAAAATTGTTGTTGATATGCATAAATATATATTTAAATATCATGTATAAATGTGATTCCGTATTGATAAAATATTCATCATGGGAGACGTATTAATTTGTGTTATTTGTGAAAAAAGTAGTGGTAAAGTAACTTTATTTTCTGAAGAGACATTAAGAAAATGCCAATCAGTTTTGAGACTACGGAAAATACATAACCTCAAATACCAAGACATTGTATTACCTAATGAATATACGGACAATGGATATCATAGAGAATGTTATAAAATATTTACAGGACTCAAGAAAAAAATTTTCGCTTCTGAATCTAAAAATTCTGAACGAATCGTTGAAATAGAGGAAGGAGAAGAAACAGAAAAAGAAGAAATACCGATAGACTATTCTTCTCCAGGTACATCAGCAGCATCGCAACCACCTTTAACTCCTCAAGAACCTCAACCTTCATCTTCTAAGGAATATATAGACATTTCTGAACTTGAAGAAAGATATGAAAATAACTATATAATTTCAGATCTAAATAGCTCGATACGAATTAACACCAGTGTTGATGCATGCAAAAATGCTTGTTTGTTTTGTGATAGAAAGAAAAAACATTTACGGTCAAAAATGCTTCCTCTTCACGAAGCTGATAAAGACCAATTTATATCGCGTATAACATCAAACATAGAAAGTAAAGAAGAAGAAGAGTATAACGAGTTGTTAAATAAACTGGAAAATTCTGTCGGCCCAAAAATATATTATCACACTGAATGTAGAGTTAATTTCAAAAATAAAATAGCATCTTCTACAAAAATATCTGTAAAAAGCGATTGGCATCATCATCGACAATATCATCAGAAAGCTTTAAATGATATTAGCAACATCATAGAGGAAGATGTAATCCAGAAAGGACATTGTTATTTATTGATATATTTACATGAATTATATATTGATTCATTGGAAAAAATCTTTGAAGAAAATTCCCTTCAAATGAATACTACTTTTACCGTACACCATCTGGAAGAAAAAATAACTAAAACATTCGGTAAAGACATTAAATTTTTTACAATCCGCAATAAAAAAGTATTAGCACCCAGTTATTTCAAGACAGTAGATGATGAAATATTTGAAAATTTACAATCAGAAAATATTTTACAAAAAGCTGCATTAATTTTACGAAAAACAATATTGGAAATAGAAAAGAAAAAAATACCGGCCAAAAATATTTCAGCACAACATTTAATAGCAGGGGAAGTTTCAATACCAACACAATTATTGGATTTTTATTTCACTCTTCTTGGTGGATGTAGTACAAGACGGAAAAGTAGTCTAAGATGTGTTCGTCAAGTTCGCTCTTACTGTCAAGATGTTATTTATGGAGTCCATAATGGTCAAGTAAAGACATCAAAGCACATTATGTTGGGTATGACTCTGAAGAGTCTAACGAGCAGCAGAAAAATTATTGACATCATTAATAGATATGGTCATTGTATTAGTTATCAAGGTGTCGAAGAACTTGAAACAGAAACCACATATACTTCTATTGAAAAGTCTAGTTTATGCCCAGAAAAAATGAAAAAAACTCCTGAGCTTTTTACTGGAGTAGCTTATGATAATTTTGATCGTTTTGTTGAAACTACGAGTGGAAAGGACACTTTACATGATACCGTAGGAATAATTTATCAAAACATTGAGTTAAGTACATCCGAAGAATCAGGAATATCCGAAGCACCGGTTCCCATTAATGAGTGCAATTCACCATGCAAAAAAAAAAAAAGAAAAAGAAGAACTTTTGACGCCTTATCTTCAGAGGAAATTCCATATCCAAAGAAGCCAAAAATGACTAGTAATCTTCAATCGACGGCTGATGAAATTGAAAATATACTTCCTGAAAATTTCCAATTGTATACAGAAATAGATATCATCTGGATGATTAGTCATGCCTTAGAATTACCTGATGTAGAGGTCTGCACGGGCCGGGCCGTGGCCCGAAGCCCGAGACCGGCCCGCGGGCCGGGCTCGGGCCGATTTCCAATAATGGCTTTCGGGCCGGGCCGGGCTCGGGCCTTACTTCTGAAGACTCGGGCCGGGCCGGGTCGGGCCTAGTCACTAATCTTTCGGGCCGGGCCGGGCTCGGGCCTTAATTTTTTGCTGGACGGGCCGGGCCTAACTTTTTTTTTCCGTACGAAGCCGAGACTGATTCCATTCTTCCTAGTTTTCATGGACCAAAATAATCAGTTCCTATTGAATATTCCTATATGAAAATCCTTTTCTCGACTTTTTATAAATCAGTAATATTTGACTTTGTCCAAAAATGTTTGCAAAAAAGGCATATACTTTTAAGCCGTCATTATTCTACAATTAAACATTAGAATTTATTTCTTTAAAAGAATCGTAGATTACTAGGCGTTTTAAAATAGAATTAAACACACACACACACACACACACACACACACAAAAAAAAAATAATAAAAATTAAAAAAAAAACATGATTATGACGGAATTTTTTTTTTTAAACTGAAAACTGAAAGTTTCTTTTAAAATGTTCATCCATGCAAAATGAATACAACAATACGGGAGAAAAAATATATTAAACATTTACATCTGTTAAGAAAGAAATGTATTTTTTTTTTTTTTTTTTTTTTTTTTTTTTTTTTTTTTGTTCCAAAGCGATTTCGTCTTTGGAAATTTTACCATATACCGCTTTTTCGACTTTTTGTCTCCATTACAGGGAATATGGATTAATAATACTAGTGATAACTGAAACATTTACATACAACAAAGAAAGATTCATTTAAAAGCGTAAATATCGCAGCCTACGGCACTTCTGCGTAAATGAACAGGGTTGGCATTTTTGCCGGCAAAAAGGTATTTTTGCCAGGACAGTGGCAAAAACTGGAAAAAACCAGGGGAAAAATGGAAAAAACCGGCAAAAATGGAAAAAACCAATTTGTCTTTAATGTGTAATAAAATCTGCATGCTAATAAGAATAATAATGGTATAAACAATTAAATTTAACAGTGTACTATTTAATATTTTAATTTAATTTGCTAATTAATTAATATTAAATAATTTAAATCTTTAAAAAATAGGTGGGATTCACTCTTACTTAAGAATTTAAGAACAAAATAAAAAATTACATACCTAATTTTTTTTCTTAAGTCAGGGATATGTTTAAGAAAATTTTAGGTCCTTTAAAGGAACCTTCATAAAATAATTTATTTTGAAATAGGATCCTTTACAAAATTCTTTAACCTCAAACAGGATCCTTCATAAAATTATTTGTCTCTGAAATAGACGTTTCACCTTCAAATTGAACTTTTCACAAATTTAATCATTTAAAAATAAAATCTGCCCTGTTAATAAACAATTGAACTCACCAAAAAATATATTACTTAGTTTCTTTATATGTGAAGGTTAGAACCTGAAAACACTAATAATTTAAAATTTACAAAACTATGTCTAGAATTTTCACAAATACAAGAAAAACTTCCCAATTTAAAAAAAGCAGGCCCCTGTGAGAAAAGTCTAGACAGTAAGTAAAGTATTTTATCAGTCATTAATATATATATATATATTTAATTATCAAAATATTTTATGCAATTTTGTTATTTTTGTTTTATGTCATGAGACTTAAGGAATGTAAATATCTAAGTCTTTGGTACTATTTTATAGCTATTTATCTGATGAAACTATTTGTTAAAGATAAAATAAGTAAATTAAATTGAAAATTATACCAAGAAAGAAACAAAATGTTAAATTATTTAGATTTACTTTGAGTAAGTAGCCGGTTGCCTCTTTATCTTTTTGTATTATATTCCCCCACCATAGCAGATGCTTGTCATGTATGGCAAAATCTTTTGAAAAATGAAGAGTTAAAACCACATTTTTCAAAACTAAAAAAGATATTTGAACAAGCGATTTTGCCATGTCATCTTGTAGCGTATTTGTTACATTGAAAGTACAGAGATGAACTTCTAAATTATGAACAAAAAGAAAACTGTAAAGCATGGTTATCTAAAATCAATCCTGATTTTATATCTTATATTATTATTTTTAAGCTCAAAGAAAAATCCTTTCCTAGCTCATATTTTGCAGAAGTGATTAATAGTGTCAGTGCATGTAATTGGTGGAGAAGTATTGAATAAGCTTGTGCAATTTCAAAAAACTTCTGTTCATTAGTAGCACACCTTCAAATATGCCAGCAAGTAGTGCTGCTATTGAAAGTTTGTTTTCAAATTTTTCATTTGTGCAAATTAAGGCTGAACTGCTCCGCTCAACAAGCGCAAAACGTTTTGACACATTTACAAATTCATTTTTTAACAGGAATTCATGAAATTGGAATGCGTTACTATGGAAGCGATTTCGAATCGAACCTATTTTTCCATTTTATGATAGTTAAATTACCTATCGAGTTATAAACTATTTCGATATCTTGATCACTCGTTTCCCCCCCCTGCTTTTCGACCGGTTTTTCTACTTTCGTCGGGAAAGGTGCTCAGAAGTGTCAACTTTGAAGGCGTGTTATAAAAAATATATTGTGTAAAAAAAAAAAAAAAAAAAAAAACAGAAGATTGAGTGCAATTAGACAGTTTCTGAATAATAATACCTGCTATTTTCATGCATTTCCGAACAAAAATAAATTAAAGCAGGTGTCACAAAGTTGCCTTTTTTGATTTAAGAACACCCTTAAGATTCAAAATAAGCTATCAACAGATGCTCTTTCAAAACTTGTTTACTCCTATGCCATGCTAAAACAGCAAAAATTAGGTTGTGAGGAAGATATTGCTGAAAATTTTGAAATTTAATAGTTTTCTGCCTTAAATATAATTTTATATTAAATTAAATTTAGGTTACTATAACTGTTTCTTCGAATTTCTAACATATATAAACTATAAACATAAGTGCTTTACTCAGTCTCAACAGTTCTATTATGTAAATTATTAATAATTGTATAAACATGAATAAAGAAGTTTCTATTCATTTATATAAAATTGGAATTTATTTCATTTATAATATTGTTATAAAAGTTAGTATTCTTTCATAAAGTGCATAACTATTCTTATTTAACTTAAAAGTTAAAATAAATTTAGAATAATATTGATTCTTCAATTAAGTATGCAGTTTATTTTTTCTTTCGTGAAATATTTTTTCTCTTTCTGGGGAAAAAATTAAATAGTCTATTTTTGCCACCTTTTTGGCAAAAACCTATTTTTGCTGGGATGGTTTTTACCGCGGTTTTTTCCACCTTCGGCAAAAACTCGCCAACCCTGTAAATGGAGATTATAAACATGAAAAAAAAAAAAAAAGACTAATATAATTTTTTTTTGGTCAGAACTCTTCCATAAGATTAAAGATCAATGTTCTGTAGAAATTCACTTGAGCCGGGCCGGGTTCGGGCCGAATTTTAAACTTTTTTCCGGACCGGGCCGAGCTCGGGCCGAAATTTTAACTTTCGGGCCGGGCCGGGTCGGGCCAATATTTTTTTCGTTCGGGCCGGGCCGGGCTCGGGCCGAAATTTTAACTTTCGGGCCGGGCCGGGTCGGGCCAATATTTCTTTCGTTCGGGCCGGGCCGGGCCCGGGCCGAAATTTTAACTTTCGGGCCGGGCTCGGGCCTGGAAATTTCGGCCCGTGCAGACCTCTAACCTGATGTTCCTATGTGGGTTGGATTTAATAGTCGGATTTACAGTGATTCTCCGCAACAACATATTTCTTATTTAACTCCCATCAATGCCTCTCCAACTAGTAACTCTGTAGTTTTGGAAACCATGTATCAATGTAAAAAGATAGCTGAGGAATTAAATCAATCATACATACAAGTTACATATGATTTAGCAATAGCGAAAATAGCCTTACAAATACAAGCAACCGAAAAACCTACATTTGATAATTTATTTATACATTTAGGGCCGTTTCACATTATGATGGCTTACTTTAAAGCAGTTGGTAAGGTTATAAGTGATTGTGGCTTAACAAACGTAATGGTGGAAAGTAATTTGCTCGCAAATGGTTCTGTGAGTGGATTTCTTGATGGAAAACATTTCAACCGTTGTAAAAGGTTGCATCCTTTGGTGGTATTAGGATTGGAAATACTACATTTCAGATCTTTTTTGCAAATTAATAACACGCCAATAACAGGTGATATGATGAAGGAACTTCAAAGACTACAAAACTGTAAAATATCATTCCACATAGAAAATGAAGAGCTAAAAGAATTGATGAATGATTACTGTATTTACAAACAACAAGGTATCAATGGCGAGTTTGGCAAAACACAACAGTTTTATTTGATTTACATTAATCTAATTAATCACTACTTGCATTTATCACGAAGCATTCGTAATGGAGATTTCGATCTTTTCAAGTCAGTATTGCCTAAAATTACAAATTTATTCTTTATCTGTAATCAACAGAACTATGCTCGATGGATGGTGAAGTATTGTGATAACTTGATGAAAGTAGCAGAAACCCATCCAGATGTTTATGAAGGATTCAAACAAGGTTGCTTTGGTATTAAAAGGACAGCCAAGCCGTTTTCAAGACAACCTGTTGATCTGGTTTTAGAACAGACTATAAATGCAGATGCTGCAAGAAGGCTTACGGGTGTTATACACTTCACCAATTCAATTTCGGCACGCCAACGTTGGGCTCGAAACCACGATATAAGATCTACGATAATTAGTCAAGTTTATCAAGAATTAGGACTACAATCTCACCAAGATATTTCAGCGGATTTGAATCAGCATAATATTCAGAAAAATATCAAGCAATTACGGAAATTTGTTGCGACTTTCGATCAATTTATTAATCCCTTCAGTTTAGAAGTACCTAAAGATCAACTGATTAACATTTCATCTGGTAAAGCTGCATCAGAACCGGTAGAAGCATTTCTTCTTAATATTGAAAAGAATGGTGAATGTCTACGAAAAGCATTTATTTCTGAATGTCTTACAGATATTAGTAGATTTGAAAAATCTATTAAAAAAACACCTATTATTATTTTTTCAAAAGATTATGAGAAAAAGAAGAAAATTCAAGTAGGCGGTACAATTCAAGAGGTTAGAATTCAACGAGATTTGTTTGGACGTATGCTGGGAATCTCCCTGGACTATAATGTGGATATTTCGAAAATTTTATCCTACCCAATTACCACAGTGCCTTTGTCCATGTGCCATTTGGATGGAACTATTTGTAAGACGGATAAATCTGCCTTAATGAAGTGTTTGGAAAAAGAGGTCCAGCATGAGACACCACCTTACATAGATGTCCTAATAATTGATGGCTTCTTTCTGTTGCATACTATGAAAAATATTCCAAAAAAATTTGGAAGCATTTCAAAAAAAATGTTGCAAATGGTTACCCAATTGCAAGCGTCTAGAGTTGACGTCATATTTGATCAGTACTTTACACCATCGATCAAAGATTACGAACATTCCCAGCGATTCGAATCTGCAGATTTGGAGTACAACATAACTGGGCCTGATCAAATTCGGCCGACTGATTTTGCAAAAGAATTAAAAAATTCAAACTTTAAACAAGCTCTTGTTGATTTCTTGATCTTGCATAGGGCCACTGATGAAATGGTGCCATTTATTGGTAACAAAACCATTCATATAAATTTTAAAAAGTGTCATTCTTTCGTTGTTAATAACTCCAACAGAATAGTATCAACAGTTGTGGAAGAGTTATCATGTCCAGAACATGAAGAAGCAGATACCAAAATAATATATCATGCGTGCAGCATTGACACTCAAGCAAATATAGTAATCAGAAGTATCGATACTGACATTGCTGTTATCATGCTTGGTCATATGCATCATCTAAAAAGTGATTCACTTATTTGGATGTTGACAGGTACTGGAAACAACTTGAGGTATGTAGACCTTACAAAGATACACGCAAAGCTAGGAGAATCTATTTGTAAGAGTTTGCCTGGATTTCATGCAATCACAGGGTGTGATTATAATCCTGCTTTTTTCAGAAAAGGCAAATTAAGACCTTACAAAATATTAACAAACACGGAAGAGTATCAACAAGCTTTCATCAAACTCGGTAACAAAGAAATATTTGAAAATAATGATAAGCAAAAAAACACTTTTGATATTATACAGCATTTTATTTGCGAAGTATACAATGTTGGTGAGATAACTGATGTTGATGCTGCTCGGCTTCAACTATTCATCAATACCTACATTGCCTCAGATGTTAATGAAGCGTTTGACCGTAAAAAAATACGAAATTTTGATGCCAGCAGTTTGCCACCCTGTAAAACGGAGCTGTTACAGCAATTTTTGCGAGCAAACTTCATATCTAGCATTTGGAACAATGCTCACCAGAAAATTCCAACGGTATACCAACCAGAGAAAAATGGCTGGGTAAAAGAAAATCACCAGTACTGTTTTAAGTGGTTTGAAGGAGATCAGTTGCCAAATTACGTCAAAGATTCACTAAAAACTCTCTCAGGTATATATATATATATATACTACTTCAAATTATTCTAAAAAAAATTGTTAGCTATTCACTATCGCATTAATTTTTTTACATTTTTTACAGAAACTAACGAAGAAGACAATATTGAAAAAGATCAAGTAATGGACTGGAGTAGCAGTGACGAAGATAATGGAGATATCGACTATAATGATGAAATTGAATAATATCATTAAATATCTCTTAAAACCTGATAATAGCTTATAAATCCATACTTCATTTTATTTTTATACAGGATGTTCCAAAAATGCTACCCAAACTCTGCACAGCGAGATTCCTCGTTGGGATTACATAAGAACTGCACCTGCACGGTCCATAGTTTAAGAGTAAAATACGAAAAACAAAGTATAAAGTCATAGCCAGTACAAGAAATAAAAAGCGTTTTGGACACATCAACAGCCGTAATTTCATATCTTTTCAGACGGTAACGTTCTAAACGTTCGCTGCGAATATCGCGTCAAGCGCGCGCCAAAGAATGACGTTACGACGCCACTGAGGAACTCGTTACTGCATCCTTGTAGCTTCTGGTATTTTTTGTATGATTTTCATGCATTCTGTTCGCGAATAATTTGACATGTATTTGATGTATACTTTGTTTTTCAAATTTTCTCGTAAATTATCAATCGTACAGGTGCAGTTCTTTGGGCTTCTTTTATGTATTCCCAATGAGGAATCTGGCTGCGCAGAGTTTGGGTGCCATTTTTGGGACACCACGTATAGAATTTTTTAATACTATGTATGAATAAACAGTAAAACTCTAATTTTGTATTGAAGTGGATATTAAAAATAAAGTTCATAAAATACCTAAACATTATTTTCTAACGTATTTCATTTATTTTTAAAAGAAGTATCAAAATGGAAATCATAATCAATAACATTATAAACATGCAATTTTTTTATTGATAAATAAGTACATAATAAAACAGCAATTTCGGCATGTGCCACGGGGAGTATATAGCTTTCATATTCGTTGTTTTTGTTAAATATAGTTTTTTTGCGACTCGATTAGATGAGTTAAAAATTCTTTAATGCTTGATTATTATCTCATTGAAAATTTTACTGAAATTTTAAGAAGATCAAATGCTACGAACCCTATAAAAAGAAATTTCGTAAATACTGAATTTGAATGAGAATTGTGCCAAATTAATAATCTATAGCCAAATCGGCAATATTTATGATTTCTTAATTTTTGTCTTGCAATTTAGCGATATTTTTAAATATTTGGCGATAAGTGTTTCCAAGCTTGGAGAGAATTTGAAGCTAACGTTCATTAATACTCATAAATAAATAACTAATTTTTAGTAATTTGGAAAATAATTGTTATCCTCGGTAGAGAATTGGGAAATCCGAAGTATATATGAATGTTTTTATTGGTTCAATTCCGCATTTTATTCATTTTCTGATTGGTCCATGTTTAATGTCCAAAAATGGTTTACTTCTGTTGCCACAATGACAAAAAAGTAATAAAAACATTTTTTAAAAATAATAATTTGAAAACAAGTTGTGATAAAAATTTCAATTAAATTTCATTCAAAAGTCATTTTTTTCTTTATGCAACGGTATAAAAATTTAAAATGTGCAATGTTTAGAAGTTTAAAAATTTGCAGTTCAAAAAAATTGTAAAACTGAAATTTCATTTAAAATTTTTATAAGATAGGTCCAGGAATATTAATGTTTAATCAATGTCATACGTAATAAGAGGCAGTCAGCCTGATTAACTCCATCAAATAAAAATGCACATTTTAAACAGTTAAAGTTATATAACAATAAACTACTGCGTTTTTTTTTATTTATGGTCTAGGAATATTAATGTTTAATGCTTGGCGTAGTAATATATGACTCGTTATGGTCATCCTAAAAATGATGTTTATTATTATTATTAAGTATAGAATTCCTTTATAAGTCTTTAAAATTTTAGTCTTTGAAAATATCATTTTCCAAATAGTCGTTCTAATTTGTTAAATTACATTTTTTTTTCTTTAATTGTGGTCTTTTTTCAAAACGTCAACAACCGTAGAATTACATGCAACAACCTCAAATAACTGTCGCCAATTTCCGACCCAAGGGAAAACGGGGAAAATGTCTGTTTCGCGCAGACTCTAGTGTATTGAGAAGCCGCTGCATATGTCTGTCGGCCGGGGTTTGGAACCACCAAAACTGTCTGCCAACTGAGGAAATATCTTCTGGTAGTTACCCAAGTAACATATATAAAATTCAGCTTTTATAAAATGACGAAAGTAGAATTTCCTATTATTGAAGTTTAGTGGTTGTCGGCCGGGGGTTGGAACCACAGGAAGTGTCTGCCAAGGGAGGACGTGATTTCTGACATCATTCCAAAGGAAATATCAAAAATTCAGCTTTTATAAAATGACGAAAGTAGAATTTCCTATTATTGAAGTTTAGTGGTTGTCGGCCGGGGGTTGGAACCACAGGAAGTGTCTGCCAAGGGAGGACGTGATTTCTGATATCATTCCAAAGGAAATATAGAAAATTCAGCTTTTGTAAAATGACGAAAGTAGAATTTCCTATTATTGAATTTTAGTGGTTGTCGGCCGGGGGTAGGAACCACAGGAAGTGTCTGCCAAGGGAGGACGTGATTTCTGACATCATTCCAAAGGAAATATCAAAAATTCAGCTTTTATAAAATGACGAAAGTAGAATTTCCTATTATTGAAGTTTAGTGGTTGTCGGCCGGGGGTTGGAACCACAGGAAGTGTCTGCCAAGGGAGGACGCGATTTCTGACATCATTCCAAAGGAAATATCAAAAAATCACGCTTTATAAAATGACGAAAGTAAGTTGCTATTTTTTGCACCTTTGCTCCATGGTCACTGCCAAAGCCACCATGATCCAAATTTCATAATTACCCATCGTTCCTATCTTTGTTAGAAGACTGCGCTGAGAAAGTTTCAGCTTTTATAAAATAACGAAGGTCTGCCAGTCACGGGCTCTTGCTCTAATTATAGTTAGAATCATGATTAATTTATTAAATAAAACATGTTTTCATTATCCCGGAAAATCGTTTGCACAGATGACACTTAAACATTTTAAAAGAATTGTATTATGGATTTTTTTTTTTTTTTTTTTTTTTTTTGGTAAACTGGCAACAAAATAATTGTAAACAAATAAAATTAATTCTTAAATTTGTTATATAAATGAAAAATTAAAAGATCTGCGTGAAGTTGTTGGTTCAAGCTCTTTATAAATATTTTTGCGAAGGTCGTATTGTGGCTAAATAATATCGACTCATTAATCAGAAGGATTTTATAGAAAAATAAGACTTTAATAAGTTCGCAAACACAACAATCATTATTCGTGAAAACGTCACTGCGAGAATGAGAGAGCGCTTCGTTAAAAGGTAATTCCATTAATTGAGTTGCCATTCGCAGAAAGTAAAAAGTTCTCCCACGCGGAGAGAATTACAGCAATTCTCATACGCTAACATGTATAAAAACGAAGAAATTAAAATAAAATGTTTTACAGTTAAAAATTCATAGTATCAACGAAAGCAGATTTCAAATGTTTTTTCCAGAAAATAGGATTTTGAAGAAGTAACTTTCTTCAAGCTTTCTTCAAATATATTATTCTAAAATAGCTATCAAAGATTATCGGATGTTGATTACAAAGATTGGAAACATGCATATTTCAAACAATTAAAAAACACCAGTGGCTATTTGAAATTGTAAAAACATCTTTAAAAGAGCTTTTAGTTGAAAATTTAAAAAAAAATTGTAAAAGTTTGCTTCGAAAATATCTTATTATGCCAGTTTTACATCATAAATAAAAAATTAAAATGCGCCAAAACATAAAATAACGTTTTTGTTTAATAAAGATGCAAAAAAAAAAAAAAAAAAAAAAAAAAAAAAAAAAAAAAAAAAAAAATATTGTTACTTTCAAATATCTGTTTTATAAAATAATGCTTCGCGAATCCAAACAAAGCATGGCTTTTGCTAGTTAAGAGAGAAGCGGAAAAGAAATTGGGAGAAAGTAAAAGATCTGGAATCATTATTTACAGAGTGTTGTTTTATGATGGTCTATTGTGTGTACGAAGGTTATAGGCTCGAAAGGGGGGTGAACACTTAATTCGTATTTAAACAAGGAAATCCAAGGTAAGAGAAAAAAAACACGCATAAGGCCGACAAGCGGGATTGTGCTCGAATCCAGCATTTCCCATCTATCACCTTCGACAACAGAACCTCTCGGCGATTGGTCGGGTGAATCATTATTTACTCTATAAAAAAGACATCTACTTTAATATTAAAAAAAAAAAAAAAAAAAAAAAAATGTAACCCTGTAAACAAAAATGCATAATAATCTCTTCGGAGTTACCCAGATTCCGAAAATCCTATTTTATCTTTAGTAATCTTAGAAACCAATATATTTTCAAAATTTAAAAAAAAAGCATGTATAAAATTACAGTTCCTTTTGCTGTCATTGATTATCTTCAAACGTAGGTTTCTAAAGATAAAGAAGGCTTTTTTGAATCGTGAGTAACTCAGAAAGATTTATTGTATATTTTAATTCATTGTTGTATTATATATTATTAAAAGATTATTAAATAATTTTAGCTTTTTATTTTATATTGTATGCTGCTTAAATAATTACAGAGCATATATATGTACAACTGATCGGGCATTTTGAGAATTAACCATTAATGCTCAGCATGCTGTTCTCAACCAAAAATCGATCACGTTTAACTTATAATTGTGAAATATTACCCTTGACAAAGAGTTTTAAAACATAAGTTTTTATTCTTATTTTGCTATGTGTTATTATTATTTTTTTTCTATTAAATATTCAATTATATCTTTTAATAGGTATTTGGATAATCAGTTTTACAATATGATACATGATTTAATTTCTCTAATGGATCATTCATTGTTCTAATGGTTTAAATTTACAAAAAGCTTTATTATATTATATATTAAAATGAAACAGAGTTAAGCAGCTAAATTTTACTTCTGATTGTCAAAATATAAAGTAGTCTATAAAAAAAAATTATGTGGCAACGATAATGCATATTTAATAATCCTCTGCAATTCACACTTCATCAATCATACCTCTTATAAAAAGAGACTGAAACACTTCTTGTAATACACCTAGCATATATCCTGGAACCACCCTCTTCGGTTTGTCTGAGTTTTGGGCGATTTCTTTACCTCAAGACCCATTTATTTCGTATCATAAAGGTTATAAATATATCACAGTGTGTGGAATATAACCCCGTTGTGCATGTTTTGTGTTTTGCAGGGCAAGCCAGGCAAGAACGCCCCACCTGGTCTACCTGGAGAACCTGGCCCGAAAGGAGAACGAGGGGCCACAGGAGAGAAAGGGGAGAAAGGTCAGAAAGGCGTCATCGGACTTCCGGGTTTCCAGGTGAGAACGTAACACACAAACATACAACTACTTAAAAAGTGAGTTGATGTCTTTTGATTTTATGTGTCAGTTCTCTCTAAAGCCATATAAAAATAAACAAAGAAATAAAATAAAAAATAAAATGTTCACAATTTAAGGTTGAACTCCTGATTCCATACACTGTTAAAAAAACAGAAATGTTTCTTTTACTCTTTGTATCACGCGTTGCATATCTGCAGCATACCTAAAAGTCAATGTTACTTCTGTGAATTTCAAAAACGATTTCATTTATCGCTGCTATCTCCGATTAGAGCAGTTAATTTAATAAAGGTACATATATTTTTTAAGACAGACATAAACAAAATTAATACAATAAACCAACATTGAGTGAAATATTAGCGGGTGGCAGTATCCCACAGGTTCAATTCCTGGCCCTGGCTAATTTTTCTAATTCTTCTATTTTAGAGGCATTGTTGCCACTCGCTAAAAGTGAAATATTTAAAAAAAGAATAATCCTACATATTTATTACTTGGTTTTTAACACATAACCTTTGTACAATTACATAAAGTAAATTACATGTAGCCTTTTGTAATATATACATACATATATATATGTATATATATTGCAGAAAAATGTGTTGTTTTTCTTGGAAATTAACAGACATATAAATGATATTCTAATATACTTAGTTACATGTTCGAAAGTAACGATCACTAAAAACAGCATACATAGGCAAAACAGTTGCTTCTTTTCTCTGTTTAACATTAGATGTGACAGATTCTTGAATGTTTTCCAGGGAGAAAGAGGCCATATGGGACCTCCTGGTTTGGACGGTGTCAATGGATCTCCTGGACCTCAAGGGGCCCCTGGATTGCCGGTAAGAGCATCTACACATTGATACAAAATAGCCTCAGTCACTGTTACACCATGTAGCATTCCTACACTGATTACGGAAATACTTCAACCGTTTATTTTATTAGAAAACAGTAAATTATGAATAAATTTTTTATGATTGTATGTAGACTATGAAATTTAGAATAACTAATAACTGAAAGTCGTATGATAATACAAAGTTATAAAAGTCCTTTTTTAAAAAGATTGTAACATTATATATAGTAGTTTAAAAATAATGTAATACTCTGTGTAATACGCTAATGATTTAATATCAATCTATATTCAATTACATTCCCTCTAATTTACGATATATAGCTGAACAGACTTATTTAGTTTTACAAACAAAATATCTTTTAAAACAAGATTATTTTTCCCACATTTTTTCACTTAGTTTAAATATTGTACAAACTATTATTTATTAATTGCCCTAATAAACAATGTTGTAATTGTGATATCTATAATCTAATTAGAAATCCCTGGATTGCATGCAATTATATTAGATTGATTCAATTTTCTCAGTCGCTATTAAACTGCGTAGTATTCCTTCACGGATTACTAATATGCCGCCAAACGTTTAATTTAATAAAGATATGCATATATTTACAGTAAATTCTGTATATTTATTAACTTTTTCAGGATAAAATATAAAACATTAAATATAGAATAACAAATATAAATTGAAATTAGCATGAATGTACAAAGTTATAAATGTACCTTCTTTTAATATAGTTATATTATGTATAGCGATTTAAGAATAATGTAATACTTTGTATAATACGCTAATAATTCAATATTAATCTATGTTTAACTACATTCTCCCCAATTTATCATCTTTGCAAGATAAACTGAACAGACTCATTTATTTTTGCTTTCAAAATGAGATTTTTTTTTCTCGCCGTTTGTCCACCTAGTTTTAAGGATTCTACAAACTATTATTTCTAATTCTTCTAATAAACAGTTTTGATATTTATACATAATTGGAAATTCCTGGATTGCCTATAAGGTAAATCAGATTGATTCAATATTCTCAGCCACTGCCAAACCCCATAAGACTTCCTTCAATCCTTACTAATATACCGCCATCCATTTAATTTAACAGTAGAGGTGTAGCTTGGCAGTAAATTTTGTATATGTATTGTGTTTTAATAAAGTAAATGAGTCTTACATTCTTTTTATATAATTTTATTTTCAAAATTGCTTTCAAAACACGAATATTTTTCATTCTTATTTGTTTCTTCCTTAAAGATATGTTTATTAATGCTAATTTTTGCAGGTATTGCTCAATATTTTGCAAACTATTATTAATAATTGTCCTTATAAGCAATATTGTAATTGTATGATATGTATATGTATGATACCAGAATTGTATCTGATAGTTTCAATATCGCTTATATTATGTATCAAAATTATACTATAATCTTTATGTTTCTCAATTATCATTATTTTTTCTTCAATAGGGACAAATGGGACCTAAGGGAGAAAAGGGCAACCCTGGAGAACTTGGTCCACCAGGACTTATGGGACCTCCAGGTTTACCTGGACCTCCGGTAAGATTTTTTAACGTTTTTAGAATTATATTTCGCAAATCTACCTTCACTATGTACAATCAGCCAAAAAATACTCCCATACATTTTAATCTCAAATTGAGACAGAAATAAATAAAAGTAAGAATTCGAATGGGAATTGCATTTTTCCAATTTATGTAAATAGCTTGGATTTTCACTGTGAAATTGTACCAAGCTTTGAAAATTTGAAAGCGAAAATCCAATTTTGACATCATGTTAAGCTTTTTCGGTAAATTTAACTTTAGGCTACTGCTACTAAACTGGAAGATTTTCGGCCAAGAAGTTTAGGGATAATAAAGGTTTAACATTTGGAACTCCTTATATTCATTTGTAACTATTACAAAATAGATTGCATTATGAGTACTTTTTAAAGCATAGTTTAAAAAAATATACTCAAGAGAAAATACTGTAATTTTACATTCGCATATTTCCAGCTTCTAGAAATCGATTTCCGTTTTTAAAAAAATTCTATGTTGCATTTCATATATGTTGCGAAAAATGTGTATTTAAAATAATTATTCTTTTTATTATTATTATTATTATTAATGAATTCCTGTACAAAAACTGATTTTTAGAAGCTTCAAAGATGCGATTTCAAAATTATATCACATTCCACCCGATAGTTTTTGAGTCATATTTCAGAAACTGCATTCATTGCAATCTTATTTGCATTGACTATGATTGACTTTAATGTTACGAGTTCTAAATTTTAAAATATAATCATTCTTAAATGACCTTCCTGTTTGGTAAAGTAATTATGATTTTCGGTACGAATGTGAGCCGAATGTATATAGCCTGCTCATGTGCATTCTGTGCAAGACTGAGCCCCCTCCCCCTCCCACACACACATTCCTCCTTTTTTCGACAACTTATCCGAAAATCCAAATCATTGCCAACTAGATATAAAGGCCAGCGCATTTCGCTAAAAACCGCCGAAAAAGTGAAGCTGGATTCAGCTTCAAACCCTGAACTATTTCTTTGGACCAAGTGACGCAAACCCTGCCCAAATTATCATTGAATAAGCTGATATCTGTTCTGAACACATGGTCATTCTTTTGGTTCAGGGTTTGCACGATTGATAAGAATAACTTGGGCAAGGTATGAGAGTCCTCTGGCGAGAGACTTCATACATTAATCTCAAATAGATGGACCTTATAGATGTAGTTGGCCATGTTCAAACAGCATACTTAATAGCAACCTAGACCAAGCCAAAACAGTAACTAAAGTCATCAAATAAATAGCAGTGAAGCCATGACGACTAAGCTGCTATTCACGTAGATCGCCGCCAATATCAGGCGATTTTCACTCCATGGCCAGATAATAGATGTAGTAAAATAACTATACAGTTATTTTACTATAGTTATTTATAGTTATTTTACTATATATATGGGCCAGCTACAGAAGCGGTTAAGCTAAGCATACTGCCCAACGGGTAGCGGGTTCATGAGCGGTATATCAACAATAATAAGGTAAAATTTACAGAAACAAAAAATATGATGTCAAAATGAAATGAACAAATACACTTATAAGACGCAATATTTCATCTTGAATCAAGCATAAAATATACCATGTGAACGTTTAAAAGATCTCTGTTTTACTTAAAAAGCACTAAAATAATAAAAGAGAGATCACAAGTTAAAAATATGCATTTTATTTAAAACTTCTTAGTACTTTTCGCCTGTATTTTCCAAGTCCATCATTGGAGAACCTTTAAATGACTAATTATTGTCCATTTATACAAATACGTCTTCGTTTTGAAAATGAAAGTGACGTATGAGAAAGAATGATGTAACAAAATAAACAGAACTGCAATTTATAATAACATACATTTTTTTCAAATAAAGTCAGATCTTTATTACCGCATGGACAAATCGGGACTTTGCCCATGGGCCCCAGAACTTAATGGGCTCCCAAATCCAAACATTAAATTATGAAATATTTACTTTCTTTTTCCAATTCCAACTCTTCCATATGTTAAAGTAATTAAATTCATCTTAAAGTAATATAGCAAATTCGCTAAAGTTATATAGAAGAGTTTTTTTCTGTACTAAGGAAGAAAAAAAAATATTTTTATTAATTAAAGTATATAATTTAGAGTTGGCTTAGCTAAGAATTTTCTTCCATTTATATCTAAGGTGCGAAAATATGTTTTTGTATTACACATATACATATGAATGATCTTTAGTTCTATTTGAAAAATGTTGCAATGATTCGAAAGGGGGCCCCTAATTTATCTTTGTCCAAGGCCCCAATCAGTCATAATCGGGGCCTGAATAAAGTTCAATCCAAGAAACTGCTACTTCTGTTTTGAAATCTAATAATTATTGGCTCTCTTAAAGTGCCATTACACGTAAAAATTCCAAGCGACAAAAATCGCCTGCGTTTTTTCGTTTTCTAAGCATTTCATTGGCTGTTCGAGAAGAAGCTTTATCATCATTTGGATTTTTAAGCATTTGATTGGCTCTTACTAGCAACTCGTTTCGTTCCAGCCGTCAAAGACGCTCCGACACTAGAGAAGCGCGTGCTTCTCCAGAGACTCCTCTTCGCCCATAGGATAACATGGAGACGCCTGCAATTTGACGCCTCCAGCACCACACGTGTAATAGCACTTTTACTTTCAAAATGATCGCAACATATATGTATAACTAAACAACAATTAGTTATTAAAATATTCTCTGGTGATAGACTTGGAAAATACAGCTTGACAGTTCTAAGAAGTTTTAAATAAAATGTATATTTTTAACTTGTAACATCTTTTTTTATTATTATTTTAGTCGCCTTTTAAGTAAAGCAATGAGTTTTTTAACACTTTATCTACCTACGGTACTTATAAGTGCCATTAAAATTACTTTTTTTTTTAATTCTTTCAGTGTGTCAATTAGATGTAATGCTGTTTAGAATGAATTACAGATACATTACTCTATCTTATTCCAAAAGCATTATTGGTTATACAAAACAAAAATATTTTTAAAAGGATGATTCCTTTTGCGTTTGCATCTTTTCAGCTTTCTTGGCACTGAGGGAGGGGGATGGGGATTTTTTAATTCGGAAATATTTCTATATTTATATTGTAAGAACATCCTATTTGTACATTTTATAATTCTACAAAATACTAAGTAAACAATTTTAAACAGAAGATTTGAGTAGGGTTATACATATTGCACAAAATCCCTGTAAATTCAAATTTAATTAATCCTTCTAAATCCTTCAATCCTTCTAAAATCCTTCAAAAATTTAATAAATGCTTATGTAAATCTTTTAATTTAGTTTAAACAATTTATGTAAAATGTTTTAGAATGTAAAATTTTCATGAATTCATAATTCGGTACATAAAGGGTTAAAGTTCATATTGTAGACTTTGGGACACTTTCCCTATAGAAAAAAGAAAAGAAAATAGCAGTTTACACTTGAATGGTTATTTCTTTTTTCTTGACGACAATTTAGGTGATTAAAGTATACTCTTTTTCTCTTTGGTCGACTGTACCTTTCATTTCTCATATCACATTATTATTACATGAACTTGATTATACTTTTAGTTATGCGAAAATATCCTACATTGAAATTATTTATTGTCCTAGACTGAATAAGTGTAAAATGCTAAACAATTTTACAGGCGTCTAATTCCAATTTATAGGTACAAAGAAAAAAAAATCGACTTATCCGAACTCGAATTATTGGATATTAAAATTATAATGACTTTCTATGATACCATTAAAGAAACTTTCTTACCATTGGAAAAACCATTACCATTTCTTACCATTGGAATTTGAAATGTGAAAATTTTAAATAGATTATGATATAAAAAAGTATTAGTTTAAAATTAAAATTATTTAAACATTTTATCTTATGAAACAAAAAATGTGTTACCTGTATCGTAAATATAAGAACACTAATAAAAATAAACTATTAGAAATTTAAATATATAATGAACTAAGGAAAAAAAATATTTTGGAAGAAAAAAAATATAGTCAAGTTTTAATTTTTATGTTTTCATCCAATTTTTACTATTTAAAATAAACAACTTTTTTTTTTCAACTTGGATGCTTTGAGTGAATGATCAATAGTATTTAACAATATAAATTTTCCTGTCTTGAAATAAAGAAAAAGAAAGCAATCTGCAAAAGCAAATTTTTCTAAAAAGTGGTGATAATAATATTATTATTATTGAGTTCTTGTACTTTTTCTTGTTCTTGAGTTTTCCGATGCGGAGGAATAAAGTTCGAACTAATTGAGCTACTTTCAATATTATTTTATTTCTAAAGTAAGTTTTCGGGACTTAGGAAAAGTTCAAATTAACTGAAAGTTTAAATTATCGCGAGGTCTCCTTTAATATCAAAATACAAAACTTTCTTATTTTTGACTAAACTTTACTTTTGCAAATTATTAAATAAAAATTGTTAAAATTCGAAAAATAAACAGTGAAAGATTTAGCATGCATCAGCAATAGATGGCAGCACAAGAAGACGATTTTCTAAATTATGTTAACAAGGAATTGTTCAAGTTTATAAGCATATTTTATTAATTTTCAATAAAATCTTTGGAAAAATTAAAATATAATTCACTTAGAAAAAGGGATTTTTTTTTTTCTAAAAGATTTTTTAAAAAGAATCTTTTGGTAAATTTCATTTATTTATTTTATTTATTGTTATATTTTCTGTTAATAATTTTGCTTTCACCAAGCGCATTAATAATTTTAATCCAAAAAATACATAATCTTGGGTATTTTTATTCAACTCCAAATAAAGGCAAAGCTTAATAGAGGTAAGAAAAATGAAAAAAAAAAAAAAAAAGAGTTTTTTTTTTTTTATTATTATTATTATTATTATTATTATTATTATTATTATTATTGATTTTCTCGAGAAAGGCTGCTGGTCAAGCAGCGACTGAATTCCCCTCGGTAATGTTAAGTAGAGATCTGCACGGGCCGTCTGCTGCTGCCTCGGCCCGAAGCCCGAAGCCCAAGCCCGGTCCGGGGAAAAAAATGATTATGGCGGAATTTTCGTTTAAACTGAAAACTGCAAATTTATTTTAAACTATTCATTCATGCAAAATGAATACAATAATACGCGAGAAAATATATATATATTAAACATTTACATCTGCTAAGAAGGAAACGTATTTTTTTCTTTCCAATATCTTAGAAGATTTTACTTTTACCTTATACCATTTTTTAGATTTTTTTTTAAATGTATTAATAATACTAATGATAACTGAAACATTTACATACATCAAACAAAGGTTCATTAAAAACGTAAATATCGCAGCCTATGGCACTTCTGCATAAATAGAGATTATAAACATGAAAGAAAAAAGAAAGTCTAAGATAAGTTATTTTGGTCTGAACTAGAGGTCTGCACGGGCCGAGATTTCCAGGCCCGGGCCCGGCCCGAAAGTTAAAATTTCGGCCCGGGCCCGGCCCGGTCCGAACGAAAGAAATATTGGCCCGACCCGGCCCGGCCCGAAAGTTAAAAATTCGGCCCGAGCCCGGCCCGGCCCGAACGAAAAAAAAAATGGCCCGACCCGGCCCGGCCCGAAAGTTAAAATTTCGGCCCGAGCTCGGCCCGGTCCGGAAAAAAATTTAAATTTCGGCCCGAACCCGGCCCGGCTCGAGTGAATTTCTACTGAACATTGATCTTTAATCTTATGGAAGAGTTCTGACCAAAAAAAATTATATTAGTCTTTTTTTTCCATGTTTATAATCTCCATTTATGCAGAAGTGCCGTAGGCTGCGATATTTATGCTTTTAAATGAATCTTTGTTTGTTGTATGTAAATGTTTCAGTTATTACTAGTATTATTAATTCATATTCCCTGTAATGGAGACAAAAAATCGAAAAAGCGGTATATGGTAAAATTTCCAAAGACGAAATCGATTTGGAACGAAAAAAGAATGCATTCCCTTCTTAACAGTTGTAAATGTTTAATATATTTTTTGTCTCCCGTATTGATGAATTCATTTTGCATGGATGAACATTTTAAAAGAAACTTTCAGTTTTCAGTTTTAATAAAAATTCCGTCATAATCGTTTTTTTTTTTTTTTTTTTTTTTTTTTTTTTTGTGTGTGTGTGTGTGTGTGTGTGTGTGTGTGTGTGTGTGTGTGTGTGTGTTTAATTCTATTTTAAAACGCCTAGTAATCTACGATTCTTTAAAAGGAATAAATTCTAAGATTAAAATGATATAACATATCACATATGTCGAATCCTTTAATTCACCATATTTATACATAAAACCAAAATAAAATACTCAGATTACTTAAAGGTGTTTTTTATTAATAAAACCTAGTACTTTCGAGCATGTCATGCTCATCATCAGGGTTAAAACAACAAGAGTAAAAGTCGAAGGCTGAGTTCTTTTATACGAAAGAAATATAGCAAATGATAACGGTTTCCCACTCAAGTTTATAAATAAACTTATTTACAAAGCTCAATACGGCAGCAGTAATAGTAAATTTAATTATAACGAAACAAAGTTGCACAAATTTCAATATTTTCCTGGTCTCTTTGAATGTCTAAAGTTTAAATTAAAGAAATACAATCTACATTTAATTGTTCCCCCCCCCTATAATAAATTAAGCACAAAACTTTACAATAGCATCGATCCAATCCCCATGGAAGATTCAGCAGGTGTATATTTAATCCCAGCCACAATAATGGAGAACAAAAAGAGAACAGATTACATTGGAATGACAACCAGTAAATTTAAGAAGCGTTTGTCAGAACACATTGCAGATATCAGACTTAATCGATGCAATATCGCTCTCTCTAAATTGCACCAGGAACAAGAAGTTATAATAGATTTCAAAAAAGCTAAATTACTAAAGAAAATATCAAATTACCAGAAGATTAAAATCATGGAATCAATTGAAAATTTATGTCGAGCTAACAATACTTGTAACGATACTTTGTCGTACGATATTCCAAGAATATGGTACAATCTGCTCAAAATAACTTGAAACCCCCTTTCTATCGAATTTGGAACATTCCGACTTCTCCCCCCCCCCTTTTTTTTACGTTGTCTTTGGATCAGTCCACTTCGTATAAAAGAACTCAGCCTTCGACTTTTACTCTTTTGTTGTTTTAACCCTGATGATGAGCATGACATGCTCGAAAGTACTAGGTTTTATTAATAAAAAACAACTTTAAGTAATCTGAGTATTTTATTTTGGTTTTATGGAATAAATTCTAATGTTTAATTGTAAAATAATGATGGCTTAAAAGTATATGCTTTTTTTGCAGAAATTTTTGGACAAAGCCAAATATTACTGATTTATAAAAAGTCGAGAAAAGGATTTTCATATAGGAAGATTCAATAGGAACTGATTATTTTGGTCCTTGAAAACTAGGAAGAATGGAATCAGTCTCGGCTTCGTACGGAAAAAAAAGTTAGGCCCGGCCAGATACTCCAGAAAAAAAATTAAGGTCCAAGCCCAGCCCGGCCCGAAAAGATTAGTGACTAGGCCCGGCCCGGCCCGGCCCGAAAGGATTAGTGACTAGGCCCGGCCCGGCCCGGCCCGAGTCTTCAGAAGTAAGGCCCGAGCCCGGCCCGGCCCAAATGCCATTATTGGAAATCGGCCCGAGCCCGGCCCGCGGGCCGGGCCGGGCTCGGGCTTCGGGCCGAGGCCCGGCCCGTGCAGACCTCTAGTCTGAACTCTTCCGTTAGAGTAAAGATCAATGTTCTGTAGAAATTCACCCGAGCCGGGCCAGGTTCGGGGCGATTCTTTTACTTTTTTCCGGTCCGGGCCGGGTCGGGCTAATATTTTTTTCGTTCGGGCCGGGCTCGGGCCGGAATTTTAACTTTCGGGCCGGGCCGGTTTAATATTTATTTCGTTCGGGCCGGACCGGGCTCGGGCCAAAATTTCAACTTTCGGGCCGGGCTCGGGCCTGGAAATTTCGGCCCGTTCAGACCTCTAATGTTAAGCCTATGGGCGCGTGATGCATTCATATATTATCTCCTTTGGAAAATAATATTTTTAACACCTTTTTTCAGTGTTCTCTTCTTGAAGGACGCATCTTCTTTTCTTAGTGGTCAAAATATTTCTAAAATTTGTACTCAATTTAATATTTTATGTTTTAAAAACTGACGAGCTGGATGTAAAATTTTGACATTTCATGTAAAATTATGCATAGATTTTTGAAATATTTTGACAACTAAGAAAAGAAGATGCGTCCTTCAAGAAGAGAACACTGAAAAAAGATATTAAAAATATTAATATCAAGGGCAGATTTTTTTAATATAAAATGTATCAAACGTCCTTAGACTTAACATTACCGAGGAGAATTCAGCCGCTGAATGACCAACAGCCTCAAGCGGGACCCACAACTCAGTGTTCAATCGTGGTCCCCTACCTATACTTTTGGAAAAATTAAAACATTTTTGCTGGTTTATGGCGGATCTAAAATCCATTTCTCAGTAAACATGAAATTTTCTGACATATTTTCTAATCCACAAAATTGGCAGACCTGACAATTGAAGCGATTTGAAATCGAATTGCATTTTCCATTTATTAAACAAATTGCTTGTCGAGTTATAAGCTATTTTTATCACGTGACGACACGTTTTTTCCCCTTTTCGACCTGCTACGTCCGAAAATTCGGTTCAAACTTTTACAGTATTTCATGAAAGATCTTTTGCGTTTACCAAAAAGTAGAAAACGTCTTACATAGTTTCTAAATACGAACATCTGCCAATTTTATGCATTTCCAAACAAAAAGGAACTCATTAATAAAGTTAATGGGATTAAAAGTTTGTTTTTAGGGGGTCCGAGACACAAAAATCTTCAAATTTTCTAAAAAGAAAATTTATTGCATTAAAAATTCCCCTGTTTTTTATGCTTAAAATGACGTTTAAAACATATTTTATTTGAATTAGAAGAGGATATATATATATATATATATATATTTCGTATTGGGTTTTCTTCAAAATCTAGCTTTCAAACAATGGTTGAAATCATGTCATAAATGATGTCATGTAATTGATGTCATACAATGATGTCATGAAATGATATCTTGTGAAAATGCGTTTTTCTTCATGACGGTTTTTTTCACAATTTCTCGGATTTAAATCATTACAACTCAAGAACCGTTAAAGATAAATGCTTCAAACTTGGAGCATGTCATTTTTGTTTGTATTACTTTAATTTTGTTTCAGCAAATTAAAAAATATCCATTTACTTTTGAAAATATGATTTTTTAAATAAAAGTTGTTTTTTTTTTTTTTTTTGTTCAAATTTTTACTTTAAATGTTTTTTTTTAATTAATATTTTTTAAAATGCTGAATCAAAATTAAAATTGAAATATTTATGTTTATTTAAATGTAAAATTAAATTAAATTCTACAATTAATATTTTGAGTTATAACGGTTTTAAATTACCCCACTTTTTAATAAATTTAAAATTTTTAAATTAAAAAAAATATGAGAATTTTTTTAATGTGATTTTGTTTTCAAATAATATGGTTAACCATCACAAAAAAAATCAAAATTTTAACTGAATAAATATCAATTATTTTAAAATGTGTCCTGTACAGCTTTAAGATCTTCCTTACCCAAGTAATAAGTAAGTTTTCATCTTTTTATGCAATGGCCCAGGTCTCAATACCATAAATTATTATTGATTTTTTAACAGTTTTATACATTTGAATTTAATTATCCTGGATATCAAAGATGATTTTAGAATATTTCAAACAAAAAAATAGCGTCTATTTCATGCTGTAAGTCGAGCTTTAATCTCTGTTTCTACCATATTATCACAATTGATCATAGATCCTAAATACATAAATTCTGGTATTTCATTACATTGTAATACATTATTTATGGCTAACGTTGCTGTTATCTGTAAATTCATTTTTTATCCTTATACAAATGTAAAAAAAAATCGTATGAATATACCTGAAAAAGTAAATAATATATTCTTGGAGCTGTGAATAATAATAAAACTTGTGATTATTATTTCAGTGAAAATAGTTACATTATAATTGAGGCAAAAAAAGATCTTCTTACAAATCACTTTTAAAAAATGAAATACATTACAGTGTATTTTTGATTACATTATTGTTACATATTCCCATGGTATAGAAAAATGCATCATCATATCATATTATATATGCAAGGCATATAATTATTTTTCTTATTTGTTTTCAGTACACTATTTTCGAATAATTCGATATTATTTTTATATTTTTTTAGTTTGTAAGTGCAATGCTTCGGATATATTTTAATTCTATCTGTTTTTATTTCTTCATTAATAGGGTAAAATGGGTCCCATTGGTGAAAAAGGAGATAAGGGTGATACGGTGAGTAAAATTTTATATACTTGTACAGTCTGGTAATTAAAGATAAACCTATACTAATTAGGCCAAGAATCATCATACAAAAGTATTACCGCTAACAATCTATTGGTAATCACGTCTACATTTCTATGCAGTACACAAATTAATTACTAATGTTAAATAGCGTGGTAAACTTTAATCTATAAACTCCAAGAACAAAAATTTAAAAAAATCATTCAAAAAAACTCATCCGACTTTTTCTAAGGTTCAGTGTTTAACAAATTAAAAACATAATCGTCATAAGATCACCTCTATGTCTGTCTGTTCGTCTGTCACAAGCTGTTTATTTCGAACTATAGAATGTAAAAGTTCAAATTTGCCTGTGTTATAAAAGATACCTGCACATTTATAGATTTTTAATCATTCATAAATAGATCGAGAAGCGGCAGCACAGACAATCACTTCAACGAGTTCACGGCTGAAATTCCAGAATTAGTTAAAACTCGATTAGAATATTAAAACGCAATCGGTCTGCAAAGTCATATCTTGATAGAAAACACCTGAAAACCCAATTTTAGCTGTTGACTCGTAGGTTTACCATTATGTTTTCCTGCTTCTGGTTCTCCACGTTTTCATATCTTTGGGTGCAGGAAAACACAAGGGTAAACCTACAAGACGATCACTAAAATAGATTTTTCAAGTATATTCACCAAGATACGACTTGGCAGACCGATTGCTTGGAAGATTTTTATTTATGGATAAATTTTCTTGTGTTAACTCTGTGAAGAATATAGAAAAATTATATAAAATACTTTCTAGATTACAGTGACTTCATTGAAGGAACTCAAGTATGGCGTCAAAAGTGGCTGTTACCATTCAAAAAATTAAAGTTAATACAATTTCTATTATGTAAATGACATCACACCGTAATTCGTGGAAAGCATTTTATAGTATGATTTATTACCAAAAGACTGATCCTACTAAAATTTTTATATGACGATTTGTGACCAAATTACAATGAAGAGGGATGTAGGAAGGGAAGAATATCTTTGTATTTTATGTTATTTCACGACTGTAACAGAAATGTGTAATTAAGAATGTAATTGTACATTGAATTGAAAATACTCAAAATCTGAGATATTGGAACGGCAATTTAATACTTGGTGAAAGTATGCAAGTTTGTTATTTTTTTATACATTTTATGTTTTACAGCATATTAATAATAATGAAGCCAATATTGAACTCATCGATAATATTTTCGGCAAAATACCCATATTAATATATAATTAAGTATTGATTTTACGTTGAAAGTCTTTGCAAAATGCATCAATAATTAAAAATTATTAATTTTTAATTATAATAAATCTAAATCTAATATGTAAAAAAATCTAATATTGGTGTAAAATTTTAAAATATGCATATTCTTATCTATTGGTGGGAAATGAGTATAGAGTAAACATTTCTATATTAAGTTAATATACTTTGATATATATTTAATTTTTAATTTATATACTTTGAAGCTATATTGCCATTATTTGCTTAGTTATATCCAAGATTTAGTTAATATTAGCCAAGATATAGCCAATACAAAAATATTTTCCCTATATTGTTTGTCACTAGGTTCTCAATCAAATAGAATTTATTCGATTTTGTATTCTGCATCTTCTTCCTAAATTCAACTGCTGTCAGACAGACCTCGAAATGTACCGAATCAAATGATAGTCCGGTTCGTAAAATTATGATAATTCGGGTTCCTGCAATTATTAAAACATATTATTATAGTTTTATATATGTAGCCTATTCAATTCTCTGTAATTTTTAGCACTTTCCAACAAAGTTGAAAAGTGTTTATGCATTCGGTTTGTCTGACCGTCTGTCAGCGCTCTAACTCACGTAAATATACTCTGATTGCCATGAAATTTTAGCAAGTTACTGACGTTTACCCTAGCACGAACCCTATTGAAAATGAAGGTTCTACCATGATTAGTTTATCTACAGGGAGAGGCAAAAGTTTCCCATTACATTAAGGCGTATGGGGGAAAAATCATTTCAAAGGAATTTTAAAGATGTTATACCCAGTCAAACATATTAAAATTTATACGCTTTTACGAGGTGCATTAAAATATGCATTCTATAAAATATAAGGTGAAATGTAGCTATTATTCTTGAACAGGGCCACACAAAAGAATTCCATTAGATAATGGCAAAAGGGGGAATTGTGTGTGACATATTTAAAATATATTAAACTATTTCATGTATAATAAAATTGATGTATGTCAACGAGGCTTAGTATAAATTATACGACACTGCCTTCCCTTATATGAAGTACATAGTATTTACAGGGACACACAAAAGATTTCAAATAGTACATTCTTTACGAAGTACTGTATATGTATCCGATGATAGCTGATGGATGGATGAAATACATTTTAATTAAGATAGGCGCGTATAAGTTTCACTAAATTTATACATATTATATGGTGTGTATAAATGCTATAGTTAATATACAGGGCTACCCAAAAGAGCTCGCCAACGTTACTGAATATGAGCATAAAATTACTAAAAGGTGATTCTTAAATAAATTATGCATTTTTACGCTGAACTGCATTAAATTTACTAAGAAATGTTTGCAGAATATAGATAAAATGATATACTGGGCCACTCAAAGAATTGGGAACATGGAGCCTACGAATGATAATTTATGAGAAAGCGATTTCAGTTGCTTTAAGAATGTTTTAGTTTAAAATAAATTTTATCTTAACACTGATGTGTAATAAAGGTACCAGGCAAACTACAGGGCTGAACAAACTATTCAAGTATGATTCCATCTATTAGTATAAATTGCTGAAAAAGAAATTTCAAGCTACTAGACATTTTTTTTTTTTTTTTTTTTTTTTTTTTGCTAAACTAAATTTTCCCATTATATAGTATATATATTAGCTGACAGATCAAATAATGGGCTGTTCAATATTACTGGAATACATATTTGACTTTGTATCCTTATTTACCTAAATAACGAAGTTTTGTTAAAGATTTCACGAAACGTTGGAAAGTGCTTCATAATCTATGCTTAACGCATGATTTTTCTTACTTGTTTTGTTATCATTTGAAATCTTGAATGCCCTTTTTAAACTGTTTTTGCATTATAACAAAGAAATTTGTCTATAGTACTTTTTCAAAAAAAAATGTCATAAATAATTTTGAAGTAATGTTCCGTTTCGTGCAATTATTAAAACATATTACTACAATTTTATGTACGTAGCTTATTGTATTCTCTGTATTTTTTTTATTATTTATTTATTTATTTATTTATTTATTTTATTTTTTATTTATTTATTTTTATTTTTATTTATTTATTTATTTTGTTATTATTTAGAATTTTGAATGTCTTTTTTAAACTTTTCTTGCATTGTTGTACAGAAATTTGGGTACTACTCTGTTATCCCGTCGACCAATTTCGCCAAATTATACAAATCGCCAAACTAATAGCCAAATTATACATATTGACATAATTTTTATTTTAAATAACGAAAAAACAAGTAATTAGTAGAATATTAATAAAAATTCAACTAAAAAGAAACGAAATAAAAATCACTTAATGGCATTTTAAACACGTGAATCGTATTTAATGTCATTGAATATGACATTCACGATCATCCATTATTGGCATTTAATCTTATTGTTTGGCGATAATTTTTTGGTCGACGGGATAACCTAGTAGTACCGAAATTTGTCTATAATATCATTTTTCACTAATAATTTTGAAATAATATTCCGGTTCGTGAAATTATCCATTTAGAGCCCTGCTACAAGCAGAGGCCTCGTTAAGAGAGGGAGGGGCAACCTCACATTCCCCCCCCCCCCCCCCAAACGTTTGCTCATGCTGTTTGAGTTGGCAAAAATACAAACTGAATTGGCAAATTAGTTCAAAACTTTAAAAAGACTATAATACATTTTCTATTTCTGATAGATTTGACGAAAGTTTCCAATAATTAGAAATATCATTAAGCTTTTTACAATTAAAAACTATATTACATTTTTCAATTGTGATAACTTGGTAAAATTATAAAACAAGTTAGCAAATCCCGAGAACTATTTATGTTTGGCTTTTCACTGAGTTGGCAAATACTGAATTTTGACTTGGCAATTTAAGGATCTCTCCCCCGCCAATAAAAAATCTTAGCGAGGGCCCTGGCTACAATAACACTTTTCTAATGTTTAGAATATTACAGAGCAACCAACCCCCTTCACTCTACCTCTTTGTCATGCAATTTAGAACAAACTTATGTATGAATTTTCAAAATCTTTAAATCAATTTTATTAATATTAAACTGTTTTTTTTTTTCTTTTTTTACAGTCTCCTGTCAAATATGTCAAACAGGTGAGTGTTTTATCCGATTTCAATAATTTATTTTTTTATTGTTTTTTGTAAAATTGTACAGTACTTTGTTGAATGCGTTTACGCATGTTATTATACATGGGAATAATTCTTGAGTTTCAGGCAGACAGTCGGTATGCCGGGCTTACAGGGGACATGGTAAGATGTCCTTTTTGTTTTATCATTATTACCATTACAATGTTATTTTTTGTTGTTCTTATTGTTGTTGTTCTTCTTATTATTATTATTGCACTGTATTATTAACATAACTTTTTCATGTATGTTAAGACGGAATTTTATAATAATGTTTTTATTTATTTCTGTATGGTTGATGAAAGATAATATGTAATATATTTTTAATACTATATCTTCATAATTTAAGAACGTAATAATAAAAAATAATAAATCAAGAGTAAATTATTTTTCTTATGGATGAGAATATACGATAAATCGTTAAATATTCTTTATGGTTGTTAAAATTGTATACAGATTACAACATAACAGTAAAATTAATTGGACGACAAATCTCGTTAACTCGCTGTGAAACTACAACAATGACATATACAAAACACTAAAAAGTAGAAAATAATTATAAAGAATTTATAAAGAAAAAATACTTAAAAAAAAAAAAAAAAAAAAAAAACCTTTATTGAATAACATTTAAATAATTTTAAAATTATAATTATACGTTAAAAAACTTTAGATAGTTTAAATAAATTTTTCTTCTCTTCTTATTACTATATCTTAGAAAAAAGGAGAATAGTGATAATTATTTTTTTTCAGTAAATTCATTAGTCTTTACTACGAAAACTTTTTTTTTTTCTTAAGTTATTTCTGATGTAATAAAAACTAAAACTAAAACTAAAACCTTATCCTTTTTATACCGTAAGGTTATTGTTCTCAAATAAAAATGAGCAAATTTATCATACATTTTTTAATTTTCTTTTTTCGTGCTTGATACCATAAACGCAAAGTACCATTCAGAAAATACTGTCAAAGTTTGCGTTGCGAACCGAATTTCCGGACGAAAGGAGACAATGCAGTCAGGGAAAAGAAAGAAAAATGTGTCGTCACGTAGATAAAATTGCTTGCAACTAAGTTATAAGTTATTTATTTGTCAACAATTGGAAAATTCATTTCGATTCCAAACCCTCTAATTCTCGATAGTTATATCTGTCAAATTTGCGCATTTATGTTTAAAATTGAATCAGAAAACGTGTCAGAAATTTTGTTCAGCAGGGAACCTGAGGACCGCCTTAAGGGAGCCAAAGTCCGAATCGTATGAAGTATACAGGCTGACAAATAAAAACTGTGACGCAAATAAAATACCATGTCTTTTAACGAAAAGAACAAAACAACCCATTTTATTCGCAATTCGAAAGTGATGAAAATTCTGTACAAGAAACAATCAAGATTATATGACTTCCTCCCGTTGCGATGCAAAGGTCGAGGCGTTTCTGGAAATTCCTAAAAATGGCCGCGACATGGAATTCAGAGACTTGTGCTTGGTTGCAGAGGCCTTTTGCTCCAGGATCCCCAAACCAGCGAAGTTTGTTTATGGAAGGCTGGGGGATTAGGGAAGAATACAGCAGTAACCTTTGCGCGCACTGTGTTTTCCTACAAAACAGTGAATTAATATCAGCGGAAATAGTAATTAGACAACAAAAAATCACGCAGGACATAAATAAAAAATTAACAAAACTCAAAAACGCGAAAAATATTAAACTAATTTGACATTTTTATCACGTCACAGTATTTATATGTCACACTGTATAACCAGGAAACTGCATTCACAGGTGATATTTTCATTCTTTCATATTTCGATAAAAATGTTTAACAAGAAGGAATTTTATGTATTTTGATGAGGGATTACCTTCTGTGTATAACATTGTATAAGTTTTCAAATAAATATTTGCTGTTTCAGGTTATGGGACCACCTGGGCCATCTGGACCTCCGGTAAGTTTAATGTTGAATTTCTATTAGTCTGCAGTGTTAAGAAAGAAATTACTAGTAATCTCTAGTTATTACTTATTAGAATAAAAACAATTTTTCTTCTTTAGTTTTAAAGTTAGTAAAAACAACGATAGTAAGCCCCCCTGCGAATAAATCATTTAAATCAGTGCTCAATAATCTCTGTCAAAGGTTTTCATTTTTTACATCTTATTATATTCCACTGTTTTGCAAGTTTGCAATTTTCGTATCGACTAATCTATCGAAATATACAACATACAATTGACTTACTTCATACAATGCTTAATTTTAATGTATTAATGAAGAAGTATCAGCGTTTTACAAAAGATATTTGTTTCACTCTACTTAAATTCACACGATGATGATTTTTCCCTGATGTACAACCACCGCTCGCGCAGACTTCGAAAAATATTATTTTATTTGATAAGCTGCGATATTAATACGTGATGCCGGGGAGTAAGAAGAATTATTAAAAAAAAGGCCAAACATATTCAATTAATATTAAAAAAAAAACAATTTATTTACAAATTATTTACATAGAAACAAAAAGTTATTTACATTTAAGGGCTCGGATATGGATGATTCAGCCTGATATTAAGTTATATATCAAATAATTTCTACGTACTGAGTCAATTTATTATATTACATTATTTCCTTCTCACCCTAAGGAATTTCATTAGGTTCATCGGAGGATCCCACAGGACCTCCCGTTGCGTCGTCTTCCTTCGTACAGGCCTTTTCCCGGAACTCACTGCACTCCACTTCCAAAAAATCAACCAAAATAATCAAAACCTCAATTCTCGAGGTTTCTTCCAGAACTTCCATTTCTCTGTCAGCTACCCGCTAAAATTAATCTTAAGATTATCTGAAAAAATCGCCACTTTCTTCAGAAATTTTACAAAAATTTGAAGTAAGTTTACAGATTTAGCTTTATCTTAAAAATATTTGCAGAGTATTTAAAGATATTCTTAAAAAGATTTGCATAATGGTCCAAATACAGATGGATTTCCCACAGATTTTTGGGCCAAAAACTTATAGATTTTCTACAGGTTTTTTTTTTTTAGTGGGGTATTCTTCCAAAAAAATACGGGGCTTTTCTGGTGCCCACGGGGACACCTTTCTCTCACCTGAAACTTCTTCCTCCCGAGAAAGTCTTTGTTTGTTTTATCAAGCATTCTATGGTTTACGATTTTGAATAGAAAGGGAAGCTGGAATTCATTGCTAAAATGGAACTTGTTCATACAATTAAATCTATATATGATAGCTCGGATCAGCTTCTAGATAATAAAGAAAAAATATTACTTTAAACCCACCTATGCAGAAAGTATTGCATATGAAATACAATAAAATAAGTAAGAAAGATAACAATTGATAATAGTAATCTTAATTAGTTATCTGCTCATAAGCGTTAGAAACCTGACAGTACAGTAGGATGATCTTTGATATTACCTGCTTTTTTCTAGGGTCCGATGGGCCTACAAGGTCCACCTGGAATAAAAGGAGACAAAGGATGGGATGGACAGAAAGGAGAGCCCGTAAGTCATCTTTGTTCATCTCACTTTAAATTAATTTAGATTTTGAAAGGTATGAAAGTGTTTATTTTACTATTAAATCAAGATATAAGGCGATTTTTAAGGTTAAGAAACTTTTCTGTAACACATGATGTTGCCAGGTGTCCCATGTACGCAGGAAGTCCCGATTTTTAGTGGCTATAAGATCTGTCTTCCGTAATCACTGCCAGGAATATAAAAATTCCAATTTTTTCATGATGCACAAAATCTTTTTAATTTCTTTTCGTAATATTCAATAGTATACATCAGACTAGTACACAGTAAAATCTGTAAAGGAAGAATATGTATATTCTGGAAAATTGTTATAGTTTCTTTAAAAGCAATACCTTATATATGTGTGTGTGTGTGTATTTATATGTATTCACTTGATTAGACGGAAATTTGTCTAAAACAGAATTTAATTTTTTTTAAACCCCTAATGATTCTTTTTTTTTTTTTTTTTTTTTTTTTTGTGAAGATTTTACTTTTTATTTGCTCAATAAACTCTGTGAAAACAGAATTTGATTATAATAAAAAAATTCTGTTGGTAGGAGCAATAATTTCATTTATTTCTAGAAATACTATACAATCCCTGATAAATTAGAATTTTGTTTCAGTCCCTAGCTATTCTATTTTCATGGATTTTACTGTATAATAGTGTTGTGTTTAGTAAGCACAGTAAATCCTGCTAAAAAGAAATTGCAAAAGACTACAGAAAAATTCCGTTTTAAATTGGCAATGTATAATAGGTGTAATTGTATAATTTTCAGCAAGTGTATGGTATTTTAACTGTACGGACAAAGAAATGTAACGTTTAAAGCTCCTGTCCCTGCAGGCAAAGACACTAGCAAGCTAATGCTAATCTTATGAGAAGGTTATTTTTTAATATCTCGATTTCATTTCTAAATTTTTATATAATTTTATTTTGAATTAAGTAATTGGGGTCCATCTCTACATCTTCGTTTTTTTACTTTTTTGATTTTAGTTGTAGATATTTTTGACACTTTCATTTTCGTGACCGGTTTCGAAAGTAAAAGTAACTTTATAAAAAATATATGCTGACAAAATCGAAAAGTTAAATAAGAGCGGTATAGAGATGGACCCAGCTACCCAATACAAATTAAAATTATATAAAAATGTTGAAATGCAATCGAGATATTAGAAAATAACCTCCCCGTAGGATTAGCATTAGCGAGTAACTTCGCCTGCTGGCCTTAAGGCAGGAAACATTTACAGAATGTTACTTTTTAATAGTATTTATTTTATTTTATGACCCGATTTAGAAATCGTTTTCCCTTTTTTTTCATTCCTCTGTCCCAATTTTTGTCAAAATGGACTTTGAAATCACTAGTGACATTTGACCTTGATATTTTATGTCTTGAAAAAGTATAAATTTTTTACATTCTATTAATTGCATTTCCAACACAATCAATTTGATTCGGAAATAAATTACACGAGATGCAAATTGTACAACCGAGTAAAAAATTGTTGTTGAGAGTCGAACTCAGATCATTTGTCTTATACTAACTTTGACAATAAAGTTCGGTGAATAGTTCTGTAATATTAATGTAGATGAAATATTAACGACCATCCTTCAAAATAGTCATCTCCCATTAATATGCACCGCTTATATCTGCTATACATGTCCTGAGAAATTCTCAAGAAGTCTTCTTTTAGGATGGAGTTCAAAAGCTTCGTCCCGTTTCATTGGATGTCAGCAATATGGTCAAATCTCTTTCAAAGAGAGCTTGAGTCGGGAAAATAGGAAGAAGTCTGAAGGATTGTGATCTGGAGAGTATGGTGGATGTTCAATTTGCACCACCCCTCATGAATTTCTTTCGGTGTCTTGCAAAGCTTAAAACCAAACTTTAAACTGATCTTTTGTTCGTTCATTTTCCTGTTCTCAGTTAAGAGCCAACACACTGAACAAGCACATAGTAAAACACATCTTACACAGAACATAAACGACGTTCAACTGAACAACGGTGGGGGAAGATGGTCAACACTTGCCTCTATGCAGGTGTAGCGTTCTGTTTCTCCATATTGCCAGATCGGTCGTTTTGAATTCATTAACCGAACTTTATTGTCAGAGGTAGTAGTTCCATTGCCCTTCCACTTCAGCTACCTGGATAGCAACAAAATCAACACAATTAACTGAGACGACTTTGAGGTGATGACATCTGGTCTGTTTCTGAAGCGGCTCATCAAGCTAACCGCATGAAATTCAATAAACGATAAATAATTTGGATTGTTACCCAGGTAGCTCAAGTGATAGACCAAAAGCAATGTAAGACAAAGGTTCTGGGTTCAACCTGGGCACCTTTTCAACAGGGCTGCAAAAACGGAATTGGAATCATTGAGTCGGAGTCGGAGTCGGGCCCGTTTTTGAGCAAAGGAGTGGGAGTCGGAGTCGCTACAAATAAGCCGACTCCGGCCTTTTTTGTTAGGCAATTTGAAGCGAAATTAAATCATTTATATATGATTTTAAATCCATAAAATAAATTATTGTTATTTTTGGATTATATATCGGGCTACCCAAGTTAAAGATTCTCAATGTACTGGCCGGCTTACACAGTAGATAAAAACCGTTTTTAATTAAAAAAATCTTGTAGGTCCCGCATTATTTTCGAACTAGTAAATTTTCGTCTTTATTTATTTTTATTTTTTTTTCTCCCCCTTCCAACGATTTTTTTCTTTTGAGCTGGAAGATATGGATTAACAAATTAACACCGAAATTGTAAAGATTTGCCTTTTTCAAATCCACGGATCCGGAGAGATTTAGATTTGTGGGACGTAAAATTGAAAAATTTGCAAAACGGAATATATTTTGTTTTCCCCTTTTCTTTCAAAGCTCTAAGAATTGAATTAATACCGAAATAGTGAAAATTTCGCCTTTTTTTTCTTGCACTCTCTCATAATTTTAATCAACAGCAACACTAGTATATTAGCCAGCCCGGAGTCGGAGTAACAGGCTTTAAAATTTCTGGAGTTGGTGTCGGCCATTTCGGCAGCCCTGCTTTTCACTGAATTGAAGCAATTACAACTCGACTTAACTTTTTTAAATTTGTTTGAAAATTTTCATCATTACAAATTTTTATAAAAGTTGTATGCAGTGCGCTGAAACTCATTATCTCATGCTTGTAAGGTTACATATCAAGTCAAAATATATTATGCTGATGTAAACGTTGTGCTAGTAATTTTGAAGTAAATATTTACACAAGTAATAATAATCATAGATAAGTTATTATATATCTGAACTCAAATGAAAAATTAATTCTAACACTTGTAACCTTACGAAAGCTAACAGCATCTGTGTATGGTTTTTTCGAAGATGGCTCAGAACAAAATGGAAAATAAAAATTTCACAAAATTTATTTTCTATTTTTGAGTTGGCTTTTGTCCGAATATAGGTCCACAGCACACTTAAATAAATATTTTCATTAGTATATTCATCCTAATATACGTCATTTCCTTCTTTTTCTTTCTGTAGGGAGATAAAGGCGATAAAGGTGATCATGGACCCATGGGTCTACCGGTAAGTTACTTTAACTTATATTTATTTAGTGCCAAATAAAAAAAATTCCTTACATGTATAAGTATACATGAAATTGCAAAGTAAAAATATAGAATTTTTTTATAAACATTCGCAGAGGTTTTTACAATAATATTTGTTGAAGATAAACCTTATAAAAAAATTAAATAAGATGATAATAATATCTTTTGCGTTCATTTAACTAATTTTTATTTAATACATTTTTATTTTTTAAAAAATCAAGTCAAACAGACGCTTGAAAACACTTCCACCTTTATTAAAATTTTAAAATATTTTTCTAAACTGAGCTTTCAAACAAAAAGTGAATTTATACTTTGTAACCTCAACAACTCCGATTTGAAAAATATTAGAATCCATCATTTTAATCCCTTATCCTCCAGGCTTAAATTCGCTGGTTAAGGGCTATATACCAGGCTATGCGGTGAAAAATGTTTGTGTCATAAAGCTCGTCTTCGACCGATGGCCTTTATATCAGTTGCATACCACAGAGCAATCCAATTCAAATATGCAACCATTACTGTGTAATAAACAACACATGAGATGTACGTCATCTTATGGTCATTGATTACTGAAATGGGAACACGTATGCAGCGTATGTTTTGGTGAACAAGGTATAAAGCACAAGGCTTCACATGCGGGGCAGTTTCCTCCTATTTTACCTCCCCCCCCCCACACACACACACACGACACACCCAATGGTAGATATAAACTTTTCGTTAAACGGAAGCCCAATGATTAAAAATGGCCTAAAATGACCAAAAAGTTTTCTTTCTCAGCTTTAAGACTATCCCTCTACATTACGGCTAGTGAGAAAAGTAATTTCAAGTGCATTCTAATGATGTTACACTCTTTCGAACATAATACGATTGATATCCATCTATGAAATATATACTATAATATACATTTTGTACAATCTGTGGTGCAAAGAATATTTGTTATTAATTTACAGGACCACACAAAAGTATTTTGTTAGATAATGGCATAGGGGAAAACATTGTTTGGGGCGCATTTTAATAATATTAAAGTATTTCACATTTTATGAAATTGATATACGCTATTGAGGTTTACTTGAAGTTATTTTCTGTATAATAGAATGCAGATAATATTTACAGGGACACACAAAAGAATTTGGATACTACACTATATACGAAATACTGTATATTATTACACCATGATCTGAATATTTTTAAAACTTCGATATAGTGCAAACGCACCTTATTTGCTAGACTTAACGTGCAATTTTCGACTTGTTTAATTTGATAAAAATTACGAAATTAATGTTAGTATCTAATATCTACCTGAAATTGCCCATATTATTAAACGAAAAGAAAGAAAAAAGAAACAAGGCATAAAAATTTAATTCGATATCACCGCCTGCTGAGAATTCTATGATCAATTTATATTAACTGTTGTGTTGGGAGATAGTAACATTTAATAAAATCGTGTATTAAAGCTTACTATGTAAGCAACATAGACTTTTGGGTTGATACAAAGGATTAAAGGAACTATACACCCAGTCTTATTGCGTTTTAAACTTCGTGTATTTGTGTTATTCCCGCTCCCGTTAGAATTTCAAACTCAGAATTGAAGATTCCGTAAAATTATTAGCTAGTGGTTATATGCGGTTATATTTATTAGAGGGAGACAATATAAGGTTTTCCACAAAAAAGTATTTCTTTTTCTTTTTCTTTTTTTTTTTTTTCTTTTTTTTTTTTTTTTTTTTTTTGTGGAAGATATATGTGGCATATAAAAGTGGTGTCCTGCTGATTAGGACATATGATTGATAACTTTAAATGCAATGTAAATAGAATTCCGTGCAACTAATTTTTTATGAAATTTCGTTTATTCCCGGAATTTTTCTATTTTCTCTCAAAATAGAATATTTTCGTTAAAAGACAAAAATTTGCTTCCTAATGTATGTGTGTCTTAAGGCATTTAAAGTGATTATATTTTGTTCTGTTTGTGATTTTAGGGTCCATTTGGAAAACGAGGTGATATGGGTCCACCGGGATTAGATGGAAAGAATGGTGCTATGGTTCGTATGAAAAACCTTGGCATGATGCATTTCTCATGCTCATTGTTATCTTTTGAATTTGTATAGGGAAATTGTATATATATTTTTTTTTTCATTATTTGCGAATTTAATGAGACTTATGAGAAAATCTTTATATTTAGATATGTATTAATTTAAAAAATATTTGGAATTTTTTTTTTTCCGAAATTAGGAAATTGCCAAAATTTGGTCTCAACTTTAGTTTTGGTCTTAAAAACCTGTTTGATCGATCTTTAGTTATAAATAATAAAGTACTTTACTGATTTTTAATATTTCATTTGATTACCAACATACTGTGATGATGTTTAGAAGCTGACATCATTAAATAACTCGAGCTGTTATGCTATGTTTTAGCTAATTTTATCACCGAATCATTTTTAAATCTTTCCTAAATAAGAATTTATTTTTATAAGCAAAAGTATAATTTTTAATCTGTGTATTTATTTTTTATTTTTAGTGCAAATGCATGTTATAATTAAATCTTATATTGTTAGACGATATTTTGATTCCTGTTAACTAAATTTAGTTATAAGTTCACTTGGTTTTTTTATTTATTTATTTATTTATAATTTATTCTTACACTTTTTCTTTTCTCTGTATTGTAGGTGTTCCACTGAAAATGTTCTATTTGAGCTTCTGCATATTGCTACTAACATGCTCAAATCTGCTAATATGCACAAACACATAATATAAACACACTATTTTTTTTTTAATACTAATGCACGTTATAATATCTCAAATTATCAGATTAAATTTTTTCTTTCATTTCTAATGTTTGATTTTAGTTGTAAGTTTCCTTGGTTGTTTCATTTTTATTTATGATTTATTTTTATATTTTTGTTTTCTCTATATTGCAGGTGTTCGATTCAAGATGTTCTATTTGAGCTACTACATATTAGCACTAACATATTAACGTACTAACACATACAAAAGGAAAAAAATGTCTTATTTTAAATACTAATGCATGTTATATCTTAAATTATTAGATGAAATTTTGATTTTTATTAACTAATTTTAGTTATGTTTCCTTGGTTGTTTAATTTTTATTTATAATTTATTTTTACAATATTTTTCTTTTTTCTGTATTCTAGGTATTGCTCTGAAGATGTACGATTTGAGCTCCTGCACATTGCCACTAAAATATTAACATACTAATACACACAAACACACACACACAAATACAAAATACCACTAACAAACATTAAACATTTTCAACCATTTATCTATTAACTTATTTTGTTGTTGTTGTTTTACTATTTGAAAATTATTTTCTAATTTTTGTAATAACATTTCAGGGTCCTCCTGGACTTGATGGAATGAAGGTAATAACAAAATTTTGATCAGAAAATTTCTTTTAGAATTAATAAATACGCATACTGCTATCATCTATAATTTTTGTTATCTGACTTATTAATAAAAGTTTCACTGTTAAAGTTTTTTTTTAATTTAGGGTTGCTAATTGGTTTTGTTTTCGACTCTCTGTTAATTTTGCATGTTGAAATACAACTGAAATTAAACAAGCGTACTATAATAAGTTTTCTTAGAATTAAACAGCATAAATATTTCTATTATACTTATTTTCTATCAAACATCAATAAATTGTTCACTGTTTTTTTTTCTGACAGTTTGGAGCATTTAAAATATTAGATAATTTGGCGTATTCACTATTCAAAATTAATACTAAAGTTATACAAAATTTGATTATTTTTTATTATTTTCCCGTCTTGTAACACCTCTAAATCTCAATTTTGAAAAATACACGTTTCTTTTAATTTATTAGTATTATTTTAAGTGTTAAACGATCAAAACCGGAAACCATGTTCCAGAACATATTTTTGATGCACAAATTTAAGCGATTTTTTTTTTTTTTTTTTTTTTTTTTTTTTTTTTTTTTTTTACGTTTAATATATATTTTTTTAGATTGCCCACTAATAACATCAAAAAGCATTTTATATATTTAAAAATATCAATTATTCATTTTAATAAAGTTTTGAAAGTTATTAAAAAGGTATTTTCATATTTAGCTGCATGTCAGCAGTTAAATAGCTGAAGATTTTGCTATTTTTTTTAAAAAAATCTTATTGTTTTTTGTTTATTTCAGCGATTAAACGCGTAGTTCGATTTCATGTTTGTTAAATTTATTAATATTAGTGTTGGTTTATAAATTTATTTAACGAAATTTAAATTTCAAATTTCTTTAATTAATTTCATTGTGGAATATTAGCTGGAAATAAATGCTGCATTATTTTTTATGTTTCAAGTGCCAGCAGTTTAATCTTCTGTAACAGGTCTACATGCGGTAGAGATAGATTTAAGAAAAATAATTCATGCTTGAAAATTATTTTTAAAAACCATACAAGAACGGCATTAGTGACTGTTTTTTTTTCCTTCATATATAGACACATACTTTGCTCTTATATAAATACCTAACTATTTAATCTTATTGCTCATGATTATATACTGGATAACCTGACATGCTTCAACTACAAATGTTTAATTCAACTTAGTTTAAATTATTTGATATTTTTTAATTGCAATGAAAATTATAAAACTGGAAGAAATTACACAAATGTCATGAAATATAAAAATGTGTCTAAAATGTGATAGTTTAAAAAATAATAAGTAAATAAATTATTGAGACCAAAATTGTTTCCAATTGTTTGTTTGAAATTATAATTTATATTCGATTGAGTAAATTTTGATTTAATTGGCTATCTTTATAAAATAATTGTTGATATTTTCGTCAGAAGTATTAAAATTATTTGTTCATGAGTTCATTTTGGATATTATATATAATCTTATCAAACTAAATTACAAAACAATGAAGCAAAGGATTGAAATGTACTTGCGCAATTTTCTTTAATTGGAAAAGTGAAAATCTCTCTCTATCTCTCTCTTTCTTAGTTTTTTGTTTATTTTTTTTATTTTTTACGAAGTTCTTTTGACTTTATTGTTGTTTAAATTTTAATATTTTTATTAAAGTTTACTTACAATTCAAGCTAAGGGCATATTTTTTTTAATTAGAATATTTTGAAAAGTTTAATAACAATAATTATTTTCTTCAATCCTGTGAATCAACTAAAGAAAAATAAAGGCTGTAAAGGAAATAATTTTTTACACAATTATGTCGGTCTGGTCTTAGAGGGGTAAAACTATTATCAGCCGATACAAATGCTACTCTATAATGAAATAATATACAAATAATTTGTATGATCACTATTAAGATAATCATTTGTATTAGTATACAATTTTTTAAATAAATACTATGCTAAAAATGTGTATGTAATTATGAATGTAAGTTTATTATGATATATTTTTATATTTTTTCGCTCTGAATAGTTACAAATCTTATAGAAATATTACTGCTTATTATTAACACTTCACCGGCGACAGGTATTAGGAAATAGTGCTTTTACCCTCGAATTATCTCGAGACAAACGTTGAAGTGATTGGTATCTTTTATATTTTTAATATATAACAATGGTTAGCTAAACGTTTAGCATTAGCAATCTTGTAAATATATATACATTGTATGTAAGTAAATGTATTATTACAAATTAAAATTATTAAAATCCTATTTTTAAATCTTAAATTCAAATTAATTTCTAACTAAATATCTTCTAATTTTTAATATCTAATTCTAAATCTGTCGTTTTTAATTTTGTTTCTCAATCCACCAAATATGTATTTCACGTACTAAATTGTAAGGAACTTTTAGATTTAAAATCTGAAGAGTAAGCTAAGCATAATTATCAAACATCTATGTTAATTATGCAAATGGACTTGGACAACCCTTTCTTGCGACACAGACCTAAGCATCAATCAAAAGATTAAACCAATTAAATTAATGTTTCCGCTCAGTTCGGCATCTTTAATCCCTACTGAAAAACATTACAAGCTCTGGTGAAAAAAGCCAGAATGCGTGCGAATATGAGAAAATTTGCAATTTTGATATGCATACTTAACCCTTAAATGTATAGTGTAAATCAAGAGTTACATGATCCTTTTTTTGCATAAAACGCTTTCTATTGGTCCTTTTTTTTTTTTTTTTTTTTTTTTTTTTTTTTTTTTTTGAACTATTATGTGTTACGTCTAATAACATTAATTTAAAATCGTGAAGTCGTGTTTTTTATCATATTTGTTGACAAGGGAAGGTTATAACACGTTTTATTGATACAGCTTGCAATGTGCTCGGCTTTTTCGGCATTTTTCTCTCTCATTATAAGTTAGTTGTTATTTGTTCTACAAATTACTAAAAACATTATAAACGTTATTATATCGTTGAATAGCTTTTAATCTGCAGTGTAAACATTTTAAAGTAAGTATATAATTTAAAATTACTTAAACTGTTTTTGCTCGGTAACTCGGGATCGACATTATGTGGTTATGCCCAAAAAAACGATTAATTTATGAAAATGCAAAGTCTCTGAATAACTTGGTCCTGAGCGGAGGGGGGATCACCCACCCGGGGCACCCACCAAAAACTTGGCATAAGTGTTTAATCTCCGGAGGAAATATTCCACTACCAACCAGCCAAATTACAAACAATGGGCCATTCCTTAACATAACTAACATATACAGCAATAATGTGCCATGGCACTAAAATACACAAAATGATAAAAATGAAAAACACTTGTTAACAAATTGACAAACGTCTGTCTGTCGGAACAAAAAAAAAATAATAATTAACAAAATTAACAAGACATATACATAATAAAGTGAGATGTAAGAACAAATCATACAGGTTCCAAAACAAAACAAAAACTAAAAATATAATAAAGCTAATATAAACACCAAATCTTTAAAAAAAAAAAAAAAAAAACCTAAGTAAAAGTCAGAAAAGTTCAATACAGTTTTAGCTGAGGGCCAAACTTATGTACTATTTCACACAACAGGAGCATGTCCAAAGATTTAAAGTTCACAGTCCTGTCAATAAAACCAAGTTACAACATCAGAATTTGTAACGAATGAATGTAAAGTGTGCATTCAGATCATTATAAATAGCTCAAAGTTTCTTATAATTAAAATGTGAAAATAGAACATTTCTGATATTCCACTCTATGGTTCTATTTCTAATTAGGTTAAACTTGTCTGCTGAAACACAACAACTATCAAATAAATAGAGCTCGACGTCACCGCGTTTGCCACAAATACACTTATCATTATTTCGCCTTCCCCGTTTGTAGAACAGAGTAGGGAACGCACCATGTGCAGAAACAAAATATGCAACCACTTGTGAATAACAGATGTAATTTAAGCTAACATCAGAAATAACCATGTAGGTATCCCTACCTTTATCGCTAAAGAACCATCGATCCTGCCAATCACGAATATTCTTATTTCGAAAGTAATTCTTCAAATAACTCACAGGAGCTGGAAATAAACATTATTCAGAACCACTGGTTTGGCAAGTTCATCAGCACGTTCGTTACCCACAATACCTACATGGGCCTTGACCCATCCTATAGGAATAGTTTTATTTTTAAGTACATGTAAGTTCGTGAAAATATCATATACTAGCTGATCACATGGAAATAGATGATGCAAAACACAAGTCGATGACAGGCTATCAGTATATAAATAGAAGTGAGCAAACTCAGTTCGTCTGCACCACTATATAGCATCCGAAATCGCCACCAATTCTGTCTGAAAGATCGAATTTTTAACATTAAGCTTGATTCTGTAATTAAATATTTCTACATTTTTTAAATAAACTACAAAAGCAGCCCCAACTCCACTTTGCATGTGCGATCTATCAGTAAAAATTATTGGATACTTACGATCAGGAATCGATTTTCGTATTGGATTCAGAAAATTCACATGATGTCTTTCGCAGTAATTCGGATAATAATAAGTTGGCACACGTTTAACCAAATCCTCAGAATAAATAGTAGTATCTTCAACACTACTGATGTATTTCCGTGGATTATCATAAAAGCGAGCAGAGTTAGAAAGTTCTATATCTATAGGTAAAACTCCATCCAAAACGCACAATGCTTCAGTTGAAATTGTACGATATGTACGAAATATGGTCAACAGACAAACTCGCTGGCAAGAGGACAATGATATGTCTGTATGATATCTGTTTTTTTAATACAGTGTTGTACCAAACCTTTAATAGGTCTAGAGAGACCCCTATATCTCTTACTCTCACTTTTCTCATATTGTAATTAAAGAACATAACTTTACTTCGAATCATGTCAAGATGATCTAACCAATTGAAGGCACTGTCTAGAAGAAAACCCAAGTAAAGAATATTATCCTTCACAGGTATTGGTCTACCATTATGTTTAAAAATAGGGCGTCTCTTTTTCATGGTATTACGTCCAAAAAGCATGGAAACCGTCTTGGTATTATTAAGCTGCAAGTTGCAATGAGCACAGACAGTAGAAAAATTATTCACAGTGTTATTCATTTTATTCTCAAGTGACGTTCTAGTGTCCGCACCTTCAACAACCACAGAGTCATCAGCGTAAGAAATTAAATTCAATGCTACTTCTTTACTCTGTTTAAGAATTCGGTCTGCAACTATTGTCCAAATCAGAGGGCCCAAACAAGAAGCCTGTGGGCGGCCACCGAACAGTCTAAATCATCGAATGCCATTGGTAAATTTAAAACCTATAAGTCTAAACTGAGCGGAGGGGGGGGGGTCTTCTCTAGAGTCCCATGAATATATATGTATCAACAAAATGATAAAATAGTTGTTTCAGAGTAATTATTTCCACCAGCCAAGTCATCGAAATTATTTTATTATTATACCCTGCAATAATAAATAAATCAATGGTCAATATGTGCGTATAGTTTTGTAAAAATTATGTATGTGCATATATAATTATATATGATGCATTAAAATCATCTGATTGTTATTATTTCATTTGAATGTTATTTATTCATTTGAAAATAAAAAGTATTGTATAGACATTAATCAGTAAAACTGGAAATTAATTTGTTTTCTTTGTATTATTGTTTTATAACTATAGTGCAGCTGTTATTCATTTATCATCATTTATTGTCATTCATTTATTTAGGGCGAGCGTGGCGAACCAGGTAATAAAGGTGAAAAGGGTGAACCAGGGCTTCCGGTAAGTGAAAGAAGAATATTTTTAAACTACCCTATTTTGTAAAATGAATTATTTTTTTATTTCAGAAATTTGAAGAAATTAAATCTATGCTATAAGAACAACTTACAGTACATTGCTCATATGGAAATTGTTTTTAAACAACTCGTCAATAAAACTGATTCATCAATAATCCTTTTGTGACTAAAATAACAAATAAAACATCTTTCTAAAAAAAATCTAACATTGAGTGAAACATAATAAAAAAATGGCTGTTTTCGGATGTTTCAAAAAAAGTCTCTTTTTGATGAATATAATATGAAAGGCACAGTAAAATCATTATTTTAGTGTATAGGGCCACAGCTAGTATGGTTGTATTTAGAACAGGTTGAGTATTCGCTTTTTTGGCGCGTGTAAAAAATGACACGTGTTTCTTAAACTACAAAAATGTACGATAATCAAGAACGAAAATATACAATAACCTCTTTAAAGTCACCGAAGATTTCAAAAAGCATTCTTTTACCTTTAAAGACCATAGAAAATTATTTATTTTCAAAATTAAACGAGAATTATATATATATATATATAATTATATTAGCTGCCCGTCATTTTCGAAAACGTTTCTGGGTGATTTTAAGGTGCAATAATCAATTTTCACAAAGCGGAAAATCATATTTTCGGATCCTATCAATTCTCAGGTAAATATTTTGATATTCAGAGAAAAATTTTAATACACAAACATAGAATATTAATAGTATGAACATTGATATCAAAATTAACATTATTTTTTTACAAATACGTACACAAACTCATTTTTACAGCTTGAAATAATTACTTGAAAATGTCTAGAATCCGAAAAATTGATTTTCCGGTTACAGAAGACTGGTCAATGCCAGGGCCGTAGTTAGGCAGGAAGATCCTAGGGGAAAGGGTGCTTAACTCCCTTTAAAACATTTTGAGCTTCCTTTGAAGAAGATACCAAGGACATTGAATAAATGTCTATTCCAAAAATCCAAAAGAAATTTTGCTAAACATTTTTATTTAGTTTTGAGGCCTTTTCACAGTTTTACAGAAATACTAAATTGTGGCTAAAATAAATGTTTCAACATTCGCTCCTCCTATTTGCACATAGGAGACTAACATGATGTTTAATGTAGCACTAGTTATACACTCGAATTTTTCAGCATCCTATTCTTTTCTTAGCATAAAATGAAGTTATTACAATAGCTTAATAAGAAACATAGTAATCAAGACAGTGTGTCCAATATTGTGGAACATCAATTAGACAATTGTTTTAAAACAAGACTTGTGAAGACGAACAACTATTCCACTCCAACCTATCATAGGCTAATTAACCAGGTTGTTAACACCAGATGAGAAAAATGCGGTGTGCCAGTTTCGCAATGGAATTTTTTCAGAGAATGGAAGTGGGAAGAATTTGATATAATGTCTGATGTCAGCTCATGTAGCTGTAACAGGGCCGAAACAATAGACTACACATGTGTTTGTTAAAATTTAAACAATTTTTCAAAGAATCGGATGATTTACAGATGATGTACTACTGTTTTCTTATTAAATCTTTCAAATCAGTATTATTTTATGAAACCACTTAAATTTAATTCCCAAATGCCACAATGACACCAGAATTTCAGTATATCTTTTTCCGCTTATTATGTATGTAAAACTAAACTTTTTCTTATTTCTAAATAAGTTTGTACGTAAATTTCGATGTCAGTCGTCATTCCAACATTTTAGCAGTGATAGTGCTTTGCCCCTGATAAGGTTAAACAATCTCGGTTATTCTTGTAAATTGTAGTTTTCCTTGCAATTTTAATATTCCTTATAACCCTATTCCTTATTAACTGACTGCCATTATCCTAAAAGTGTAACTTTGTTTTAAAGCTTAAACATTGATTTTTCCCTACTTTAAGAATGTTCTTAAATCAAAAAGGGCAACTTTGTGACACATGCATTAATTTATTTTTGTTAGAAATGCATGAAAATAGCAGGTTTTGTTATTCAGAAACTCTCTAATTGCACTCATTCTTTTGTTTTTTAAAAAACACAATAGATTTTTCGTAAGAAGCCTTCAAAGTTGACACTTTTGAGCATATTTCCCGACGAAAAGAGAAAAACAGGTCGAAAAGGAGGAGAAAAACGAGTGATTGCGTCATCGAAATAGCTTATAACTCGATAAGTAATTTAATTATCATAAAATGGAAAAATAAGTTCAATTCGAAATCGCTTTCATAGTCAGGCATTAAAATTTTATAACTTTCTGTTAAAACATGAATTTTTAAATGTGTCAAAACGTTTTTCGCTTGTTGAGCGGATCAGTTAAGAACGCCCTTAAATGCATTAAAAATGTGTTAGAAATAGTCAAAATTTGTTCTTTGCCAAATATTGATGTATCTTAACATTTTTATGTTGATTTACAAAAGAAAATGTAAATGGTATCCCATTATATCCGAACTTCTTGCAGTAATATATACAGTGAAACCTCCGAATAAGGGACACCTATGGGACTGGAAATTTTGTCTCTTAAATAGAGGTATCAATTATTCGGAGTTTTTATTACAGTGAAACTTCCAAATAAGAGACAGCTATGGGACCGGAATTTTTGTCCCTTATATAGAGGTGTCCCTTATTCGGAGTGTCCTTTATTTGGAGGTTTCATTGTATATACAATGTATTATAAAAATCGCGTCTAAATTCTGTACAACCACATTCTTCGATGGGAGTCCATAAAAAATGTTCAAAGAACTCTACTTGTAAGATCCATAATTTACGAGAAAAAGATTATGAAGCTTTATGTTTTAAAATTTCTTTTATCCTTGCTTAATTTAACTTTTTTTGTATATTTTTACTCTATTTCATTTTTTTATTTGTCAGTTTATTACATCTGTTAAATTTTGCTTTTTTATTTTTATTTTAAACAACAATTTTGCATTTATCGCGTTTACACTTATTTGTTTCTTTTGTTAAGTTTTTATTTTACTTTTTACTATTAGGGTACAGATGGAATTCCTGGACTTCCGGTAAATTCCTTTATTTTATTTTGTTCTAATTATTTATTTTATTTTATTTAAATTATTTATTTTATTAGAGTTATTGATAATATTTTCATTATTATTGAACATTATATTAAAAAAACAAAAAAACTGTTTAAAGGTTATAAGAAAAAAACCTTTCAATCCTTAGGTTTAACACTGTGCAATTTTCATGTAAAATTATAATCGGTAAACTGTTTGTTTTAATTGGTAAAATTTATTAAAATAACAGTAAGTTTGTAATAAAAACAGAATTTTTTCGGTTAAATCAACTTTTAATTTTTTTCAGTGTACTTTTTTGTAAATTGTGAACATTACTATATTAATTGCTTATATTAAAAATACATTATTATATGAGAAGAAATTCAGTCGAGTCTCTCTATAACGAAATTCCATGTAGCGAATTTCTCTATATAAAGATTTTTTAGTACGAATGGTAAATTTTTCCGTGATTACATTAAAATAATCTCTATATAGCGAAATATATATCTCCATACAACGAATGTTTTCAGAAATGTTCCTTCATTTGTTCAGAATACTCTTCAAATTGTTTGCGGAATCCATTTTTCTTGTCTGATTCTTGATTTATATTTCATATCTGCATACTTCTATTTTATTATTTATGTCCAAAAAAGGCATTCATCTCTCCACAAAAATAATTTTTGAGTCCTTAAACACTATATGTTTTAATGCTTTTTTTTTCTATACTTTCAAATAAACATTTATTTTCTACTTTGAATTTATTTAAATATAAAAAAAATGTCCATTTATTAGTTAGCGTTAAACATTTCAAAGCCTTAATTAAACAGCTCTAAAACATTTTTTTAAATTGAGACATTAAATAAAAAAATTTCCATTGTTCTCTGTAACAACAAATTTTTCTATATTACGAGTTTTTTGACTGGACAGTAAATTGCGTTATATAGAGACTCGACTGTATATGTTTTATTTATTAACTGCTTTTTACATTTGATGATAATATTGAATGAGTTTTATTCCAATATAACGACATTTTTTTTTCTTTGGTTTTTCTTTAATCCTTCACTGCACGATTTTTTTCTATTTTTATGAAAAAAATTATTTGAAATCTATATATTGGTCTAATAATGGTTCCCCATTATTAAAATAGCAAAATAAAAAGTAAATTTTGATTTTTCTTCAAAAAATTTGATATTTTATTGCATGTACCAACATACACACTTAGAGTCTTTAAATATTGTACTGCTATATTTTGCAATTAAATGATCGTAAAGTAATTATTTTTTTCTGTTTAATACTTTGCAGCTTTATATTATATTTTTAAGTATTCAGTAAAAATAATAAAAGTAAATTTTGTCTTAATAGCTTGATCGAAATTTGTTATTGTTGTTGTTTCCAAAAAACAAATTCTTTTTTTTTTTTTTTTTTTTTTTTTTTTTTTTCCAAATTGTCTGATTTGTACAAATAAGTGTTATTCCATTCTTGGGACTGTTAGAGCGATCCTATTGACTAAATTCATTACACATAATGAGAATTATTGTGTGTTTAGGTATAGCCAGATGTTGCGCGGAACAGTGAAGGGCTAAGTTGAAATATCCATGATTTCCACCAGTTTTCTTGATCCATTGGACAAAAGGAAAAATTCGGTTTTTAATTCAGAGAGTTTCTGGAAAGCTTTCCCAGTGTTCAGTAACATTGCTTTATTACCGCAACATCAATCTTACACGATTGCTTGAATTTCCTTTAATGCAATGCTGTTTGAAAAGAAAAGGTTCAAAAGCAAAGCACAAAAAAAAGCAAATTGTAAAAAAAAAAAAAAAAAATCTATATTTAGGGTTAATAAACAATGTAACACTAATGCTGTTACTCTTTGAAAATCTTACTTAAAAATTGAAAATTGAGATTTTATTTTCGACAAGCCATTTTTGTAGATATTACAAGGAATTCTAGTTAAAGAAACAGTAAACATTAAACTAACATGTTTAATAAATCTTATTTTTATTTTTATTCAGTTTGCTTCTGATTATCCAATCCTCGATTATACGACAGACTTGGTTAATCGACATCGACACAACAACCCTCATAGACTGGGAGGCGGCAATAGATACAATCACCTCATAAAGTTCATGAATGAAAATCTAGGATTACTTGAATAATGCAAGGCAATCGGTCTGCCAAATCATAACTTGGCAGTCATTTCTTGGTTCTTAGGTGAAAAACACCTAAGAACTCGATTTTAGTGCTTGGTTCATAGATTTACCATTATGTTTTCCTGCTTCCAATCCTCCATGTTTTGGAAAGCAAAATGGTAAATTCCAAAATGGTCCATGGGAAGCACAATGGTAAACCCACGCGTCAACCGTTAAAATTAACCATATTAAGTGTCTTCCACCAAGGTATGTTTTGGTAGACCAATTGCGTTGTAATATGCGAATGAAGATTTAACTAATCCTAAATTTCCATCCATGAACTGCATGAGGTCTGTGCCGCCTCCCGGTCTATCACATGTTTCAACATTTCAAGATAAACACTTCTTCACCATCCATTCGGTGCATGCATCATCTTTGTATGTTTATTCGCTTATAAATTATTATTTTTTAAAGTTGTTCCTGACTTTTGAAGTACCCGGTACTTTTTAAATTGTAGTAGTAATTATTTTACTGTATTCTGCTATATATTGTTTTTTCTTTAATTTCTTAACACTTTTTATAGGGTCCGAAAGGTGAAAAAGGTGAACTTGGCCCACCTGTGAGTTTTTTCATATAACATTCTATGAAAAATTCCTTTGTTTGTATGATTAAATTTAGATATTGCAAACGAATGCTTATCCCATTCAAATTTATGTTTTTCAGCATGTTTGATTTTCTTTTGAATGCTTTTACTTCATTGACACTGCATGCTTTGTGCACTCACCCATTTGTATGTATTTGTCACTGCAAAAGAACTTAATAACTAATCAGATTTTATTTTTTATTTTTAATCTGATGTAATTTATAACTACGCCCATTGATCTAGTTATTTTCTATTATAGCATTTCAAATAGACATAAAATTAGTGTTTTTTTTTTTTTTTTTTTTTTTTTTTTTTTTTTTTTTTTTTTTCACCAATGCTGCGAAATTATTATATTATTTAAATTTTAGCAATTAAAATTCTAATGAAAATTATTTTCTTATAGTTAAATAAATCATCAGAAATTTAAATAAAGAAAGAAAAAATTCGTATGCATAGTGTTTATTGCGAATTCTGAAGATTTTCTCTTATTAAATATAAAATCACAGATGATATTAAAAGGCATGTGTGTTTATTTCTCAAAAATAGTTTTATAGGTGTTAATTACTTATTTTAAGAATTTATTAAGATATAAAATATTTGATAGTGAAACCTGGATTAAAAATCTAGATAGTCTATCAAATTTGCCAAAGTTAAGAAAAAAAATCAGTGTCAAAAATATTGATTTTTATTTATAAAGAAAAAATATGTAATATTAAAAAAGTAATTTAGGGTGTGAAATACAAACTATATATTGCTAATTCTACACACTTAAAATGCTCTAAATTGTTAAGGATTACATTAAAATTATGTCTTAAGGTCTCTTTATGTGGAAAAAGGAAAATTCATAGTTGTTAGATTTCATTTGTATTTTGCCCAGGCCCGTAACCAGACGGGGGGCAGGTGGGGCTGAGCCCCCCCTAGCGTCCTCTAGAGCCCCCTCTAGCTATTTATTTACTTTCTACTTTTTTTAAACAAAATCCATATTTTAACTTTTCCCCCACCAAAAATAAATAAATAAAAGTAAGAAAATTTTTTCAGATCTTTTAACTGCCTTGAATAAAATGGGAATACGTCAAAAATTTTGTATTTGGAACCTTATTAGTTGTTTTCTGTTATCTTGCTAGCGATATAATGTATTTCTCGAAATATATTTTAAAGGAACATTTCTTTCTCCTGAAAAAAATTAAGTCCAGATGCACTAACCGACTCTAGACACTATAGGGAGGTCCATTTTATCAGTTTTTGCTATATTTAGTTTGCTTAAGATATGGATTGTTAAAAAATGTTAGCCCCCACCCAAGAAAATTTTCAGAGCCCCCCCTGGCATGTCTCGCTGGTTACGGCCCTGATTTTGCCACGATATTTGTTTTAAATTTTGAAACAATATTTTATTCAAGTAGATATAGTCTGTTATTGAGAACAAGATTAAACCATAACTTGCAAAAAAATTAAATAAATAAACAAATAAAACTATTTCATTTCAATTGACGAAAATTTATCAGTTCAGTAATTGCTCTCCCTCTGTTATATGTATTATAGGCGCAAAACAAGAAAAGAATCATCATACATTTTTAATTTTCAAATTATCACAAAAAAAAGAATATTTTAACATAATATTATTCGGAGATAACTAAACAATATTCTCTTTCAATTTGTGTTAAAAAAAAATAATAATAATAAATAAGATATGCAATCTCTATATTGTGATTGTGCCGAACACCGAAATTTTCAATACGAATAATAAATTTTTATATCTATTTTATCTTTCCGGTAAATTTTACTTTATGATACCAAACGGGAAGATATTCAGGCCAAGTTGTTCAGGAAATATGAAAGTTTAAAGTTCCTAATGTTAAATTCACTCGAAATCGTTTCAAAAAGATTGCAACTGCAGTAATCTTTTAAAAACTATTTAAAGAAATGAGCTGTTATTTTGTATTCGCATATTTGAATCTTCTAGACATTAATTTCTGTTTAAGAAAATATAGATTTCAAATGGAAAATTTTTTTCTAAAGAGTATATATATTCTTAATTAAATGTTCATAATGATAATTTTGCAGTTTAGTACAATTTCACTATAAAAAAGACATCCTATCTTTTTCTTTTCTCAAAATATTAATTGAAAGAAGACATAATTTCCACTTAAATGATAATTTCCGTTTTCCGCTGTGACAGTTTGAATATTAAACTTATAAAAGTACTATCTCTCTCTTTTACCTTTTTTCTTCCATTTTACTGTGTTGTACGAACAAAAGCAACTTAAAATCTGCCTTATAACATTATTAAATGTAAAAATTCTTTTCAAATAATAAAAAATAATAATTAATTTTAATTGCTTTTGTGAACAAATAATAAATGTTTATTATTAATTATTCATAAACATTTAATTAATCTATTTTTAGTCCCAACTATATGAATCTATTAGTATCTTTCGTGACTTTCACATTTCCCCAGAAGTAAAAAAGGAAATTAGTAGTTTACTTTTAGCCCCGACTATATAAAATCTGGCATCTTTCCTAACTGTCTTATTTCAGCAGATTAAATACAGAAATTATATTATGCAAAATCTTCCTACTTGAAAAAAATAATAATAATAAACCTCCATTTTTTGTTATAGTATTACGTTAATTAATTTCAATAATTGCCATGAAAAGTTTAAATTTTCTTTGGTCAGTCTAAATCCAAGAGATAAGAAAGATGACATTTTTATAAAAGTTTTTTTTTCTTTAAATTTTATACGATTTCTTCAAAATAATAAACAATGAGCATTTCCCTAGTATTTTTACTACTTATTTTAGTAGTTATTTACATGCATTATTTTCTATTCCAAATCGTAAACTAGCTCTAGCAGACCATTTGTTTATTTAGCTTTTAGCTTAGAAACTTTTTATTCTGTCACTAATAGTAATTGGTAGTTTTAAATGCTGTTGGTATTTATTATTTATTTTCCTTTTAAATTCATATATCATTTCAATACAAATTTAAAGCAATGTGCTGCAGTTTAATATAAATTTTGAACTAATAAAGAACTATAATTCTTATGAAAGTATAGTTGAATTAGGATCATACAGGTTGCTATCCTGTGCTGCGATTTATCGTAAAAGATTAGCTTAGACATTGAAACATAAAGATCTACTTTGAAATTTTGATTCAATTCTAATTCATTGATTATATAAATACATGGTGATTCCAAATTCATTTATACATTTTAAAGGTTGGTCGAGGACACTGTAATTGTATAAAAATTTATTTATTGTATATTTATTTACATACATTTAATGCATTTATTTTTATCGTACATTTATGCATAAGTAATTAATTTTATGCATACATTTAATGTATTTATTTTTATTTTATTAATGTAACGGAATTCTTTTGTGTATCCCTGTAAATGATCATTAAGTACCTACACACTTTATTTTCAATATCGAACATTCTATAGAAAAAATCGTATAATTAATAAAAATTTCATGTCAATACAAGTATTATAAGGACATCAGATTATCATGGACAGATTAACAGATAAAATGAATTTGTAAATACTTTTCATCTATGTTGTAAAATGTTACACAATATTTTTTTATATTTTTTTCATTGTGCGTTTTAGACCGAGATCTTAAAAATAATTCTGGAATTGATTCTCTTATTTTTAAAATTGACATTTAAAATTTAATCTATAAATGTTAGCTTTTATTTTTCTTCTTTCTTTCTTTCTTTGCCAATAAAGTTTGGCTATAACATTCCTTTACACGTAGTAGTGACAGTTTATGTAGAACTAATTTACTAGACCACCTGTCTAACCCATAGTTCATAGATTACCAAGTGAACTCTGATTATGTAGTTTAGATTATTAAAGCTTCTTACTTCAGCTTTGAAAAGAGGTCAGTGGCAAAGTATGTAAAAGAATAAAATAAGACATGACTACCTTTTCAGGGACCTCGTGGAAAACTTGGAAAGAGGGGTGAGAAGGGAGACAAAGGCGATCAGGTGCGCACCTTCATTATCCATCACTTTTTTTGTTTCTTATTACTTACTCACGTTTGGTGGTATTTTTTAATCGACATATGAACTGAACATATCAGCAATCTACATATCTGAAGAAAGAAACTCCGCCTTCCCTTCAACGGGGGCGTGACTAGAATGATACTAATGATTCTTTCCACATGGTCATAAATCACAAATAATTTTCTACATTGAATATAAGCAGAACTGATTTTTTATGAACTTTGAAAGCCAGGGTCGAGAAAAACCATAACAAAACACCAATTATTAATGGGAAAAAATTATTTTGTTATTGTTATTAATAAACGATCCGGTGATCGAAGATTAAAAAAAATTACGATGTACTGTTATGCATGTAAGCTAAGTATATATATATATGTAATAAATATAAATATTATTCGACGAAATAACTATGTTGCATAAACTCTAGGAATCCGCAGCAGCACGAGCAGAGTAGTCGCTCCAACCGTTGGCGAGCAGTGGAAGAATTTCATAGGGATATTTCCCCATTATAAAAACAAACACCATCAGTCTTCAAGTTCTTTATTGATGAACTCATAAAATAGATAAGCTCTTCCCCGCAAACACCTTAGCGCACATCGACACTACAACTTTCGTTATCCAGTCCACATCATCAGATATTCTAATTCAGCGGAGAAATGAAACGGGCGTCTTGATAGTTTAAAAGGCAATTGCATTCTAACGCTCCTCAAAAACCAAATGAAAAATAACATTTTCATGACAAAACTAGCTCCCTCCTACTCCGCGTCAATCATTTTAAAAATCCAATTAGGATTAACTCGAGTCTCAACGAAAAAAAAATGATCACTTCTGATTGGTCTTAGCAAGCGTGTCCTCGGCAGGATCTATATTTTTCCTCGCAAATAACAAGCCCTTTAACAACGCGATTAACACCTGTCACGCGATGTTAAATAAAAAATAAAATTAAAATCCCGGGAATATTCCAGAAAGTAAAAAGGTTACGAAATACCTCCCGCCTTTTTGAGAAGCAAGCAATAATTTATTAATAAATAAAATAAGAAAAAGAATTTTAGCTGTTACAAGTTGATACATTACGAAACTAAGATTGAAATATGTTCCACAAATTTAGAATTGAAGCTAAGAGAGAACAAAATGGCGCAATTTTTTTTTTTTTTTTTTTTTTTTTTTTTTTATTACATATATACATGCAGAAATATATAAAAACGTTAAGCAATATTTTTCATCTTTATTGACTAAAAAAAAGCTATTGAAATATTCTTTCGTATATCACAGATTATTTAAGAGAAAATGTAATTGAAATAATTTAAAATTTTGCTTTTTGGCAAGTAATTGTTTTGCTGCCTATAGCAACTATGGCTTTTGCTTCGAATGATCCATAATACACACAGAAGCAAAGACAAATCAGAACAGTTTTATTTCTTGTATCCATTATATCCATTACGTATATATATATATATATATATATATTGTTCCAGCGTATATAGGGTTCTTTCGATCTTATGGTTAGACAACTTCAAACTCTTTTCTCTTAGAAAAGTAGAAAATAATTTATTTACAGATCTTCAGAACAACAGAGTCTTCGAAACTCACAAATATTACAAGATATTCCAAAATAACTGTTTAAATCTATCGAACAAGTACAAATATAGGTCGCAGAGACTCTTTATACAATGTCTCAACACTATATCACATTCAAAACAACGTAGATAAAACTCAATACATCAAGCAAACTTGCTTGGACAATCTCTAGTAGCTCACTCAATGACTGACTGGTAAATAATAACAACAACAGCTCGTATCGCTCTCCTTATATATAGTCTCGTAGCATGTGCTAGAAATTTCTAGAAAAACCTGGAAAACCACGGAACAACAAACAATGTATCAGTAGACCTAAGGGGGGGTTACCATAAATAGGGAAGGGTTACCATCGCCAACAATCGCCAAGTTTGTCGCCAACTTGGCGATATATCGCCAAATTTGGCGACCAAAATTAGTCGCCAAAAGTGACGCCAACTTGGCGATATCTCAAATATTTCGCAAAGCTGCCATAGACATTCACTGAAAATAATAGACAAGTTTGCTTGATAACAGAGACAATGTAACAAAAACTAATATTAGTAAAGAAATGGAGCTTAATAAGATTATTTACATTATTTTACAGTACAAACACTAACTATTTACAAAATTCGTAACACTACCCCCTCCTCAAAGACTGCACGTCCCGGGCAGTGCAATCCTTGAGTTTGAGGAAAACACTTAAAATAAATAAACAAATAAATAAATAAATAAATAAATAATAACAATAATAATAAAATTTACATAAATAAGAACTAATTACTATTTACATATTTACAAAAAGTGACTTTCATGACCATGGTCTGAAATTCAAGTTTCGAATTTCTAATCACTTTGGCCGAAATAAGGGGCTAGCCGGTTATAGTGTACGACCTTCGGTTTGGCGTGTGGCGATTTTTGTATGCGTACAACGACGTCATTCAGCCTGTTGACGACTGTGTAAGGACCGTCCCAGTTTCTTTGTAATTTTGGCGACAGTCCCTTACGACGTATCGGATTTCACAACCAAACTTTGTCACCTTCGTTGAACTCATGTCCTGTTGCCTTTGTGTCGTACCGTGTCTTCATCTTTTCTGATGCCAGTCCAATTCGGTTCCTCGCTAGACAATGAATCTCCTCAATCCGCGCCTGGAGTTCATCGACATATTCCTCAGGCGATGAAGGAGCATCAGGAGGACGGCCAAACAAAAGATCCGCAGGTAGACGAAGATCACGACCAAAGAGCATTTGAGAAGGGGAGTAACCAGTGGCCTCATGAGTGGCACTCCTGTAAGCAAGCAGGAAAAGAGGCAATTTCTTGTCCCAGTCCTGTTGGTCTCTAGACACCAGGAGAGAGAGGCTATTTAGGATGGTACGATTGAACCGCTCTACCATGCCGTCCGATTGAGGGTGTAGAGGTGTTGTTCGGGTTTTGTCCATGCCGAGTAGTTCACACATTTCCTTGAACACAGCCGAATCAAAATTTCTTCCTTGATCGGAATGGATTTGAAGAGGAACTCCGTATCTGGAAACCCAGTGTTGAATCAGTATGTCTGCTACGGTTACCGCCTCTTGATTAGGAATGGCATAGGCTTCAGGCCACTTAGTGAAGTAGTCCATGACAACGAGGATGTACTTATTGCCATCAGATGTTCTAGGAAGTGGACCCAGGATGTCTAGGGCAATTCGTTCGAAAGGAGCTCCTACATTATAACGTTGCAATCGTCCACGGGTGCGCCTCTTAGGACCTTTACGTGCTACACAGGTGTCACAAGCTCGACACCACTTCTCCACGTCACTGCGAACATTATTCCAGTAGAAACGCTCTCGAACCTTTTGCAGGGTCTTCATTACACCAAAATGACCTCCTGTGGGACTACCATGCAGTTCTTGAAGGACCATAGAAATTCTCGACTTAGGGAGTAGTAGTTGCCATCTACATGTCTTTCCATCGTCAGACTCCCATTTTCGGTACAAGATGCCGTTCTTCAAATGTAAGGAATCCCAGAGAGCCCAATAACGTTTAGTCGTAGGATGGTAATGGGCCATGTCTGCCAGCTGGGCTTCCTGTTGGACTCCTCTTTCAGCTCTAGAATTGGCTTAATTTCAGGATCAGCAAGTTGATCTTTACGCAGGCTCTCGTCACTCCACGGATCTTGCGATGATGTAGACCCAGTTGTAACTTGTCTTACTATAGGACCTTTGACATTAAATTTCTTCTCAGCCCGGTCGCAGTATCTACAATTCTCTGAGCAGGGTCTTCTTGAGAGAGCATCTGCATTTCCATGTGATGAGCCTTTTCGATGGCGTATCTCCATATCGTACTCTTGAAGCTTTTGTATCCACCTGGATATCTGGCCTTCAGGGTTCTTAAAATTCAATAGCCAAGTTAGAGAAGCATGATCAGTTCGGATCAGGAATTTTCGACCGTAAAGATAGTGATGAAAATGGTCTATGGCTTTCACTACAGCAAGAAGCTATTTTCTTGTTACGCAGTAGTTTCGCTCTGCCTTTGATAAGCACTTGCTGAAATAGGCGATAACACGTTCCTGGCCGTCGATTTCCTGGGACAGTACAGCGCCAATGCTTTCGTTACTTGCATCCGTATCAAGTATAAACTGTTTATCGATTTGAGGATATGACAGAATTGGAGTGGATGTTAAGGCCTCCTTAAGCTTTTCGAAAGCAGAGTCACATTCCTGTGTCCACATGAATTTTTGATTGGCTTCTGTTAATTTATGAAGTGGTCTTGCAATCATGGAGAAGCCTTTGACAAATTTTCTGTAATAGGTGCATAATCCTAGAAAGCTCCGAAGCTGGTGAACATCTGCTGGACGACTCCAATTTTTCACGGCCGATATCTTCTCCGGATCAGTCCTAACTCCTTCCGCCGAAATTATGTGTCCAAGGTAGGCGACTTCATTGCGAAACAAACTGCACGTCGAAGGGCTTAACTTCAAATTAGCTTCCTTTAGCTTTTGTAGCACCCGCCTGAGGTTGTTCAGATGTTCATCAAAAGATTTTCCTATGATTATGATATCGTCTAAATAAACAAGACATGCCTCATATGACAGTCCCCGAAGAACCGTTTCCATAAGGCGTTCAAAAGTTGCAGGTGCGTTACATAGACCAAAAGGCATTACCTTGAACTGCCATAATCCTTGTCCCGTTGTAAAGGCAGTCTTCTCGCGGTCGTCGGGATGGATCTCTACCTGCCAGTAACCACTCTTCAGGTCTAAAGTCGAGAACCAAGTGTTGCCCGCAAGTGTGTCAAGAGTGTCGTCAATCCTTGGCAGAGGGTAACTATCCTTTTTGGTGACGTCATTCAGTCGGCGGTAGTCTACACAAAATCTTGTAGAACCATCCTTCTTTCTTACTAATACAATGGGAGACGCCCATGGACTTGTTGATGGTTCGATGACGTCATTTTCTTCCATATCTTTAATTAAATTCTGCACCTCTTCTTGCTTGGCAAAAGGTAATCGTCTAGGGTGCTGTTTAATAGGAGAGTGATCTCCCGTGTCAATTCGGTGTTGTGCCATTTTAGTTCGTCCAAAGTCTTCAGATGTTTGGGAAAATAAACTTTGGAATTCTCTAATTAAATTTTCCGCAGCTTCCATCTGTTTTGGATTTAAGTCTGTATTTTGTAACAAATCCTTGACTAAATTATCTGAAGATTTCTCACAGTGACTGGAATTTTGACTTATGCACGTCACAGGAGCACATGACGCTATCACCTCTCCTTTCTTGATAGTCCTCGTCTTATCACTGATGTTAGCAATTCTGACTGGAATGGTCTTCTTCGAGAGGTCCACTACCGATGAAGCCACCAATACTCCTGCTTGTTTACTATTGTCTTCGGGATAATCTATATGGCCAAATCGGTAATTAGTTTCATTTTTAATTACAGCTGGAACTAAAAATTCTGTTCTTGGATCTAGATTGATGTCTTCTTTGGCTATTACTGCTTGTTTACATTCAATTTCGTTATGTAATCCAAAAAGACTTATTTCTTCAAATTTTGAGAGCATTTTGTTATTTTTGAAATCAAGTTTGAAGCCAAATTTCTTCAGAAAATCTAGTCCGATTAAGCAAGGATCTGTTATGTCAGCCACATATGCCGTATGGTAATATTTCGTTCCACCAAAGTCGATGGTTAAATTTGCCTTTCCATATATGCCTATCTTGTCGCCCGTCACAGTTTGCAGGGTAACGCATGGTGGAGTCCAGATGAGTTTAGGTTTCAATTTTCGAGCCAAATCTTCTCTTATTATTGTCACATTGGCTCCTGTATCGACAATCATACGGCACTGAATTCCGTTAGTAAAGCCTATCACATATAATTCATTATCGCCGCCACTCATTTTCGATATTAGAAGGATCTTCAGGTGGGGCTTTTTATTCTCTGGTCTTGAATTC